>VZRR01006115.1:11428-39253 GCA_013398015.1 Oreocharis arfaki
TGCGGCCCTCGGTCCGGCCCCCGGCGGCCTGAGCCCTCAGTCCCGCCCACTCCTCAGCGCCGGCGCTGCGCCGCCGTTCGTCCCGGCCAGCGGCACGGGTTTGGTAGGAGTACCGAATCTTAACGTGGCTTTTGTATGTGTGGCTGCAGAACAGCAGCTGGTGTTGGCAGGTCTCCAAAGCCTCGGTGATGGGGGATGTTTGCTTAAAGTTAGGGAAGAGGGGGAAAAAAGTGTATGCTGTGTGGAAGTTAGTCAGGGATGTTTTGCGCTTACGGGAGGTCTTGATAACTTTTGGAAGCTTTGTCCTGCAGCGTGTGTTGTTTCTAAAGGTTAATGTGCCTGCTGGGGGAGAATTGCTTGTTTAGATGAAGTGCAAGAAATGGTAGTGGGTAGAGAGCACTGAGCATGTTTTATTGGTGGATTTCAGTGACTTAGAAAAATACTCTTGTCCTATGAACTACTTTAGAAGTACTGTTCATATCACTGATTCATCTTAAAAACTTCCATGGCATTTGTGTTCTGCCTAAAGTGGTTTCTGTCCATTTTGTTCCTGTATTATCTCTTCCAACATGGATTCTAATGTTTTTAAGGCAGTTTTGCAAATTGTGTTCTTTAGTTCATCAGTAGTGCTGTGTGGTATAAGTCTGCAAATCAAGAAGTGATGGGTTTTGGATGCAGTGATAAATACCAGCATCTTAAAGCCCCAGCAATCTGCTGGTTTGCGTTAGTGAGAAGGTGTGTTGCTAAACTGAGAGTGTATCTCCTGTCTCCTGATCAGAATGACAGCAGGACTTGTAAGGCTTGGGTATTCCATCATCCTTGTTATAAACGAAGTAGGGTGCCGAATCTCAGAGAGACACCACATGGAAGTTGGGTTGTTATTTATTATGTTGCCACAGGTGGAGGATTTCAACTAGGGTCCTGTACAGGAACAGCATTTCTCCACTTGAAATTTAGAACTTGGTGATGAATGATGAAAGCTGTGATTATTATTTAACACAGGTTTTGTCCTTTTTTGTCTTTTTCCAAAAGGTGGACAACTGATGGAACGTTCCACTAGGAAGAATAAAGCCGTTCTTACAAGGTAGTTTGCACACGTTAGACTGAGACCCACACGGAAAAATATCTCAACCAACAGTGACTGGGAACACTTGAGAACTCCTGAATGATTGCTTGAGGTAACTCACGAAAAATGTTTATTTTAAAAAATGTGTGGGGCAGGAAGGAGTCTTATTGCACAAGGCTGAGAACTGTTTGGATTGGCATTAGGAAATACAAGACCATGACAGCTGAATGCTGTGCCCCAAACCAGAGTTTCTTTATTGCCAACGGTCTGTGATGAATCATTAGCCGTTAATGGGTCTGTGGCAGGCAAGTGGGCATGAAAGGGGAAAACCGGGGAAGAGGAGAGAAGAGAAGGGGAAGGGAATGCAGTCGTTCGGTGTCACAATCTTACACTCAACGGTGAGCAGTTTTCAGGGCAGCAAAGGATGAGATGGGGAAAAAAGAGCTACTGAATTCTTAGTGGACAGACACAAATACCACTAATATTCTCAGGCCTATGAAGGGATTGTGAAAATCTTGCAAGCGAAAAAGTGTACGAGGGAGTTCTGGGACTGCTTCGTTATTTGTGTACATAAAGGAAAGATGGATGATGCCATCCCGTTCACAGTGACATGGGGTGGTTTGGAGAATAGCAGCTACTAGGAAGGGAGAGAAAGAGGAACAGAAAAAGAGAAGTGTTTGAACGTGGAGAAGAACTTTATCCTTCGCAGATTGAATGGTGGTTGCAAGGAGTGTTTGAAGGGTGCAAAAGCACAGATGTGAAAGCTTGATAGCTATATGTACACAGACAGTAAAAGAAAGACTATGTCCTTGAGGGGAGGATCAAAAATTCGCTTGTTTTCTAAGGGCTGGGCTGAACTCGATGAATTGGTACCATTTTATCAGCATCATTCACATGAAGAACGTTTCTCTCGTGGATGCAGTTATAACATTGATACCGTGTGCTTATACAGATAACCACTTGGCAGAACAGGACAGTCTAGGTTGATAGAGGTGGCTTTTATCAGCTAAAAAAAGCTGCATACAAGGGGCTTTTGCCTTAAAATAACGGCTTTTGTCCCCTTTATAAGCAGCAGAACTGACAGCTGCTGAGGCATCCAGGCTTAGATGTGTTTGAGGGTGGTGCTCCTCTCTTGTTGCACCATTTACCTTCCCAGGAGCTTTTCAGCTGATACTAATAGTTAATTATAGCTTAAAACATCCCCCACCTCTCCCAAATTTTTATATTTTGTGAGTGAAGCCTTTGCATTTTACTTTGGTGTAGTGCTTTTTGTTCTCTAAATTTTTCTGTTTGTGTTTAGGCTTTGGAGGGAAAACATTAAGGCTTTACATTTCACAGTCAGCTCTGTTAAGCAACTATGGAAATAGAAAAGCAACACATTTATCTTACCCCAACAGGTAAGTAATATATTCAGTTGTTTTGGTTTGTTTTTTTTTTAATGCTTAAAATTGCTTAGCTGACCAGAAGTGTTCCCTGTAGAAAAAATGTATCACCTGATAATTTTTTAACAATACTGGTTAAAAAAAATCATCAAAAACTTACGGTATAGTTCTTTCAATTATATATAATAAAATCCTGCTCTATTAAATTTATTTAAAATTTATTAAAATCAGTGATTCAAGTTGATTGAAGGCTGTTACTGCCTATATATGAATACACTATATGATGTGAAAATGAGAAGGTGGAAGGATGATCTGAACCATTTTATAGGTTCTTATTATTTCGTTTTATTTTATAAATTTTTGGAAAATAGTGTATGTGTTCTGTCTGTTTTTTCGAGCCTAACTAGGTAGCTAATAGTGGAGGGTCAATTGGTTACCATATAATGGAGAAAGAGATTGCAGCTGGAAGTGACAGTGTTATATAAAAAACAGTTTAGTAGTGCAGTGAGAAATATTAATTCTTATGGGTTGGATGTTTCCTGTGGAGGATTTCCTTTAGTCTTGAACCTGAGATCAGGATTGTGTAAGGAGGTTGGACTGTAGCCTCCCTTTTAATCCTTAGCTGTTGGAGTTAGGAATAACTTGTGTTAATTGTTGGCCGTTTTCTTTGGAAACTGAGAAAGAAGTAAGTGGTCATCAAAGAATGGAGTTTCTGGACAGCCAGGTCTCAGGTCTAAACTGGAGAAATTCATGGGAGACTGAGCACGAAGAAGAATTTGAGTGCATTTGACTGAGAGGAGCTGGTTGTTGGTGATGAGGTCTCCTGGGGAATGAGAGGAAGGAAACCTGTTTGGGTTTGCTCTTTTTTTCCCCCCTCTGTTAGCTTTATGCAAATCTCTCATTGTTTTATTAAAATGTTAGACAAACTGAGAAAGCTGCTTATGAGGAATCTTTTCCTGGATGTGATGCATGGTTTTCTTTTTTAGCTTGCTGCAAGCGTAAAAGGAATGCTATTGTGGGAGTAATGAGTGGAAAGATGAAGCTTAGCCTGGAATGGCTGCATTATTGCTCAGCTGTAGCATTCACATCTGTGAACACCAGTGTCTAAATGTTATTTCTTTGATCACAAAGGAGGCAGTTGCATCAAAGTTTGCTCAGTTTGTAGTGTAGTATCCTCTTTGATATGAGTAAATACTTGAAGACTGGCAATATTTCATTAGTGCACTTTGCTTTCAAAACAGTTTTTCATGAACCTGTTTTGAAGTGAAAAAAAACATTATTCTGAGAAGTATTGCCAAATGCATGTTGCTAATGAGAAAGTATTGGAATGGTGAATTAATACATTAGCTAAGTTCAAACATAAACTTTCAATACTCCATATTCTGGGTTTATAGCAGTGAGCTTTTCTGTAAAGCAGTTTTGGAAAAGCAGCTTCTTCTGAGTGCCCTCTTATATGCCCTGCTGGTGTTGGGGCTATGGGTTGTGTCTTTAGGACTCTACTCAGTTCTCAAGAAATGGAGAAATGTGTAACAGAGAGCTGAGGCTGTTCTCTTGGTGCGTGTGTCTTCTAATTTGCAAGGACTCCCAGGGTACTCACTGGAATGTAAATAGGTTCTCAGGTGCTTCTTTTTTTTTTTTTTTTTTTTTTTTATCTTGATTAGTTAAGAAGGGGAAGAATAGAAGAATAGCTTGTGGAAGCTTTTGTTTATAATGCTCTAAATAAGATATCCTGCTGAACCACACAGTGCACGTGGGGGACAACTTAACTTTGTGAAATAAGACTTTAGACCTAAACATGAAATGTGCATTAGCTTCCTCAGAGAGTGGAGTTATTGCACTCTCAGTGCTCTGAGACATTTACAGATCCTTAAGTTGTGTGAGAGTTTTTTGTTGGGTACAAAACAAACCTATTATATTTGATTATGTTGTGTTTAGAAAGTCTTGACAGAAGCTACAGTGAAGAACAATCCATAGAGAAGAGAGATCCCACTGATTCAAAGGAATATGTATTCTATGAGTCTTCATTACCAAGCTCTCCAGGCTTTGTACTGAACAGCATTTTTTCCCCTATAACTTTAAAAACAAAAAATAAAAGTAGTGATGTTTTAATATTTTTCTATGCCCAAATTGTTGGTTTTCTTGCTAGTGAGCTGTGTTTGAAATTCCTTGAATTGAATAAGGAGAATGTTGGTTTATGATTATGGGAGTTAATTACACTTTGGTGATGAGTCTTTTAACATTAGTGAGTTCGTACAGAATTTACTCTATTGGCAGTTTCATTTGTTTCTAAATCAAGAGAAGAGTGGGTGGAGTGAGAACGAGGCGCTTAGATCTAATGCACTGAGGAGTTCTGATAGTTTTTGTTTAACAAGGGTGGGGTTTTCTGTGGTTTATGTATTTATGTATAGTTATATTAATTTGCTTTCCAGTTCTTGACATCTGCTCTGTTTAGATTGTGGCTATTTTGTGCAGGGGAATAAGGAACTCCATATTACTGCAGTATGTAGACATATCTTAAAAACAACATTTGCTTTAACACTGTTGGAAACAAGAGTTCTATATAATGTTATAATCCTTTCTAAATGCAATGTGTTTTGGTATTCTAACATAAAAGATTTTTTTTTCTGTCTTCTTTTTAAGAACTTGAGAACCTAAATGATGCTCCATTTTCCGGCGATGAAGAAAATGGTGGGTCTGAGGAACGAAAAACTGAAATCAATGGAAATTGGATTCCTGCAACTTCAATTACTGAAGCCAAAATAAATGCTAAAGCAAAGAGACGGTTGAGGAAAAACTCCTCTAGAGATTCTGGGAGAGGAGACTCTGTTAGTGAGAATGGAGAGACACTGAAGGTTGGAGTTGTACCAACGAGCCCGAAGGGGAAACTCCTGGACAGGCGATCCCGGTCTGGAAAAGGAAGAGGTCTACCAAAGAAAGGTTGGTGTAGCTTAGTGAAGAGAGTAGAATGAGAATGATAAAGATTTGTTCAAAGCACAGTACATTTTTTTTCTGCTGTGAATTGTTTTCATAAACCACAGTCTCTGTGCAGGCATTCGGCCCTTTATGTTAGATAGTGGGTGGCAATAGCAGGTAGCAGCAAATATAATGTCTGTGATCAATCAACGTCTGTCTCTGAGGGAAGTACCTTTCCTTAGCAGATACACAAATTTGAACTGTTGGTGGTTCACAGGACTGTTACTGATGCAATTTTAAATCGTGAAAATACAGTTTCAACCCTCAGTAATTCTTGTGAAGTTCCATACTGCTTCTAGTGTCTTACTGAAAAGTGATGAAAAGTGGCTGTGGAAGTGGGAATGTGTCAGACAAACACACCTTTTTCGGCATATATTGTTAGTCAGGAGATGGCCACAAACAGTGATAGATGACTTTTAAGTGAAAGAATGTTGTGTAGAACTCAGAAGTGTTGTTTGTAAACTGGTGGTCCTTACTCACTCTCCCATATTTTGCCAGGTGGAGCAGGTGGTAAAGGAGTTTGGGGGACACCAGGTCAAGTGTATGATGTGGAAGAAGTAGATATTAAGGATCCCAATTATGATGATGACCAGGTATGCAAATGGTTTCTTTGCAGTGTTGGTTTATATTTCCTTTTATCGATTTCAATGGCCTTGTGAGTTAACATGAATGTCAGCCTGACTACACTAAATGCTCATTTTTATGCTCAAGAATAGATTATTGGCTAGTAAAAAGTAGGCTGGTGTAGAAGTCATGGTGTAATATTCACAAATCTTACCTCCAGGCCCTCTTTCTGTGCCTGAGTAAGCAGCATCGCTTTCCCAGGTGTGTTCTCCACTGCTGGCTCCCATGGAGGTGGATGTTGCAGTGCTGCTCTGTATTGCACACGGGCACTGTGTTAAAAATGCAACACAGACTTGCACAAGTTGGGATTTCAGTGGGGACAGTATCTTTTATAGATTGTTCTCTTCCCTGTAAACCCAGCCCACCTGATGTCTTGTCTGCTTGGTATAAACACTTTAAAGCAGCATGAAGTCTATAACCTGGATATTTTGTTGACACATATTTATTTAGAATATGTTATGGAAGATTGTATCTTACAGCCGTAGTACTGGGGCAAAGGGAAAGAAAGCAAAGCTTATTGGGCAGAGGGGATTTCTGTCATTGAAAGGGAAATGCTGATTACGAACACAGATTGCAAAGGCTCTGAGATCAATATAATTGCAAGACTGACCATAAGTACATTCTGTAAGCAGAACAATGGTGGTGTCCTTTGAGTAGAGGCTGTTTGCTGTAGCCATAGCTGCTGAAAGAATGGTATGTGGGAATATCAAAATCTTCTTCCAGGGAAAATCAACTTTCCCTAAAATTAGACACTTTACATTAACTGAAATAGCCATTAAAAATGGAGCTGACAAGCTCATAGAACAAAGTTTAATGAAGAATGAACATTCTGTGTAATTTGGTATGATGGAAGATATATAGATTAGATTAAATATATTATATTTATCTATAGATTTTATAGATTTTTTGATTTCTGCTATANCTTAATGAAGAATGAACATTTTGTGTAATTTGGTATGATGGAAGGATAGATTTTTTGATTTCTGCTATACTTCTTGATCACGAAAAGTTTCTTTCCATTGAACATTAGTTGAAAAATGTCTTTGTTCAGATGTCTTTGTTCAGCTCTGTAGTCTTGCTCTGAATGTTGCTTCTGTAGGTGCGGAGTAGGGAACTGAATTAGAGCAGGGGGATCTGGTGCTGCTGGAACTCTGCAGGACAAGTGATACATGAGGCAGTTACTGTGTGACTCTTTTTTCCCTTAGGGAATGTCTTTGCTCACAAATACTCTGAAAATGCCTTTTCTGTGATTTGTGCATGGCACCGCCTGTCTGGTCACACAGTCACGAAGGAAGAGGGAACAAGGCAGGTTTCCTGCCAGGGATGGGAGTGCCACTTGCAGGGGAGGGTGCTGTGCCACAGCCAACTCTGCTGGGCTGGGACTGGAGCTTCTGTTGCTCTCCCTTCACTATGGAGGCATTTAACCTTTCCTCCTGTGGTATCAGTTGAATCCTAGGAACAGAGTTCAGTGTGTTTACCATTGTTTGACAGTAAATTCAGCCTTTCAGTTGAATGCAGCTAACAGTAAATGAAAAATGTGAAGAAGTGTGACAATTAGCCAGCATTGTCCATGCTTTAATAGTAGAGACAGAGTCTAATGTTTTTTGGCAGAATATTGACTACCAAGAACAAAGCATTACGGATTTAAAAAAAATTAATTTTGATGCTATTAGTGCTGCATAAGGTGCAAGAGGAGACAGTAATGGTATCTGCTTTTATTGCCTTTTAAAACAGGAGAACTGTGTCTATGAAACAGTAGTTTTACCTCTTGATGAAAGAGCATTTGAAAAAACTTTAACACCAATCATCCAGGAGTATTTTGAACATGGAGATACTAACGAAGTTTCGGTATGTTTCATGCCTTTTTCTTTCTTTGTTTTAGGGGGCAAAGCTGTAGCATACAGAGTAATGCAATTGCTGGCTATGAATGAGTTTGTAGAGAAGTTGGCAAGAAATGTACTATAAGAATAACCAAGCAGTTATGTTAATTACATGAGCAGAAGCATTTATGTTATGGTATAAATATAAGCACATAAATATTTATTTGAAGTCTATTTATATATTTAAATAATAAAATTATGAAATCTCATTGTTTTGTTTTTCAAATCTTATCTAGGAGATGCTGAAGAATTTAAACCTTGGTGAAATGAAATACAGTGTGCCAGTGCTGGCTGTTTCCTTGGCATTAGAGGGGAAGGCTAGTCACAGGGAAATGACATCAAAGCTTATCTCCGACCTTTGTGGGACAGTAGTAAGCAAAACTGATGTGGAAAAATCATTTGATAGACTGCTCAAAGAACTACCTGAATTGGTGTTGGATTCTCCCAGGGCACCACAGGTATATTTGTAAATCTTTATGCCAGTAGTCAAAAGCTTTTTGTGGCTAAAATAGATCAGATAAACTGAAATAGACTCAGTATTTTGAAAAATATCTATTGATTTTCTTACTGTCTGTAATCCTCTCCCAATTACCCAGGCTGTGTTTTCACTTTGAAACAGCTCATTTAAATAAAGTCTGAAAACCAAGCACATTATAATTATCTACTTAGAACTTCTTTGAAATTCAGCATTTAATTAAAAATGCTTCTGTTTTGTTGCAGTTGGTGGGCCAGTTCATTGCTAGAGCTGTTGGAGATGGGATCCTAAGCAATACCTACATAGATGGCTACAAAGGCACTGTGGATTGTGTCCAAGCTCGGTAATTTCATTGCTTTCTATATAGAGACAGTTTTCTATCTCAGATGTCAAAAATGATGATCAGGAGTTTACAGCTTCAGAATAAATCATGCAGTTCTTTAACTTTTTTTTTTTCTTTTAATTTTAAAATGAAGAAAAACCTCAGAAAATCTGCAACAAAACCGACAAAATCCAGAATTACTCAAATCAGAGGAGGAATACTGAGTTCTGAAAAATATATTAATACATTTGCATTCAGTTTGTCAGGTTTGTTGTCCACCTTATGTTCGAGGGTGAAAAATGAGCTGAAACAAGAAGTGGTTATAGAAGGTTTTGCCTTAGAAAAAGCTTTAATGTGATTAATGGGTAAATATAGCATCAGGACAGCTGCTGTAAATATGTTGTGAAATACACAAGGGATTAACTGTTTTGCCTTAGGAAGGTTTGAAGCTTGTGCAGTGATTTCCGAGACTTTCTCCGTAATGCTCTATTTGTCAAGAAGTACAATTGTTTTCCATGTCATTGTGAGAAGTTTGAAGGAACAAAGAGGGATGTTTTAATAATGAGTCATGTTTTATTTTTCTTACCCCCATAAGTGTATGTTTCAGGCTTGATGTGGAGGTGCTGGACTCCTGTGTCTTCCAGAAATTGCATTTGCAATGATTGTAGTTGGGCACTTTCAGAAGGAAGAGCAGTGCTTAGCTGCCTACCTTGGGGGCTCAAATTGAGAAAATTGTCTGTCACTTATACAAATGTGTCCTGTGATTTGAAGGATTGTGGCCTGCATTCTGCACATCTGGGTTGCTTTGCTGCCTTTGTTATTTCTTGGCCAGTCTTTCCTGCTCATTAAATCCTGGTGAATAGAGTTATTGTTATTGGCTTGCCCCCAGCATGAGGACTGGGAGAACTGTTCCTCCTTTACATGGATGGTACATACTGTATCCCAGACTTCTTTTTTTTCACCTTACTTCCCTTTTTTTTATTATTTTTTCAATAAACTGGCAGGCATCCCTAGCTTGTGCCATTTTTCCATCTACATATTTACCTTCTGAAGTGTTTTCTTTGGCTTAAATTTTAAAGGTTTCATAATTCTTTAGACCCAAATGGAAAATAGTATTTCAGTAGAAAAACTGTTCTTGAGTGTGGCAGCAACTCAGGCCTTTTTTGTTCGAGATCCACCTGCCAAGCTGCATTCTTGGAGGAGCCTGGATACAATTCATTTCAGCATAAGAAAATATTCAGCTGGTTTTTATGAGGATGTTTCAGGTTCTGCATTGGTGATTCAATCTACTGCCATCTCAAGATTGTTATCTGTCCTTACCCATGGTATGACCAGGAGTGTAAAGGTGACAGAAAGACAATGTGGGGAGCTTATTTGATGTTTTTTTGATCCAGTTGGTCCGCATGGAGTTGATAACCCTGACCTCTTCCCAAAAATCTGGTAGCTTTGTCTGAGGAGAAATGGCTGTGGGGGAGGTTGCAGATGCATTTAATGAAGTTCTGTTTTAAGCACTGACTTTGCCTTTAGAGCTGCGCTGGACCGAGCCACGGTGCTGCTGAGCATGAGCAAGGGAGGAAAGCGCATCGACAGCGTGTGGGGGGCAGGAGGGGGCCAGCAGTCTGTGAAACACCTGGTCAAAGAGGTAATGACAAAACTCCCCTCTCTCCAGTTGGCTGTTGGTTTAAGCTTACCTTGTTTGGGGTAGAGGGAAGACAGACCTGTATTCTGTACTAAAATGATGTCTTATGTCATTAGTGTTGGTTTTGTTTTTTTGTTTGGACTTTCTTTTTTATATAATTGATTTAGATGAAGTAGTTTTTACAAACTGGTGTATATAATTTTGTTGATTTTGTAGTATTTGTCACTGGTGGGAACATGCTAGTACAACATTCTGTATTGCAAGCATATGTTTATTTTTGCTTTAAGCAAAACCTGTAAGCATTCAGCTTTTTAAGACCTCACAGTATAAAGTGAGTAATTAAAAGAGCCAAGATGAAACTGGCTAAACTAGATAAACTATTATTTTTTTGGCATTGCTGATCAAAAGCACAGTAATAACTGAAAAAAGAGAGAGGAAGAAACAGGAATGTTTAGAGATCCATGCTATGAAGTAAGCAGGTCTAAAGGAAAAGGTCATGTTACACTTTCTAGGTTGGGAGTGTAACAAATGACAGGAGGAGGCATTCAAGGGAGAAGATAAACTTAATCACACCCATATTCGCCTTTTATAGTGATACACAGCTCATAAAGCAATAATTTTGGTGCTTGTGTATGAGCACTGTGGATAGGTATTTGGCTTACACTGTGTTTCAGGTTACTGATAACATCTCAATTTAATTAATACCTGAATTTAATTACATTTATAAAAGCATTGGCAGCAAGTTTGAGGAACTAACTTGCTGCTGGTTGATAGTGGATTATCAAAACAGTTGACAGCTTTTGAATTTTGTATCTAATTAGTGTTGGATTTTTTTGTTTTAAAATTCAATAGATTGATATGTTGCTGAAAGAGTATTTGCTTTCTGGAGATGTATTGGAAGCAGAACGCTGCCTTCAGGAACTGGAAGTACCCCATTTTCACCATGAACTTGTATATGAAGTAAGGAGAAATCAGAGTCCCTTTAATAATTGTTGGTATTTGATGTGGGCATGCAAATAATATAACTGGCATCTGAAGCTTAGGTTGCTTGTTCTGTTATTTGAATAACTAAATTGTTTCATGTAAAGTTGATGGTTTATGTGCTTATTTATGTGTGCATTGTGCAACAAGTAAGCTGCTGCTGACTCTGGGAATATCCAGAAGTAAGTTTTGGTGGTTAAATAGTTGAATTCAGATTATTATAAAGAAAATAAGAAAATAAGATCTCAGTTTATTTTCTGCTGAGGAATAGCAGCAAAAAAACCCTCCCATGCTTTGTTGTGGTGTTTATTTCCTTCTAGTTTCAGATATCTGGGTATTCTATGGGTGTTACCTGTTTTTATTAAGTTACAGAGCTTCCTTTTTCGAGGTGGGATTGTTTCACCCATTGCATTTGTAAAAGCTCACATATTTCAGACCCAGGCTATATGGGAGACTGTTCCCATTTGTACTCTTTTATCTGCCAAATTGCGAAATGGTTGTTTACCAATAAAGCTGAACACCCCCAACCTCCAAAATTTCCTTTTCAGTAAATTGACTTGTTACAGAAAATTCCTTCACAACAGAACTGCAGAATCATTTCAGTTGATGGAGTTTGTTGAGTATTGTAGATTTTAAGCTTCTGAGTCCTTCTAAAATCATAGATAAGAAATCCCCATGGATACAAAATTAAAACCCCAGGGATACAAAATTAATTTCACAAAATTAATTAATTGCCATCTGTACTGCAGCAGCCATATGGATACAGCCATGTAGTGCTGAAACCAGAGAAAGAAAGGCAATGCTTTTCACTCGGTCTCATCCTTTCTGGTTTTTCATACCTTTTATCTTACCCAGAGAACTTCTCATCAGTTTTTCTTTTCAAATTATAATAATAATAATAATGTTAAACTGAAATTGTGAGTGCATGTAACAAATGGCTTTTTTTCCCCAGAAAGTTCCTAATAAGGCATTCACTTCTTTCTGTACCTCATATGGTCACACACCCTGTGCCTGAGCCACTGTTTTAATTTCAGTCAGGACACTTGTATGATTTGTTTTAGGCCATTGTACTGGTTTTGGAGTCAACTGGAGAAAAGACCTTTAAAATGATACTAGATTTGTTGAAAACTCTGTGGAAGTCTTCTGTCATTACTGTGGACCAAATGAAAAGAGTAAGTATGGCATTTAGAGAACTTTGCATGAGGTCTTCCAAAATTTCCAGCTGCCTTTATGCAATTAAATGGTTAAAACTAATCATCTAAAATGCTCCAATACTGCTTCATTTTTTAAATTTGTGTTTTTAACTGGTAGTTCTTTGTAACTGAAGTAGTACAATAAAGGCCTGCTAATGACAAATGTCAAGTAGAGCTGTACAGAAGCCAGTATTTTGCACAGCTGGAATCATCTGTGACATTACTTCTCAGGATGAGTATAGGACAACAATTCTGTCCCAAGGCAGACTGGGGACCACACCAGGACTTACATAAAAATTGACCCATCTGTGTTGCTGGTGGGAAGTGATGAAGTCATCTCTGGTTGTCCCCAGTCTCTTCCCCACTGCATAAACTTGTGTTGGTCATTTGTGGCCACATTTTGTTCATTTTCATGGAAGACATATTAATTTTCTTCCCATGTTACTACCCATGTAGCAACAGGCAGACTAACACAGATTTTGTACTATCTGGATTTCTGACTTTTAAAGAAGTTCAGGTTGTGTTTTTATGTTGATAGATATTTGTATAATGCCACGGTATTGGCTGATATTATATACCTTATTTCTCTACTGACTTGTAGCTGCTCTGCTTTAGGTTTGTTGAAACTATCCACATATGTGTGAAACAGTATAAAAAACTAAATCCTCTGGAGTGCAGAAGGGTATTTAAAAACATTGTAATAAAGTCATGGATAACCAGATGGTTATTTGAATCCTTACACTGCAGGGCTACGAACGGGTTTACTGTGAAATCCCAGACATTAACCTGGATGTGCCACACTCCTATTCTGTGCTTGAGCGCTTTGTAGAGGAATGCTTTCAGGCTGGAATCATCTCCAAACCACTGAGAGACCTCTGCCCTTCAAGGTACTTGTTTCATTGTGTATAGGCAAAGGCACTGCTCTTCATTCCTATCATAGGTTACAGAAAGCAGCATCTTAGGACCAAAGTGTTATGGATTGGAAGTGGAAACTGGAGGATGGACAAACAGTTGGACTGGTAAAAAGGGTATTAAGAAGCTGCAGTGATGTGAAACCTGTTATGTGGAGGCTGGGATAAATACTTGAGGAAAGGCAGCCACTTGTGAATCCCAGGCAGGACCCCTCAGTGCTCCCCAGAGGATAAAGGCAGCCTCTCCTCTGCTTTCCTGATTTGCTTGGTAGAAATCAGTGCAGCACCAAGCTGGAAGATCCAGGTGTCACAATGGTTCATGTAGTGACAGTGGAAAACTGTCAGCTATACTGGGGAAATGAGAAAAAAATCCTTTAAAAATGGTTTAAATATACCAAACTGTGTGAGCAGAGTTCTAAGATAAAGACAACCAGTCCTAATGTTTATATGAAATGGAACAGGACACTGATATGGGATAGGCTCTACACACCCATCCCCCATATCCGTCTTGTGATTCATATAGTGCTTTTGGTTTGTTATGGTTTGGTTACTTGTAGCGTAAATAATGCTGTTTGGATGGTAGCTAATCAGTATGCTGTTACCTCCTCACTGGTCACCAAAGAGTAAGTTTCCTTTCCTCTGGGAATACATGTAAATTCTTTAATAGGATGCTAGAACTATTATTCACAGTTTTATGCACTGGGAATACTATTTATTTGACAGGTCTTTTCTATTTTGGGTGTTTTGTTAAGAGCTCTTAAACCTTTTTGACAGCTTGTGATAAATTTGGATCTCAAAATGTTAGCATCTTTATCAAGAACAGCCTCCATTTGTGGACTTTACACTTAAAACTCTGTGTGTGTGTTGGTATCAAATGTTTTGCAGGTTTGGGGGTGTGGGAGGGCTGAGAGTCATCACTGCATCAAAAGCTTGATTATACTTTGGTTACCAGTTATATTTTGAGAGGCATTTTTGGTTTGTGTACTTCAGTTTTAGGTAGAAACTTGCCATTCCTAGGATTACAGACTAGCATTTTTAAGCAGCTGAGCTGACATTGTGATTACTGCTTACCCTGCTGAACTTCGTATTTGACTTCCAAGACCAAGAGAAGATTCTTCTCAGCAAGAAAAAACAAGCAATGCTACTGTGAATTACTGAAAAGATACTTTCTACTTTCTTACAGGGGCAGGAAGCGCTTTGTGAGTGAAGGAGATGGAGGTCGTCTTAAGCTAGAAAGCTACTGAATGTGAGAACTGCCTCCTGAAGCCTTACAAGTTGAAAGGGAACATAGCTTGCTATTGATATATACAAACACGCATGCTCCTCTGGTGTGTGTCTGTACATATGTATACACACCTAGGACATAGCAAATTTAAGAGTTGCTTAGCACAGTTCGTATTTTTTTAAGAGCACATGTTTTGGGTACAAATTGTTTCCTTTTTTTTTTTTTTTTAAATAGTTTTGTAAATTTCAGGAAGAAGTGTTCTTTCTTTGGGCATATAGTAGAACAACTGGCCACTCTGCTGTGGTGGTGCCTTCAAATAAGCTATCTCTGTATGTGCCATGTTTATGACCTAATCATTCCATGTGTGCATCCATGTCTGACTGCCGCTCGCTCTTTCCAGGACAGTGCTGTCATCATAAAATCACTGGTTTATACAAAGCTTTATTATAGAAGGGTCAAGTTAAGCTGCTGTGATCCCATTTCCATTGCTGCTGAAGAAATACTGTGCTTTGGGAGGAAAGAAAAATATAGCAGTTTCTTTGTTTTAAAGAGCCCAAGAAAATACAGTTGGGTCACAAGATAAATACATCTGTTTCAGGGGAGAACACTGGTTGGTTTCAGCCCCCATGTACCAAACTTGTCTTTTTTTTCTATGTAACTGGAAAAGTGAAAAGTTCTGGTAAAACATATTAAAAATATTTTTTGTGAAGCTCTTGTTTCTGCCTCCTTTTTATTTATTTTAAACAGAAAAAATTAAGCAGTACATCTAACGCTGCCCTTTGGTATTACCATCAGGAGGAGAGCATGGAGTAATTAAACTCATGGTTAAGTAAGTATTTACCAGATCTGTTTTGGAAAACACAACTGACTTGCGTAGGAGCGTCCAGGCTGGCACAGATACTGTGACTGTGTCTGCAGCACAGCTTTGCCAAGCCCTTGCTCAAGAGCAAGATGGACCTAAGGAAGACCCGCTTACAGGAACTCGGTACAGGCTCTCCTTTGTTTTTCAGTTTCATGCCAAGATTTCAGGTGTTCCGAAATGCTGGGAATCGCCGTCCCAGGGCCGGGAACACGCTGTGCTCTAGGAACCAAGCGCTGCAGTGCTGGAGTGGGTCTGGTAAGCCCGGCTTGGAGCAGTGGGGTTGTGTAACTCGCCTCCTCCGGCGGTCCGAGGGGTTCTGGTACCTCTAAAGACGCGTTTAAAACACCGCCTGGGCAGCGACCCGCGCAACTTCTACATCAACAGCGCCCGACGCGCGGCCTCCCCGCCCCGCCCGGCACCACCGCCTGCGCTCAGGCCGCGCTTTAATCCGCAGCCCCGTTACACAGCGGTACCTCCGATCGCGGCTGCCGCCGGGCGCGGCCCTCCCCGCGCTACTGCCGGGGCGGTGCGGCCCCCGCGGACGGCGGCGGGGCCGCNCGGGGAAAACTACAGCTCCCAGCTTGCACTGTGCGGCGCCCCGCCCACGTACCCTAGTCGTGCCCCCCGGTGCATGCTGGGAGTGGTAGGCCTAAGGGGGCTCCGGCTGCCACAATGCGCGTTGGGAACTGTAGTCCTTGGCGTGGTGGTGCGCCGGGGCAGCCCTGGACGGGGCGGGCGCGGCTCCTCCGGGCTGTCCCGGTCCCGGGATGCCGCTCCCCGCCTCGGCTGCGCCGGGCTCTGCGCTGGGGCGGAGCCGTCCCACCTGCGCGGGCCTGTCCGGCCCTGGCGAGCCGCTGCCTGCCCGCCCGCCGGGGCCCGCCGCGGAACTCAGGCTGTGGGGCGCTTTCATGGTTTATTTTCTGGTTCTGTAAATAAAATCCCCAGAAGACACCGTCCAGCAGACGGGCGTGGCCAGGGCGTACGCGTCCCAGTTTTCGTTTCCAGGCAGCGCCTCGGGATTCGCGATGTGAATCATGCTGCTGTTTGACATGTAAACAGCAGTAAAAGCCGGTGTCTTTCTAAACACTGAGAGCTTAAATGTCGCCGAACCTGATGAGCCAGTGCACCGAGATCCCCCACGCCCCCCACAGGGGTCCGCCTTTTGGAGGATCTTTGCCACCGGGAGCAGCTTCCCTGGGAACCCCCGCGGGGAGCCGCGTGTGACCCGGGATCGGCGGAGAGGGATTCACCTGTCCTGTGCCTTGGCGATGCCCCAGCAAGCCCCGATTCCGGGATGTGTTGTAATTTTAGTTTGCTAATGAGCTTGCCTGTGCGCTTTGCACACCCCGTGTGCACCCCTGTGCGCCTGGGGATTGGCAGTTCGGGCTGGTAATCCTGCTAACCCGGCCTTGGCAGGCGGGGACGGCTCCTTTCGGTGTTCTGGGATTGAGAGCCAGATCTCAAAAGATCTTGCTCAAAAGAAAAGAGCGAGCTGTGCACAGGGACTGGTCGTGGATGAGTAAAATGAGGGAGACAGTCATCTTTGCTAATAATTCTTTTCCATTCTGCCTTGATGGTGGCTGTCTGCATGCTTGCCTCTGCTAGCTCAGGTGGACCTGTCAGCTGTGGGATCCAAGGTTTGCTGGGAGAACAGTGATAAAACTTTTAGTTTCCAGTAAGTGGCACCTCTCTGATAGTTATTTAAAGCCTCTGTCTGCATTGTTCCAGAACTATTTCCTTTTTCCTCTAAGCAACCTAGAGTAGGAAGCTGACAGTCCCTCAGGTAGCCCGGTTCCACCTCGCTGGAAGCCTCGCCTGATGCTGGGTTGGAGGCCAGCAGAACCCACAGAGGGTGAGAGCAGGGCTCCTTCCTGCCTTTTGTGGAGCTGGCCAAAGATAACACTTCTGGGCTGGTCCTGGGCAGCACAGAAATGGGCCCTTTTTGTCCTTACTTATTCCACTTTCAGGTCAGAAGATTGGTGTTGATGAGGCTGTAAAATGGATGTGCTTGCTGGGGACATCCTTCTCTACCCTTTGAAGTGCTCAGAAGCATTCCCACTGATTTCAGTGGGAGAAGCTCCTTTGTCTGATGTGCTTTTCCATGTGCCAATCAGTATTTTGTGCTGACTGGAAGGGAAAGGATGAGGCACTGCTTTGTGGTGGATGTTTGTAGACCGGGGCATTTTAAACAGTACATGCAATTCGCAGATCAGTAATTTGGTAGTTGTTTGTTAGTTTGTTTTTAAGAACTGATCCAGCATCTTAGAGATGGCTCTGGTTAAAAATGAACATAAAAGATTATGTTCCAGTTATGACTGAAATTTTTGCACTGTGAAAGCAGGAGTTATTCCTGTAGTAACAAATATGGCATGCAGAGCAACAGAAAGGAGGTAAAAGCAAGATGTTGAAATCTAATTGCAGGCCAGGTTTTTTCCAGTGTCCTTCACAGTGCCAATGGCCACCTGGAGTCCAGCATTATGTGAGCACTGGCATTTGGAGCCCATCTCAGTTGTACAGGGAATCACTTTCCAAAAGCAGTTTTCCTGCCAACGGGGTTTGTTTGCTTGGTGATAAGAAACAATGGTCAACTGAGTTTGTTACTTAAGCATTTTAGTGACTGAGGAGTCTGGCATCCTGTACTAGATCCATTTTCTTAGTTACTCAAATGCCAGCTTGGCAGCCTATCTAGAAAGCTGATAGCACTGGGACAGGCATGATTGTGGAGGTTGTTTTCAACAGTTTCTAGTAAGTCTGTTTTTAAGACACCTCCGTCCCTTTTTTCCTTTCCTGGGAAAAGAATCATAGTTACCACCTTCATGACTGAGAGATCTGGATGAGAGAGAGGAGGGAGGCATGGGCATGCAGCTTAATATCCTACTTTTCAAAGTGCCTTAAAAACAAGACTGGGGTTAGTTTTGAGTAAGGCTGGTATTCATTCGCTAGAACAGTGTTGGCTATAGTTAAGAGGAGGGAAAAACATTTCATAGAAGAGCTAATTCCCCTTGTTTTGCTGGAAGAGAAACAAGAAAAATTTTGAGTTTTCTAGTTACACATGAGGGATCCAATCTCTTCTGCTAAAGAACGCATAGTTATACCCCATTTTTTGACCTTTTTGGCCTCTAGGGTCGACATGTGCTCGAGCACCCATTCATTTCTCTCATGGGCCTTTCCAGTTGCCAAGAATTGATAGGAAGTTGTTTGCCAAAACCCTTCCATCTGGGAAAAGCACCGTGCACTTGCAATGGGACTGTGCTGAGTCAATCCATTATCTTGGTGCCACTCCACAGGGCTGGAGAAGTCAGAACAAGACTGTCCTTGTGCCCAGGTCTCAAGTTGTGTCCCCATGGCACAAAGCTTCCCAGAGTCCTGAGACTCGACCTTGGGATGAAACCCAGTGTTATTTGAGAAAGTGTAAGCGTGGTATCCATGGAGAGGACAATGCGCTCTAGGTTGCACATCCTTATTTTACTGGTGTCACAAACAAGTTATTCTTGTGCACTGCAGAGAGCCTCACAACCACAAAACCAGCCATAATTTTATAAATGATAAGCTTGTTTTCCTCCTCCTGTTCCCAGATACTCCAAGTGCAGCAGACAGCAGAGATGTACATTGCTGGAATCCAGAGGGTTTCGTAATTTGGCAGCCACTTGCTGAAAGCCCTGCAGATACAAAACAACACTTATTTCAAGTCTTGAGAAACATCTCCTACTAAGTAGAAGAAAAAAGCATTTAGGTGAAGCAATGTTGCCAGTCCCATTTGTTTATGAGGCTTGGTTTTTGTCTTTATACATTTTAAATGCTTTTTATTTTCCTTCTGCTTTTTGAGCCTTTCAAGTTCATGTTTTCCATATGACAAGTAAGTCTGGAATCAAGTCCTTACTTTAAAAAGCAAAAATTTGGTTCAGAGTTCTGTTTAATCATGTAGCTCCAGACATGGGGTGTTTAAAAATAAAGCGACTTTGATGAGAACTACCCATCTTGAGGGTGACTTTGTGTTCCGAGTTTGAGTAAATACTTTGTTGACAGTTTAAGAAGCTTTTAACAGCACCTGATCTGTGTTTGCTTTCTACTTGGATCTCTCTCTCTTTTCTTCTTTTCCAAAAATCTAGAGCTTGTTTCACCTCTTTATGTGCTGACAAGATCAGAAATGCAGTGTGGCAGCATTTGTTGAACAGTGCATCCCAGTGCTTTCAGAAATGCACCTGCAGATTTCATGCAATTGTCCCTGAAGCTGCTGAGTGGTACCATGGGACACAGAGCCCAGCTTCAGAGACAGGGGAAGAAGGTGGTTTGGGTTTACTGGGTGGAGTAAGGTGGGGAAGAGAAAGCCTGGTGTGGCTCCCTGCGGGAATCCCAAATGCCTTCAGAGCCTGAAGCTTGATAGCTTGGTGTTTAACCCAGTCCTTGTTTTTGAAAGGGAGTTGACAGACAAATGATTTCTTTTCGTTGAGCTTTCTGAATACACGTTTTAAGTTTGTTGTTTGATGCAGTGGGATCCTCAAGCTGTATGCAAAAGGCAAGGAGACGTGCCTGGAAATGCATTATCCAAGGGACACAGAAACAGCTTTTTGACAGGCTGCTCTTCCTGCTAACACGTGGTAAATGCAGAGATCTGGCTCCATGTAAGTCCCATTCTGGGCTCCAAAGCCAAATGCTCTACACTGGCATTTCTAAGAAGTTACTGCTCTACTTGTGTGGTTTGAATCGCTCGAGTCTCTGGCCTTGTGCCCTGGAGTGCCAGCAGAGGCTTGCTGTAATTGCCCGTAAGTGCACCGTCTGTCAGATTATTGTTTAATTATTCCAGCTTCTCACCGCCACACACTGCTCAGTGTCTCTCTTGCTATCTTTATTTAATTGAGTGGAAGAAATTCGAGACTTGTGCTTCGCTTACATCACTTTGTTTTTACCCATCCTCACCGCATCCTACTGTGAAGTCCCACGTTTTGTTTGCAGAAGTCAGTCTTCTATATAGAAAAGCTATTGTCAATATCTCAAGCATATGTTAGAAAGAGAATCAATATTTTAACACATGGTAAAGTCAAACCATAAATCTCTCAACATAGTCAAATGATTGTATTATTCTCCCTTGAAACACCGCTCCTCCCCCTGAGAAACAAGAGAGGGAAAGAAAACTCTTGGATAACCAAGCCCTTGTCCTCACAAAGCAGGACTGTTCTTAGCCCTTCGCTCTGTGTCACTCCTTCCTCTTCAAGATCTGTCTTTCCCTAGCCTGTCCCTGGTCATCTGTTCCAGAGTATTACTGGGATATCAGCTCTTTTCCCGATATCAGCTTGTGATGACCAGTTCCACTGCCTACTTGCTGCCATCTCAAACATCTCTGTGCTTCCTCCCAGCCTTGCAATCAGGCTCTTAATAATGCGTGCCGGAAAAATAATCTTTCTGAGCTCTCTCCAACACTCTCCTTGTCCGTATGGCCTATAAAAAAGCTTGGCAGCATTCTGACTGCTTTTCTCTCCTCATTCTCCCTGTGCCTGTGACAAATATGTGTCATTTTTCTGGTCTTACACTTGGCTTTCGGCCTCTGAATCAGAACACTCTTCTTGTATAGCCCCCCACACAAAGATCAAGGCCCCTGTGCACTACCACGATAATCATAAGTGTTAGGGTTGCTGGCAGTCACTCTGCTCTAGTTTTCACGGCTCTGGGCAGAAAGAGTTTCATGATGTCCTTCGGGAAGATTTGTCAGCACCTGAATGATTTAGTTTTCAGGGTTTCATGTAGAAATCCTCAGATGAAACCTCCCTTTATAGGTGTACTCCCTGTAATGCCTGGCTCCCAGACTGATTGTTGGGGTTGTTCTTTTCACTTCCTGTAACTGAACTGTAGGATTGCTTATTTCATACTACACTCTGATCTTATTTTTCATCCATCTCTTTTCTTCAGGAAGGAACAATTTATGTAAGAATTTCAATGTGGAATTGACTTTAGACTTTATTGCTATTTGTCACCTTTCAGGAAATACATCCCTGGCTCCAGCACTCAATCTCTGCTGGCACTCTGGAAGAGGAAGAGAAAATAGCAGATCTGCAGCTATTAAGGCCAACGGGCAAACATTTTATTCAAATTAAACTTTTTCTTCCTGGGTTGCTTTTAAAGGATATTTTTCTGATTGTGAGGATGTGAACGAGGGTTATGTTTTGTTTGTTTGTTTTCCTGGAGACTCTCCTATTCAGCTGATCTTCATCTGATTCCACATTTCAGGCAGCAGAGCTTGCAGCAGTGACAAGCTGTAATCCCAAGGAAAACTGCTTGTGCCTGTGGCCTGGGTTAACCTGCTGGCAGTGATATACGTGCCTGGGCAGGGGCAGCTGTTTCACAGAGCTCAGCATGGACGTGCTGCCACTCCCAGCCACTTTTAGGACACAGGTGAGTTGTTTACAGCAATCTCAAAAAAACCTGTAATGAAGTTGTTCTCCCTTCCTGGAGCCACCACTCCCAGAGACCTTTCTCCTTTCTTGGTTCCTGCGGGAGCCTCCTTCCTTGGGCTTCACACCTTTATCAGCTAAAAATGATACGGTTCGGAGCTGGTTGTGGTCAGGCTCTCTCTCAGAAGGAGAGGCTGCACTACCACTCTGTTGTTGCTGCTGAGAACTGGAAGATCACAGAGGACAACATGGAAGTGGAAGCCTGATCCTTCTTTTATGTGGAATGGAGTCAGGATATGCCCTGGTATGAAGTTCAGCAGAGAAAAACTTGGGCTGCACTCGCATTCCTATGCACCGTGCCGTTCCAGTCAGCCTGGTACTAATCTCCACGGATCTCTGAGGGCATGAAACAACATGCAGTGTAAATGAAATCTGAGCCACACCACACCACAGTACTGGTGCCAGCCAGTTTTAGAAGACTGCCATGAGAGCCAAGGGAAACAGGTACAATGGTAGGAGATGCCTTGTACCACCTGCAGGCACAGACCTACAGCACTCGAGCAGCTCCCGAGTCCCAGAGCAACGTGAGGCATGTGAAAAGCTGGTGAACCCAGGGCCACTTAGACTTGAATGCACTTTCCTGGGGAGGAAGTGGCTTTTCCCTTGGAAAGCTCAACTCCCCAGGGTCTGCATGAGGTCAATGGAAAAAGTGATTTCTTCAGAATATGATTCAGAGTGCCTAAGCACAGGCTTATCTTATTGACTACAGAGGAAGCTCAACCTCTGTAGGTTTAAACTCACTTTTGAGAATACTCATTCCCTCTTGCCCCTTAGTTGTGGGAGTTATACTAGACCTGGATGTGGTTAGTCCTTGGTAGGCACACTACCTACTGAAATTCAGGTGCTGCAGACCAAAGAGCACAGAGTGTCCTGTTGGATCCTGCTTTGTCCTTTTGAGTTACCCTGGGGTGTCAGAAATGGATTTGCAAGTACCAGAAAAGAAAATTAAATCAAGAAAGGTTGGTTTCTTTAGGGATGTCCTAACTGGAGCTGGAATAATCAGCATCTGTTTCAGTTTAAATGAGTTTTTCATTCTGGCCGTTCTCCCCTTTCAAAGTATAGGCAACTGAAGCCTTTAATTTGCCCTGTCTTTCACTGGAGAGGAAAATAGGAGTTTCTAACAGCTGTTACTATCCTGTCTAGAATAGCTGCACTAAAAAAATACAGTTTATTGTCTGCTGTGAATGAAGAAGCTCTTGCTTATTTCTGTTGTTTGTCGTGTTGACTTTGAAAAATAAATTGTTTGAACTGGTTGACTCTCTGTTTGTATAATTGAAGATTAGCTTGCTTGATAGCATGCTGGATTTGCAGTTTTCCCTTGCACTAAACAAACTGAGGAACTGCTGGCCTTGGGACAGTTAGGACACAGCACATACTGGAAGAAGTTTGGGTGCATACGGGTAAATAAGACAATAACTTCATGCATGACATTCTGGATGTGCTCTTTCAGTGCTGATACGTCCTTGTCTTTCTACCTGGAAGAGCTCTTGTAAGACCCAGGAAGCCTGTTTAAAAAATTGCTAACAGACATGGATAGGTGGCTAATGAGTTGCAAGTAGAAGCTGGCAGGACCAGAATTAGTTTTTACATGGTAGTTCTAAAATCCTAAATTGTGCTGCTTGTTTTTGAGAACACAGGTACTCTGTCCTTTTATCACACATTTGCTTTGTAAAAACAATTGGAGAAAAAAGCAAAAATAACTTCTTGTCACTCAAGTAAGCAGACCTGGCTCTGAATATATAAAAGGAAGAGACAGTAAAAATAGCAACATCTAACTGTACTGTAGTCCTTCAACAGAGAACCACATTTTGAGGTTCCTCCTTCTTTGCATCCTTCTTTGTATTGCAAAGGCATCTTGCTCCAAGCAGAAGCTTTTGCTCTGGGGGGGTCAGAGTCTGTTTTCAATGGGACAGAGCTTGGTGTCAGCCACTGCACTGAGTATCAGCTTCTAGACATTGACAAGGGCTCTGACTCTCCACTGCATCCTCCAGGTTTGGTTGCTATGCCCTCCTCTCTCCCCTTCTGCCAAGTGGTCCAGCCTTCCCAGTTTTTGTCTACTCATAATAAAGGCAGTGGAGCCAAGGTGCCATTCGAGGGGAAGACAGAAAAGAATGACAAAGGCATACACTATTTCCATGATGGGTACGGTGCTCTCAAAATGAAGTGGGATTTGTTGTGCCATGAGCCCCCAAAACGTGCCTCTCTCCCCCAGGAAAACTAAACCCCTTGCAATCCTTGGCCATGAGACTGAAGCCAAACTTCTGGTAAACTGACAATTCAAGGGAAAGGAATAGGATATGGCAGGAAGGTCTGGATAGATTGAGGTGTAGATGAGAGGAAGGTAAAACCTAGGCCAGAATTTGGAGATTTGAGACATGGTAGTGGGAGACTGAGATACAGAAATAAAGAAAGAACAACTGGGAATTAGAGGAGTTTTATGTTGAGACTGATTGGCAAGGAACTGGCAGGCAGAAGACACAACAGAATTTCAGTACAAGGAAAGAAGAAGGAAGAAAGTGGAGAGCCAGAGGGATAGGCAGTGATGTGAAGAACCAGACAAGAGACTGGACTAGGACCTGGCATGGGGAACCAAAGTTGGAGGTCCTGTTGGAGATTAAGAAAGGAGGGACAGTCTGAGGAAGGAACAGGTGATCCAAGTCTGAGAGTGGAGGTCAGGCACAGGCAGCAGGGAGGGAACGGGGTAGCAGGGGAGAGCTGTGGGAAGCACCCCCACACAGGGCAGAGCAGAGGGGGATGTGGGTGGAAAGGGGCACAACGGGCTGTGCTTGCTGGGACATCCTGACTTGCAGAGCTGGAAGTGGAACAGAGCTTCCCTGAGGCTGGTCTTCGTGTTGGCTCAGCCAGCAAAGAATTTGCCTCTTGTGCAGTCTGCCCCAGCAGCGGTACAGAAACGACGGGAGCTGAGTGTCCTTGGCCGAGGCAGCAGCAGCTGCCTGCCTGGGGGAGGAGAGCAGGCTGTCGGGTAGCTGGATGACAAAAATTTTACAGTTGGGAGGAGGTAATGAAAAGGCCACATGACCGAGAGAGAAAGGGTCAATTCATTAGTCTGGCAGCCACTAAATTAAGAAAAGGCAAGTGGGACAATGCATAAGAGGTATCTGAATTTGGTCAAAGATGATTCTGAAGTTGCTAGATCGATCTTGTGGTCGGCTTAAGCAAGCTTAACTAATTAATTGCTTTATTTTAGTTCATTGTGTAAGAGCTAGCTCCTAATAAATCACACTGTTTTGTAGAAACATGCTTGAAACAACTGTGTAAATACTAAATAGCCTTAGGAATGGTCTTCTGAATCCACTGAATAATCCAAATTCCAACACTCATCCCCCTCTGCTGCTGGTCTGGATGGAGGCTAAGAGTCCACTGCTGCTGTTTCTCTTTCAGTAAAAGGGGCAGAAGTCTGTGCTGGACACACAAAGGTGCCAGCACAGCTGATGGCCCATGGAGGTGCTGTGATGCTGCGTGATCCTGCACCAACAGCTGTCCTTTCCAGGAGCTCAGGAAATGCTACAGGTGTTACAGGAACTTTATGAAGGTTGCAAAGCCAAGCCTTTAAAAGTTAGGCAATGTCCAAATGAAATTGCCAGTGAAACCTTAATTCAGAACTATGTAGGTTATGAAATGCTCTTTAATTATATTTCTCCTCCTGCTTGTTTCAGTGTGGATGGCAATAATTCAAGGTCCTTGTACAGTTCTGTGGGTTTTCTGGGGCAACAAAGACTGAGGAACCTCTGATTTGCTGTCTGTGGATTTATCTTAAGGAGAGGTGCTCAGTCACAGTACCACAAGGTTCCAGACACGGGCCTGTCAGCACAGTCTCCTGATCCTGAGAGACCCTTAACTAATACATGTAAGGATTGTGAACTCTTATATTCACCTTCTGCTCTGGGACAGGTCTGTGCCAATGAGATCTGGGGACAAACAGTGCTGGTAGAGACTGGGAGTAGGTTAGAGCTGAGCTTTCCAGCATCCAGTAGGAGGGTATAAAATTAACTACTCCATTTGGGCAGATTAAAAACAAATCTTTCATGCATGAATTCTGCATTTGCACAAATGTCTGTTAGTTCTGATTGTTGGCACAAGTATTACCATAGTATCAGCCTAATCTCATAGGACATATTTAAGGATTTGTAGCAGAAGGGTGGAGTTACCAGTGTAAATTTCTTGGTTGATTTATCTCCAGTGACAATTGTCCTGCTCTGCTTTATATCAGCTTTTCAGAACAAATCAGGGGTTTTGAGTATAAAGTAACATTTCTTTAGATTTCAAATAATGTTTCTTAAAGCAAAGTGAGTAGAAACAGAAGTAGAATCTCTAACAGAACCAGAGTACATGTAGCATGTATCCTTTGTACATCTCTCGATGCTAAGGCAACTGGGCAGTGACACTTTGCACACAAAGAGCCTGAGAAATGTAAAGGTACACGGGCAACAAAATATTCAGATCCTCCCTACAACGCTACAGTCTTTTAATGCAAATGACTGTGTTCAATTAAGTCACACAAGAAACATTTCTTTCAGACTCCAAGCTCTCAAGGCAAAGTGTGTATTTCCATGTCTAACAGAGGATCCTGCACTGTGCACAATGAAGTTTTACTGATTAATAACAGCAAATAAACATCCAGTCATTTTTAGAAATATTGTCACTAGGAAATTTCAACTGGTTTCTGCCTTGTGATCCAATACACCAAAAAGCCAATTCTGCTTTTAATGCTGTCCAGCATTTATTAGTAAAAGCCCACATAACCACATTGAACTGTCTGGTTTGCCACAGACTCACACAAAGGCAATTGGCAGAATTTTGGCATTTGATAATTGAATGTGAATAGCCTTGTTTCACCGAAACCAGCCCAGATGGATGCTAATAGTTGTAAAAAATGTGATGGAAATAGCAGATATTCAGATTTGACTATCTGGTGTAAGAAATGGCTCCCAAATTTACTCATGGTTTTGATTCTGCTGAAGTAGCTGCTGAACGTGAACCCATGGGACCAGTCCAGACTAGCAAGTACTGAGATCAATTAGTAGACTCTTATTAATTTGAACGTATTTTAGAAATTATAAAGTTAAGATATTACTGCAGTGAAGAATCCATCTAGGCTTGAAAGGGGAACTGATTGCAACCACCTGAGAACTTAGCATTAAAAAGCTAAACCTTTCTCAGCAAAATACTGAAAGATCTGTTATAATAAGTCGTCAACGAACTTGCTTTTAAAGCCCATCCGAAACGAAAGGGCGACTGATGGCAGGTGCTCTGTCACACTTGAGTGTATTTGTCTACACAGGGGTGTGGTTGTCACCTTCTGAAAAGCTGCTGTCCTTTCTTGCAGCTCCCACGTATCCCTTGCAAAGACAGCTTGGTTGAGCTTAGCCTGAGATATCTGCTGCAGAAAGAAGAGTCAGCACATTGGTCCGAGGTTAAGGGAGTTGCCAGCTGGGGATGGTCTCGATTTTGCCCAAAAAGGAGACACGGGAGTGTTGCGGTGCCCATGTCCATGTCTTTGGCGGTGTCTCAGCAGCTAAAGGTGCCTTGCAGCAAGAGCGGGTGGCCGTGCCCTGAGCGTCCAGCACTGAGGAGAGCCGCTCCACACCACCCCATCCCACCAGAATTCCCGATCCTGGCTGCGCCGGGGGCCAGCTCGCCACTTCAGCTGTTGGAATGGCAGGAAAACACTTCCTGTTTGTTGTAACACTTTAGTGAGTTGCAGGGGGTCGCCGGCGGAGCTACGGGCTGCCCTCCTCACCCGGGGACATCCCGGCAGCGCTGGCACGACGGCAGCTTTCAGCGGGGCGTGCGGGGCCGGGGACCCACCCACGGGGCCCGCGATC
>VZRR01006115.1:39531-99394 GCA_013398015.1 Oreocharis arfaki
GGTGGGGCGGGCCGGGGGCGGCCATCGCCCCCGCGGGGTTCGGCCGAGGGGCTGCCCCGCGCTGCCGGGCGATGGCAGCGACCGCCACAACAACAACAACAATAACAACAAAAAGAAAGGAGGAAGCTCCGTTTCACAGCCTCACCTCTCCTCCTCCCCGCCTGCTCTCGGTGCCGGGAGCTGGCACAGAGAAATTGAAGCGAGCTGGCGTGTGTGTAGTGGCACTGGCGCTCAGGGTAATGATTACCGGCGTGCGGGTAATGATTACAGCTGCCTCTGCCTGTGTCAGTGCGGTCCCCCACCCTCTCGCATAGGCGTGAGGCTCTTTTCCTGTTTCACCCGATGTATTTATTGTGGCACTTCTGATGGAGCCACAGAGACAGAATCTCGTTTCAAAAGTCGTCGCCTTCCTGTCTAGCCAGGTGATTTTCCCGGTATTTAAAACAGAGAGGTGTGACAGCTTCCCGCGTGTATTTGTGGCTGTAGAAGGCGTCTTCACCGAGTTGTTCGTGTCTTTCTCTAGGAAATGCTTCAAAAGCTGTAGTAACCTTAGTAAGGTGAACGGCCGCGTTGACTAAAATTGCGACTGGGTGTGAACTACACAGAAATTCAGCAGAACTGAAGTTTGGTGAAACTGTGTTGCTGCTTCGCTTGTCCATCCTATTTAGGAGCAGGTATGGACGTGGAACAAAGTCACAGTGTGTGTGAAAACAATTGCGAAGTGCTGAAATAGTACTGGTAATTTTTAAATTGTGTTTTTGAGATGGGACTGTAAAAGCATTGAGTTCTGCACATGTGCAGACACTTTTGAAGCAGAATATTCATGGTCGAGGAGTTGTAATTGTGTGTATTGTCATTGTTGCAGTACTTGGTGGGAATTTTTTTTGGCTATTAAAATAGAAATTAAGATGGTTTTGGTAGTTACCTTCAGGGTCTTAATTTTCTACTGTTTCTTGTTTGCGTGTTCGACTTTATATATTGTTCTTTTTACTTTCTAAACTGTGTGTTGGTTTGTTTTTTTTAATCACTAGTCATTATGATATACTTCTATTTATAAAATCAAGGGCTTAAAGTAGGTGGTGGTCAAATTAAATCACACTTATTTACAGCCATATTTTGGGCATATGTTGTATGATGATCTTGATATATACCTAGTCTGGTTTTGGGAAGATTTACAGTATCTTATGAATTTGTTATTACACTGCTGCGCATACATTTTAATTTTAGTAACAACCTTATCCTCTTAATTCCCCTTGACTGATTTGGATTTGACTTTTTTGTTTTTCTGTGTAATTATTCTTTGCTCTGGATGAGTAGAATGGGAGATTATTTTACTAATTTGAAGCCGTATTCCTTTAATTTTAGTCTGTTTGTCAGCCATAAGCATTTCTGTACGTGTGGCAAGGCAAAACGTATATATCAGGCAAAACTAAATTTATATGTACCCTTGTAATACACAAAGATGATTCCAGACAAAGGTCTCCTTGTGTCCACAGCCTTCCTTTGAGGAATACCGAAGGATCCTCAAAGAGGATGCTGTCTTCTTCCACGTCACTCTGTTTGCTCTTTCTAGAAACAACCCCCAGCATTTTTTGTTTGGGGTGATGGCAAGGGAGGGTGGATGAGCAGTGCTGGTTGCCAATAGCTGCTCTTACCGGTGTAGTTTTTCCTTTCCAGCGTGACATATCTGTAAGGCAGGAGGTGCTGGGAGGGGCGTTCCTTTGTTATGTTGACACTTAAATCGCACTGACGGGTGTATTCTCCTCCAGGAATTTTGTGTGATTGAGGGGATTCCTTCAGACGAGGAATATTTTCTCCAGCTGTCTTCCTGCACTGTTAGCCTATGTACAGAGATTAATCGCTCGGAAGATCACTGCTGTGCGTGTGCCTTTTAGGAAACCCTTGGATTGATTGAGACTTGGCTGTGGCTTTCTAGAAAAGCATGTTTCTGCTGGAGCAGTGTGTGTGGCAGTCCTGGCTTGTCACTGTGCGAGCTGGCAGCTGCTGACCTGTGTCCGGCACCCGTAAAATAGGTGGATGCAGGTGCTTGCATGTGGGCACGGTGCTCATGCGCGGTAATCGAATTACGGCTGTCAAAGCACCTTCTGCATATTTGAAATAAGGATCACATTCTGTGATCCCTTCTTGACAAGGCTGAGGAAGCCCAGTAAATAACAAAGCTCCGTTTTGAGAAGGTTTAGTATGGTAGTAAGGAAATAAAACTGAGTTAAGAGACCTCAGTGGTTCCAAAATACCGTTGTGGAGAATTTGGGCGGGTGCTAGGAAGGAGCCGTGTCTTTCTAGGAGCAGGTTCTCTTTCGTGTCTGAGGAAAGATGAAAACTTATGTGTGCAGGAGGGGAAGGCAGCGTTGCCCCTTCCCATGTCCCACCACAGCCCCTGGGATGGCTGTCCCTGATGCTCACCTTGGCCCTGCCCTCCCCAGTGCCTGGGTTTGGGGTGTCTGTGCTGTTTGGGGTGTGTGTGCTTTTCCTGGGTGCAGGAAAAGCTGGTGCCATGTCCTGATGTCCAGCCCGCTGTACCGTCCCATTCCGCATGGCCAGTGGCATTTCCCATCCAGAACGCTTTGAGGCTCGTTTGTTTTGATTTTGTTTTTCACTGGATGCTCTTTTAATTGAAGTGAGGCTTGCTTTGCGCTCTGTCGTTGTAATACCTTGTGCTTATTTTTACTGCATGCAACTGCATCTCAGGGGAGATATTTCTGTCTCTCTTTTTGGTGGGTTCGTGTGTGTGTGAGAGGGCTGGGGAGGACGCAGTAGTGAAGATTAAAAAGCCAGTTACGACTGATTGTACAGATAAAAAGAACTCTCCTTTTCGTGGAAACTGTACCGGCCGACATAGTCTAGTCTGTTTGATACAGTGGTCTTGCTGTGTTACAAAATGGACCAGGATAAAATGTAACAGGTTGTTATAATAAGCAAGGTAATGTTTGCAGTATTAGCCATTGACCTTAATTTGCTTGTTTTCTGCTGCACTGCTTTGCCTTGACTCTGTTGTGAAATACACATCACGTACTACTGTAAATCTGGGAATTCTCCAATATCAAATTCGGTTCAATAAAGGCATTTTCAGTATATCCAGGTCTCTGGACGAAAAGGCAATTTTAATGACTAAGAATTTTTCCATCATTAACCTCCAGGTAATGTATTTTTTGTATAGAAATTACGTACAGTTTCTAATTGCTTTTAAAAAAGTAAGCTTGTGCCGCGTGGTGATTTTAGACTGTTTTAAGATTGTCGCAGTTTAAGAAGTACTTTATCTGTATTGCTCTACGAGAGAGCTACAGGAGAGATCAGAGCCCATCCCGTAATTGTGGACATGCTGACTGGTGTGAGGATATAGTAAGAGGCTGTGAATTCTTGTAGATAAATACTGGGATGCACAGCCAAAGAACTTTTTAAAACAATCTGGTTTGCCTGTATACTTGGTTCTTTTAGTATTATTTTACCATTAAGGTGTACACGTTGAAAAAAAAAGAGGCAATACTTGAGTCTATTAGTTTGCTTTTTGCTTTCTCTACAAAAGCATTGTCTGTTCTCAGAGTGGATGTGCATTAGATGCTGGTTTGCATGCCTGCCTCCCTTTCTGTCACAACACGTGCTAGGTTTCTTTTTTTTGCCACAGGAAAGTATGTCCCCATTTTAAATTTATTATTTTTTAGCCTAGCTGAAAGTTTGCTGCTGTGTGTTGGTGGTGGTGGGGTTTTGCCGAGAGGAGCAGCCCTGGGGACCGAGCTGTGCTCCAGCCCAGCTGCTGTCTTGTGAGACTTGAGGCTGGTGCTCGCATTAAATTGGTTGTAGCTTGCTCTCACCTTTGCTGTGCTAATCCCCTACGTGCTTTTGTGCCCAAGGACGCTTCGTATTCTAAGTATGAACAAGAGGTGTGGTGTGATCCAGCAGACGGTATTTCCATGGAGCCCTGGTGATCCCGTAGATATTGTATCCGGTTCAGTGGACCTGCCTACCCTGTGGTCGGAGGCTTTTTGTTATGCATGCATCCTAATTGTTCTTTCTGTCGGCATTGTGCGCAGACTGAAGGGGCTGTGCACCAATGCAAATAGCCTTTCTAATACCTTCCGCATTTGCATTATAATGGCTGCATAAATATTGCAGCACATCTCAATTCACTCACTGCTTTGACTGCTAGGCTTTAAAATAGGTTCTTTCTGTAGCACAGATCTTGGTCGTGGTTGGTATTGCTTTGGAGAGGGGTTCTGAAGTGCATCCTTATTAAATAGTGAGGCTTGTTTGTGATGAGATGCAATTTTAACTTAGCCATGTTCTAGTCTCCCACTCCTTTCAGCCCACAGGTTGATACATGCACTTGGAGGCAAAAAAAATTCAAGCTTGAGCAGTTTTTCACCAACTATTTCTAAAGTCACTATATTTGGGGTTGCGAAACATGTTTGCTTGAGATATCGTTTTGCATTAATTCCAGAAATCCTATGGATGTCTGTGAGAATATTTTCTGCGTAAGGAATGTGAAACATTGGGCCACCATTGTTTTGGTGCTGAAACATTTGTTGCCTTACTGAAAGTGTCGATACAGGGATGTGACTGAAAGCAGACACTCTTTTTGGGAATTCGTGGCAGACTGCCATCACCTATCTGTCAAAAGTTTGCTTTACAGAGTTGTTAAACAGAACAGTGATTAGGATCACGTACTTGACTCTTAGTGATTAATAGATGCATAGAGATTTTTTAATATCATCAGAGAATGTCAGCTTTTCTTGTGGCTGTAGACTTGTTATTAATGTAATGTGTCAATTTTTGGGAAGGGTAGTACATAAACTATTATTTATATATTTTGGCTAATCAATTTTAATCTTGGGGTTTGCTCTGTCTTACGTGGTTTAGCGTATGAAAACTGCAGCAAGAAAGGGATGTTTAAATCAAATGTTAGGGGTTTTTTTAAAATATATCTGATGTTAGTAGCTTGTCACTCTTCCACTTGTTTGCACATATTAAAGCAGTATGAGGTATTCAGGTTAAAGATATGCAGAATGAGCTTGTTGTAAGAATTAAAATTACAAAAACTGTTTTCTGAAACCATAAGTGATAGTATTGCAAGAATCTTAAATTTACTTAGGACTTCTGTGTGATGATTGATGATTCACTTACATATGAAGTATTCTGCATAGTGCTGCAAACAACGTATGTATTACTATAATACAGTACTTTTAACACTTATCCTGTCAAAAAGTTGTGTCTACTAGAAGTTTAGAATAATTATTTATAGTGATGGACATGAAAATGCAAGGTTAAATAATGTTATGTAAAAGAATAAAAATAATCTTGAAACCCCAATTCCTGTGAACACTAAGCTGTAGTGTATCTATACTTCATGTACAGATATATATGGATTTTAATTATCTATTAGATATAACATAGTGTTGGTTTAGTACATCAAAAAATATGGCAAAACCACTTTAGGATTTGCTTTTATGCTTAGATCTATGTTTTCAGTGTCTCCATCCTAATAGGAATTAGTGTTATATCAGAAATTGAAGAGTTGTTTCATGGCAGTTTGAATGGTCAGTACAATCCATTGGTCTGGCATGTTGTCTTGACTGGGAAGAAAAGTCAGTGTATTTATTACTTTTATGAGGAAATACCTGACTGGCAGCCAAAACAACCAGAGCCCGATATTTCTTTGTAGCTGAGGTGCAGCAATGATCGTGGGGAGTCAGACTTCTCTGTTTTCCTTTCTCTTGCCTGTGCCCCAGCCATCTAAATCTGGGCAAATAGGGGATTTTGCTTTCTCTTTGTTGTGGGGCTTCTGTCCTGTGACTGCCAGTAGTGGTAGTCTGTGCAGTTGTAGCACGTGAACTGTCCAGTCTCCTATATAGTAAGATTTCTGACTGTTGTAAATTTTTTTGATGCTGAAAGTTACGATCTGTTTTGTAATACACAGCATTAATAGTGGTTATTGGGAATAGTCCTGGGAGGAAATACTCATGTTATGTCAAAATACTTAGCGCAAAAAAAAAATTACTCCTTTTAATTGTTTTTTAACTGTTGCATAGATTTTTTTTTTAACAAAAGAAAGCTATTCAGTGTGTCACAAAGCTTATATTGCACAGTAGTGAAGGTTGTAGTAAATCTGTAGATGATTAGCTGAAGCTCTGCTTACGGTGCAACTGCAGATGCTGGGTAAAGTGCATTGGTCCAGGGAAGGGTTCAGACTCTTAGCTTCAGTCTTATTTTTTTGTTTGTGTTAGATTTAATCTAGCATCATTCCATCCTCGTTTAAAAAAAAACAAACAACAAAGAACCGCAAAACCTTATAATCTCTCTCAGTGCTTCTCTCCCAACTCAACATCCCCCCAACCAACCTGCAGCTGTCCAAGGCAAAGAAATCATTGAGCGATCGTTATTCTCTTCATTAGATGAACAGTTGTATTTCTGAAATTGTCATGTTAGAGTTTTGTGCTCTGTTATATTCCCCTTCCCCCTCCACTGCAGAAAAGCAGAACTGTGCTTTTCTTTTAATTCCGAGGGATAACTGCACAGCCAGGAGTCTTTTGCAGATTGCTGCAAATACCAACTCCTGTTTAGAAGTGTGTAGTTACCCGGAGTCACTGTGTGTAGCAGAGAGAAAATGACTTCACTAGCAAACTGTATGTCTCCTGGAGGCATCAGGTGGCTTAATATGTAAACAAAAGTCCACTGCAGACAAAAATAGATCTTTATAAAAAGAAATAGTGCAAAAAAGTGACCTCCTAAACAAGGAAGTGAAGGGCTAACAGAGAATCCATCTGTGTAGTCCTGCAAAATGCTGATCACAGCAGGATATGAAGGACTTACCATGAAAGCCCATTTTGCTGTTGCTTCTGATGTGGCACATTAGAGTACATGACTTTTAGAAATGTTTCATGTAGAGAAGTGATTGTACAATCAAAGGGTCTAAAGCCAAGAAAAATCCTATATAATATGCATAATTTGGAGTGATTTGCACAAATTTCTTATTGAAGGGATGTATGGGTTAAATGAAGCCTCTGCTCAAATATTCTTGTTAATATGTTAAATCTATGACAATTACGTTTCTAATAGTTCTTCAAATCTAATGGCTATTGTTCAGTACTTACAAAACAAAAAATATTACTTATTAGAGAGAATTTTGTAATACTGGCAGTTGCATAAGCTTTATTGAATTTAAAATTCTAGATTACTCCTTTTCATGAAAAGAGAAATTCGTATGAGTAAACAGCACAAATTAGGATACCTGGGAGCTTGTTTTTGTGCAGCAGATTTTATTTTGGTAAGTCCCTCCAGCTCTTTCGAACTCTCTGATGGTGTGCAGGTGATCACAGATTTCAGGTTATCATATTTGTTTTTCATGGTGGGCCACGCATTTGCTTTTTGGAATACGCAAAAAATTGTTTGGCAGCTTTCCTTTTAGCATATTGTGTGTGGCAGGCCTAGCTAGGAGGGAACAAAAGTTTAAATATTACACCTATGAGTTGTAATTCAGAATTTAAATACAACAAGCTGGTTTTTTGTTTTTTTCCCCCCATGACTTCATCCATAAATTTATTTTCTGTGTTTTAGGTCATCATTAGGGACAGTAGTAATTTCTCTTCTCTCTTCCCCATAAGAAGTCTTCAGATAAATGTTGGTAGTTGTTTCTTGCATATAGACTGCATCCTGTCTTGTCTTTTAGAACTGTCTTTTTGCAGTGCAGCTCTTTGGAGAAGCCCTAAGTCATACCCAGATATCGAGGTTTCAGTTACATGCTCTCACTGTAGTATCATGTTTTCTTCTTCTAAACCGAGATGCTGTTTATTGAACCAATTAGCTGCTGGGTGCAAGCCAGAACTTTCTCCTGAAATCAGAACTAATGAATAAACAAATTCCACTGGAAGGATTCCTGTTCTCACCGGGCAGTGACACTTAACACGTGACAAGGACACGGTTCATGTGCTGTCACCTCAGTGCCCCTGTGTGTCTGGGTCTGTTCTCAGCCCTGCCAAAATCCGTGGGGTAAACTTCTGAGTATGGATCACAACGTTCACATCGTGTATTTGATGGTATGTCTGTCTTGGGCTGTTTTTGAGCCCATTCCAGCTCTTCTGTAGTCAGCAGATGGGATGCATACGCCTTCATTAACAAGCAGTTAACTCTGCTGGTAGGACTGAATTTTCATCACGCTCCGGGTCTCTGCCTTGGCTCTTTCTGCATTCCAGCTCCCACTGTTTGTTCTGCTCTCTCTGAGAAGAAATCGACAGGAGCGTTACATGCTCCTGCCCTCCTGTGGTAACGAAAACCCAAATGTTTTTCTCAAAATCAGGTTGTAAAAAAATAAAAGAGAGAGAGAAGAGAACAAGGAACTAGTTTTTCTCTTCTGGAGCAGCTGCTCACATCTCAAGATGTATGTTTGCCTTTGGTGAAGTGCTCTGCTTCTGAAGCCCTGAGAAAATCATAGTTATTTCTGAATTTGCTGTTGCAGTATCAAAAAGACCTTGTAGCCTTTTTAAGCTTTGAATAAACTTCCTTGCCTTTATATGTGATGTGCACTATCCTTATTGCATTAGAGTAGAGAAATTAAGGCACAAAGTACAGGGAAGATGTTTACCAGCAGCAATGGCAGTGGGATAGCTCTGCCTTCCCTCCTGTGAGCCACTGGGAGCTGAAACCCAGTCGCAGGATGTGGAGATGCCAAGCTCACTGTGGTTGAGGAACAGAGGTGGATCCCAGCCTCCACTCCTCACTCCTCCCAGACAAGTGCAAGGTGGAGCAAGGGCACAAATGGGCACAAAACCAGGACAGCAGTGAAATCTTTGTTGGCAGTGGGGTTCATAGAGAGTAGTAGCGTGTTACATCTTTGAACATGCAGTGTTGTAACAAGTAGTCATGTGGCCTGAAAGGATCCTGAAATGGTTGTAGTCTGTATGTGACCTCTTACTTCTTTAATGATCCTCTGTGTTGATAATACTAAAAGAAAGGTGCACTCAGCTTCAAAGCTCATGGTGTATATATCAATCTCTATAGGCAAATCTCTGTGTTATTCTCACCTGTAAAATCTTGGAATGAGAAATCTGTGTTTGTCACAGCTTTCAGTCCTGTGATTTTCAGTGTCTACTGAAACTGGTTGGTTTTGTTTTTTTCCACTTATTCCTGCTTTATGTTAGCAGGGAGGCTTTCACAGTTTGCGCACTGTTGGTTCTTTGGGCCAGCTTGCTGTCTGTCTTTCAGACGTATTTAATATAAACCGATCAGTTGTATACCATGGTAATCTAAAAGTATGCTTGAGAGTTGCTTTGACCGATTTTCTCATTGCTTTGTACTTTTACAGCATGATTTTTGCTCCCTCTTCATCTTTGAAGTGACATAATTAATAGTTGGAATACCTTCCAACAAAAAGAAGTGGTCCAGAATAAATTCTTGTAATCTTGGCTGTAAATGTCTTATTTTGTGACACAGAAACAAGTTAATGCAAGGCAAAAGGCTGTACAGAGCATGAAAGCTACTCATTGCTACTGCTTGCCTGTATTCTGAGATAGCATGAGGTATCCCGCCTCCGTTGATCTTAATGCACACATTCAGGTATGTGTGCATGCCTGAACTTTTTCCAAGTTAACTGGTATGCTTCCATCACTGAATTACTCTGTTTGCAGGTCTAGGGGTATAAAGTTTTCTAATAAAAGTAGGGGGAGAGAGCATGGAAAGTTTGAATGTGAGTGCTACTTTCAAACTGCCATTTCTAAATATAAATTAGTAATGATTTGAACTTTCTCATGCACTTTTTCAGTGATAGAGCAGTGACTTAAGAGCAAACGGTTCTGCTTGTTCTGTGTGTGGCTGTAAAAGCTCATGGACTGAATTTCAAGTTGTCTAGGTGCAGAGTGTAAAATTAATGCTGAGACTCTTGAAATCCCTTCCAAGAGTAAGTTTTCTTTCCTATTTAAGCAACTTTCTCAAGTAGTGGAGGGTGAGATGGGCAGCAGCCCTGGATGTATCTTAGTTATGATTTTTAAGTAAATTCAGTGTTGTATAGCCTGGTTTATAACTAAATGAAAGAATAAGCAACTAATGAACAAGTTTTCTTTTGTGGGGTTCCACTTTGACGGATCTTGCATAAGTCCTTCAGGTGTGTGAATATATTCGTGCACTACAAATGTGCTGCTCTTCAGTTACCAAAAATGAGTGGGCAGAACCTGATTAATAGAACAGAATTAATTACACTGGAAGTGTTCTTTTCACCAGTTTTTGACCACTTTTCAGGTAGCTACTCCAAAATACAGTTTTCATTGATGCATTATAGAGATATATACTCCATGTATAACTCCAGAATCCCAGCATTTGGGGTTCATTTGGATTCTCATTTTCCTTGCTGCCAAACCGCTTAATTAACAGCTAGTGAGCACTGCAAGTTCTCTTATCAGTCAGATGGGGGGGACTGGTTGTATGGCCCTCTTTCTGATGTCATGTGATCATGGGTACTTTACATCCAAGGCTACTGTTTGGTTTTGATTATTAGTATTGTTACTAACATTCAGCTTTTAGGACTGCCTAGTGCTTGCAGCCAAATGTAAATAAAATATCCCAGCTTGAATAGCAGTGACAGATGAAAGCTTAAACAGGTGATCACAGAGCAGGGTACGTAGCCAGTGCAATGAAGTGGTTCTTTTAGGTCAAGCTTTTCATTTGCCTGTAAGGGTCACTTTTCAGTATGAGGTGCTCTGATATGCTGACATAGTTGTGATTATGCCATTATCAGTATATATGCATATATATATATATACACACACACATATTCCTATAAGGGTAAGGGGGAGAATTTTTTTGCACTTAGTGAAGTTTACCAAACTCTCTTGTGGATCACTCCCAACTTGATTTTTGTACTTCTGGTGATAGGTAGTGGTGCTTGAATAAGTAATGTGGCTTTTATGCAAACCTAATATTTGAAACTATCTAGAAATAATAAATAACAAATTGAGAGCACCTGATGATAATACAGATGAGGAAGAAATTTTAAGGGGAACAGATGGTATTTTTTCAGCCTAATTTGGATTTGCTGTGTTTTCTCTCCTTTTTGTTTAACGTTCAGTCTTTTGTATGTATCTCTGTTAGCAGCTTCATATATTGTATATGCAGGCGTGACTAATATGTTGGAGCATGCAGGGCAGCATGGCTTGGAAGCAGTCCACAGGCCAGAACTGCCTTTCATGGCAATGATTTGCTTCCTCTTTCTAAAGGACAGGTGGAAGGGCTATTTGGGCAATAAATACTCTGGCACTGCATTTTTTCTTAGCTGACGCTTTGTATCTCCTCTAGACATAATGGTAGCATGGCTAAAGGATGGAGGGCATAGACAATTTTCTAGCAGATTCCTACAGTTATGGTGTGTTTATAAATATGAGAAGAAGTGGACCCATAGAAGCATCCCTTGAAGATACCACATTCTTCTGGGAGAGATGAAGAGCTCCAGCTGGATCAAAATAGTGATTTATTGATAAATGCTAGAAGTAGGAACGAGATGGTGCTGTGTAAGATCATGCTGTAATGCAGCCCACAGTGATGAGTCTGAGTGTTGGCAGGGATCATCTGGCCTGGATTTAGTGGTAGTGTTATTTGCTCTGTAAAATAAGCTAAAAGTTGGTTGTGAGAAAAATGAGCAGTGAAATAGTATCATCTGCACAGATCTGACATGGGGAATTTAGGACTTAAAGGACAGCACACAGTGTGTCAAAACCAGAGGCTGTGGTTCAAACCTTTTTCTCTGTCGTGTTTCCAACTGGTAGTCCTCACAGGCTCGGATCAAATTTAGCCTTAGCAAGCAAGAATAATTTAAAATTAAAATTTTCTTCTTTGCATCATGTCTGAATTTGATCCCCATAGGATGCTGATCTAATATAAAGTGATTTTATGTGTATATTCATTTTTAAAAAATGGAAAATTCATGTTTATAGCATTTAAGTATAATACTAAGCCAGTACTGACATTTGTCAGACTAGTTATGTTACTCTGTAAGAATTACAGAAGGTTTTGGGTTGGTAGAAATTGGTGCAGTACACACAGTGATATTCAGCTCTTCAGATTGCAAATTCTTCTCCACCTCCTGTTTGAAGAATTATTGTCAGAGAATGTAAGAAGGGGAGGGAGGAGGAATTGTGGGGGAGAGAAGCTGCCCCTCTTTGCACAACCTTATGTCCAAGAATCACAGGAGCTGGGGGCTGGTAGCAAGGAGGTTTCCTCAGACACGTGCTGATTCTTTAGCCCCACATGGGAATAAAAGACTGGATGTAACTGACCTTTTCCTTGCCTTGCAGCGAAGGGAGGGATGGAGCAAGGCTTGGGGTGGGATGGAGGAATACAGCTTTGGCATGCTGTGCCTTGCTGGGAGGGTGGCACTGGCCATGCCCTGTTGCAGGGGTTGCAGCAGTTCAGGTCTTGCTCCATGCATCCTCCTTACCCAGTTCTGATGCCCTGCCCATCTGTCTGCTACTGCTCTTTGGTTATTCCTGTCCATTGTCATACACAGACAGAGAGTTCCTTGCAGCCTGTACCCAGTACTCCTGTCTCCCTTCAGGTATGTGCTGGTGGTTTTCATGTCTCTTTTACCTGTACCGGTGTTTGCTCTCTTTTTTTCATCCTTTATGTTTTCCTTGGAAGTGTCATTCCTGTGGTTCTTCTTCCTTCCCCACTATTTCGAGAATGGTTGAATAAAAAAGGAAGAAGCAGGTAGCAAGTATTAGTTAAAATTAGTTAATCAACCTCTTCGTTAAACTAATTTTTATTTATTTGTTTTTAGAATTTCAAGTACCTCTACAGTGTTTCAGTTTCTTGTTTTTCCTTCTGTTCAGGAGCTCTGTTCTCACATCCTCAGATATTTTCCTTACATCCTCGCACTGTTCATATATAAATATAGTACCCTCATTCTTGAACATATTGTTCTGGAGCATATTGTCATACTAAAATTTGTTCAGTCCTTCAAGTCAATTTGTGAGGCTGTATATTTTTTCTGAGCGCTTTCTGCATATGTCTAATACTTTTTGGATTACACTTGGTTTGTGAAGGACTCACTGTCTTTTAATCTGAGTTGGTTCAACCTGTGCAACTCATGTGAATGTCACTTAGGTGGTTGAAATACTCCTCTCCTGCCCTGTGCATCAGTGCAAAAATTGAGGCTCTGTCACTTTGTTTTTTGGAGGTCTGGTGCATTCAGGGTCACTCTGCAAAGAGCTGAGAGCATCCTCACCTCTGTGCAGGTCAGAGAGGAGCAGATGTGGGCAATCCTAGTGCAGGGAATCGCCTGTTCTCAGCTTGCACAGTTTGGTGCAATCCTGTGGTCCATTTATTCGGTGTGAACAGACTCTGCACGGCACAAGTGTCTGGAGGCCAGCAGGCCTGGTGAGACACTGGTGTACCTGAGCTGCTGTAAAGGTTGTGTTTTAAATGTTCACAAACAGACAATTTCTTGCTGAATTATGTAGACATTTATGACATCTGTTTTTATATAAACCAAAGGGCAATAAGGTGTTAAATTGTCTCTCAGTATAAATAGGCATATAGTACAATTTTGATTTTAATTTTGTTAGGATAATACAAACTTTAGTGTAGCTCTAAGCTACCCTGCTTTTTCATCATTTTTTTCAGATTTCCATTATCTTATTTAATTTTTTGGAAAGTGGTGAGGTAAAAGGTGTTTTTGCAACATTTATACAATGTTGTTTTGTTCAGATTGCATCTAAATTTTTTCTATGACATTTTTCAGGTTAGCACTGCTGCTACTTTCTAGTTTTGCAATACACAAGCCTTTCAAGTGTGCTAAGAGTCTATCGCTGAGTTAATTTTTGACAAGCAGAAATCATGTTTTTCACTGTTTCTAGGAAAAATGTAATTGAAGACCTTTTGGGGGATTTTTTGGAAGAAAAGAAAAGGATGCCTCATCTGAACAGATTTTGAAGAATCTGCTTGGAAGGGATCAGAGTGGTTTTCTTTTTACTTTTTTTTTTTTTTTTGAAGGAAAACATCTTGTTCTTGTGAAGAGACCCAATTTATCATGTGTTTCCAGAATTGTTGGTATATGTGAAATAATCTTGTAATGAGGCTCAGAGTTACGAGCAGAACAGTATTCAGTGCTGTGCCAGGCTGGGGCTTTGGTGTTCTGTGCATCAGGCTCTGTGACAGTGGGGGTGAGGATGAAGAGTATTCGTGGTAGATCTGGACATTTCATTGTCCTTCACAGGAAGGTGAACAGAGCTTTCTTTCTCGTCCTTGTTTGTGTCACTTTTATCTTCTATCCTGGGAAAGAAGTCTCTGGGATAATCTTGGGAATCTGTAAGAATGGGGATGAACTTGCAATAAATTCAAATGCTGTTATTTTTGGGTTTTTTTTGTAACATGAATACATTCAGTGTTGAATGGGGAAGAAAACATGTAAAAAGTTAAATAAAAGTACTCTTAGGAAGTTACAAAAATTCAGTTTGCAATATGAAGCAATCAGAATTAGGTAGGTGTGAATGAGATGGCTTGCAGTGCTTTAGGTGACCATACTCCCCAGAGTGTGTTTAACACCTCTCCAATCACTACACGCTTTTGCCATCTCTAAAACCCCTCCTCCATGCCTTGTGTAGGAGCAGGAGTCGTGCCTGTTGACTGATTATTTTCTCAGTATTTTTATATCTGTGATACTGTCTTGTGTAGAATTTCTTATCAGCTGCTTCTTGCCCATCACCTGTGCCTGCTGGCCTCCTGTTCTTGTTCTTGCTCCAGCTCCTGCCTGTTTCTCAACTTGCCTGTGCTCCAGGCAGGAGCTTTTCCTTTGTGTGGCTGCTGTGACCCAGTGGAAGGTGGGGAGGACAGTAGGAGGGTGTCTCAGCTGAAAGGAAAGGCCTGTTTGGCCCCTCTGGGTTTGACTTGTTCCATGGGAATGCTTTGTATCCAAAGCTGTTGGTGTTGAGGAGGTGAAGCAGGCTCAGGATGTGTGAAATACTCAGAGCTTTGTTGCCACAGGAACTCCTCACAGTTTTCTTATTAGACTTTGAGTGGCCAGGAGTGGATGTGTGGTGAAATTCACTGTGGCACCAGACATTTTAATAGATTTGAAGTCCTTAATCTACACTAAAAATGCCATAGTTACGAAATTGGTGTTAAGATTACGTTCAGCTTGAACAAAGCAATGTGCTTCTACCAGCTGTTGGTCTTGCAAACAGTCGAACCAAGTAAATTATCTTACCTTTTCCCTCTATTCTTATGTTCCCTCAAGGCCCTTCTGTCCAATCCCAAAACAATCCAAAAACCCCTAAGGGCTGGCAGGCAGATGCTGGTAAATGTCAGCTTGAAGGAGGGAAGTCTAATACAGATCAATGGGATTGAAGAAGCCTTTGCCACAGGGCACTGGCTGTACACAGTGCTACGTGGATCACCTATAGAATGCATCTGTTTGTTTCAATAACCCTTCACTGCTTTATGTCATTGTGTTTAATTCTCTTATGCTCAATGGGGGAAAACAGTTGAATGCTTTGAAAGAGGCTTGGGAACAATTTTGTTCTTCATCACCTCCTCAGGGTGTATAATGAGTCTACATTTCCATGGTGCCGTTAATTTGCAGAGTTCCCCAAGGTATTTCTGAGTTGCTCTGGCTTCTCCAGCTGTGGCTGAGCATCATTTCAAGCAGTGGTGCAGGAACACGGAATCCACTGGAACATGGTGTCCATTGGAACATGGTAATCTGCTTAACCATGTGCAGTAATGCAGCACAAGAGGGTGAAGACAGGGAGGGAGTAATGCAAAATCCAGTTGAAACTGAGTGGGCAGAATGCAATTAACCTCAGAAATGCAGCAGCTAAAAATGAGACTCCAGCTGGAGTGGGCACACATAATACAGGAAAAATACCATTTCCCTTTGACAGTTTCTAGTTCTTGCATCTGAGTACTTGGATGGCAGAAGTGGTCGGTCACATCATGTTTAGGCAAATGATTGCTGGAGAAAAGTGATGACAGTATTTTAACTTTTATCTAGTTAACTAAAACACAGCAATTTCTTTGCACTCACATTATATATGTATATATATATATATGTATAAACTTGGCCTGAATCAGTTTGCTTTCACCAGGTAAGATGCATTTATCTGAAAGAGTCGTATTACAAAACCAAACAAAAAAAACTCACTGGAAAAAACATTGCTTAAAGCAGTAATGGGAGAAGATGTGTGGATATTTTTGAATTTTCGTTCAGAATATTCTACATTTGTTTTGGTTTCCTGTAATATTTAAATATATAATGTAAGCTTTTGGAAAAATATACCGTCATAAAGAAACAACTCTAGCTGATCATTATGCAGTTTAAATTTTATTTAATGTAGTTGTAATGAAGCAGAAATATACACTTAGATGAGAGCAGATTTGAATCTGATTGTGGTTGTTATCTTTTCTCTGGGAAGAATGCTGATCTATTCAAGGAGCTAGTTATTTTCTAAGAACTGGTCAAATCCAAAATATGTTAATGATTTTAAAGGTGAGATGTATAATTGGAAACTTGTGGGTAAGGTATTTTTTTGGACTTTGACAGACACTTCCATATCTTCCAAACTCACAGTTAGTTGAAAAGTAAATGTTACTATGTATTTCCTTTTCAATGCATTAGTTATATTTAAACTAGGTGTTCAATAGAACAAATATGTCCAGGCTTTTGTCATCTTAGCTGAAGATCAAGAACTGAAAATAATTTTAGCTACAAAAAAAAAAAAAAAAAGAAATTGAAGAGGGGCCAGATTTTGTTCAATGCTGAGCTGCAATAATGTAGTTATTGTGGCTTTGTCTGCTAGAACGTGGAAGGAAAAGAGTCATCACTCCTTTCCATGTTCAGAGTTGTGTTAAAAACACATTTTAAGTTGTTTTTTAGATAGTTTTTTTTTTTTTTTAAGCATAGTGTTCCTCTGCAAAAGGATCTAGTGACTTACAGTCACTAATTATCGTCAGAAAATCTGAGGGACTGAGAATCATCCAGCACTGAACTTTGTGAAATAGTCATTATTTTTACAGAAAAGCATGTTGAAGAAGGTGGGCAAACTTTTTGCGTCACATTCAGAGATAAAGAAACAGAGAACTGCTACAATAAACAAGATTTTTGGTAGATAATTCTGTGTTGCTGTTAGGGGCCGGGGCGGGATGCTACCCTAGATAGTAATTGAGCAATTTTTTGTTTAGCTGTGATGGGGTTTTGTGTGTGCTTTGTCCCAGTTTCTGTAGGGTCAACATAACTTATTTTGTTGATAATGTAAATAATTAGTAGATAATATGTTACTCTGTTGTTGCTTTGTGTGTTTACTTTCTCTCTTGCTTGTCATTCATGTTTTGTCTCCTTTTTAATAGGTTTTGTTTTGATAAGTTGTTTTTATTGCTCAGAGGAAATAATGAATGAACGAAAAATATTTGATGCTGGTTTGTAGTTTGTATCATCACCTGTGGTGGGACCAGTGCCATTTTCTGTCAAATTTGTAACAAAACAGTGTGTGGCAGTTTGCTTCCTTTGTTTATAGGAACTGTTGAGGGATCTCAATCGTTGTGTCTGTGTAGCTATAAAAGTGAAAGGTTTTTTTATGTTAGAAATTAGGTTTTTGCTATAAGTGGGTGATCTTTATTCAAAGGAGGGTATTGGGTGGGTTGGAAGCACTTGCTCTTGCAGAAGGTTGTGTGCCACTATAGATACAGAAGTTGTATGGTCACAAAAACATGAGCTGGGTTTTCCTAGACTACTATATCCCTTTAGAATGACCCTTTTAAGAGAACCTGCACTAAATCTGGGAAATTTGTTTCATCTAGCAAGTTAGGATTTTCAAATTTCATGTATTATGCAGGATTACACAGCCTGCTGATACAGCAAGTTGCCGTGGAAATGGACACATGAAGCTCAGAAGGTACATACTGGGGGGCCACACATGCAGAAAGTACCTTTTTACGTATTAGAATAACCTGCTGCATGGAGTTAGCAGAATTCTTTGCTCTTGGAGTGTGTTTCTACAAAAACATGTAATGGTATTTTATAACTTGGCCAAAAAACTAGTGGGTTTTTGTTCCTGCAAAGGAGAAGAAGAGAGAGTGCTTCGTAAAAGTAATGTTGGAGTGCACAGAATGAATCACAGTGTGTGTATTTTTTTACTTGCTGGGTGAGTTCAAAGGCAGGGCACAAAAGTTTATTTCTACCTCCTAGGAACTTAAGGCATAGGTGACTTTCTGTCTGCAAGTGTGGAGCTTTTTTGTCATGATAGCTCTGGATTTTGGTACGTGAGCTGGCACCTAGTGCAGTGAAGTACTTCCAGAGACAGCAAAGCTGGTGACCAGTGAGTGAAAAGATGGGTTCCAAAGCTTCAAACCCAGCAGTGATGTCCATATGCCTTCCCATTTGCCTTGGAAGGGCATGGCTGTGTCAGAGAGATGGGATGGGATGTCCTGGGAGATGTGCCTGGTTCTGCAAGCACACGATCAACCCCCAAAATCTCTAGGAACTCATTTGCTTATTTTTAGTAACTCTAGGTTTAATTGCACATGGGTTGGTAATTAGGTGCCTATAGTTACAGATGTGCTTGCAGATTTAAGACGCCACAAGTGAAGCATGAGGAAACTCTTAGAGATGGTCTGAATGGAGTTGTTGCCCCCTTGGACTGACATTTGTTCAGTTATTCCTTCGACCCCCAGGTTTTGCTCGAATGTGAGACTGGGTTGTGCTCGGCTGTTTGGCAGCCGTGGAAGCAGCAGACAGTCAGGGGATGGTCTTGGCTGCAGTCCCGTGGCAGATGAAGATGTTCTAAAGGGCTTGGTGGGCTGTCAGGGCCCAGGCCTCCTCCTTACCCAGCTCCACAGGCTCAGGCTGTGCCTGCAGTGATCAAGCCGCTCCCTCAGTGTGAGGGGGGATTAGGCTGAAAGCTGTGCCACATCCTGGGGTGTTGAAATCAGGCTAAATTGGTAGTCTGTGAACTACCATCTGCTGGCCATCCTTTTACAGGATTGAGATGAATTTAATGGTCAGCCTTCTCTACTGAACAAGCCGACCAGGGTAGCTGGCACGACGGTCCATTACAGTATTGCCTGCTGCCATTGTGCGCCCTGTACTCTGGAATAACAGGTTTCTTCCCAAAGAAGAGAAGCTGTCTAGCTGGCATTTTTCAGGAGCACTGCTTTTGTTGAGATAGACTAAGTGGTTTTTGATCTCTGCTGGGGTGATGGGTCGTTGTTCCCGTGCTGTCTCCATACCTCTGAATGAGGTTTTGTGTTTAGAGGCACTGTGCAACCGCTGGTGACTGATTCAGCAGTTTGCTCCCAGCTGCTCCGTGGTGGCTGCAGTGGCAGAAGCTGAAATGCACTTATGCAGATGAAAACTCGGTAGGTCAGATGTTTGAAGCTAGCAAATTGTAGGAGAAAATGTGCTTTGTTTGCAAGTGACTTGTTGGCTTAAGCTATTTGGGTTTCCAAATGAAAGTAGTGACTATGGTGGTTGGGTNGCATATGTGGTATTGAGAATGGAAATTCGTTGTAGCCACTTGGGCTAAGCTTTAAATTTCATCCATTGCTTATTGATGTGTTCATCTTTGTGGTGTAGTGGAGTATGAAATGTTTTTGATCTATCCCATGCTGCTCTAATTAAAAGGTAAATGCTTTTAACAGGGGAGGGGTTTTTTTTAGTGTGTGTTTGTTTGTGAAGAGGTGTTGCTGCAATTACCAGATAGTATTTGAACTCTGCCTTGTTGTTAAGAATCACTTAGGGCTGACTAATCAAAAATACCTAGATCAGAACTGCAATCTCAAAGCATTTTATTTTTTATTTTGTAGTAGAATAATTGTCTACTTAATCCAGAGGGTCAAGTAGGAGCTGATTCTTTATTTCTTTGACCTGTTTAATATTTGGAATGATCTTATGCTGTTATTTAGGTTGAAAAGCCCTAGCCGTGGTGTGGGTTAAGTTTATTATAGACACAGAACGAAAAATCATTCCTGTTGTGATACAAAGTTATACATGTAGTACAAAGTTTTCTTTTCAAATGCCCGCCTGTGTGTCTCCAGCTACATTGCAGGCGAAGTAAAATGCTGTTTCAATTGAGTGTAGTGTGTTACACTTCAGTGAGAATGAGGCCTTAGATGTTGCAAGCTTAGAATATTAGAAAAGTTTATGGTTTGATGTGCCTGGTTTGGCTACTGAAACACGGAATGGGAACCAGTAAGGGCTTTGGTGGAGCTGTGGAGTGACGATTTTGTAAGGTGACGTGCCACGATGATTTTCCTTTGGCAGAGAAGACCACTGTTGGTTAGCCTCATCACTTGAGGGGGAAATGCTTCAGCTGTGGGAGACTTTTATTTCATTTAATGATTTCTTCTTCAAGCCACGTCTGTGAACTCACGGGAAACTTTCATATACTTGCAAGTCACAAGACACTTGAATGCATCCTCTGGGAAGTGAGGGACTGCTGAGAGTAATTCAGGGAACAGCCTCTTCTGGGGGGTCCCACTGCTTTGCAGTAGTGGGTAGGAGACAGTTAAGTCTTTTACAGCCTTATTTGAATAGCAGTTGGCTGAAATCCTTTATCTCAAGCCTCATATTGTATTAGATAGTGACCAGGAAACATTGGTATTTATATTGCCAAGTTGCAGTGATTAGTTTAGTGTTGTTCCTAGAATTGCAGAGTGTTCCTACGTTACCACACTTCTAATAAAGCATTTATTACATAAATGTTTTAGGTTGTATTTCTCAGAAAAAACCTGAAATCTCTTTTCAATTACTTGTACATATTTTAAAAAAATCATTTAAATATACAAGGTCGATGTGTTACTCTTTTCCAGGCAGTAAGGAAGGTGATACAGTTTAGGCTGAAGTTCCTTCTATTTCTGAAGTTTCATCAGTTACAGTTGACAGAAAAAACTAAATACATCTCATTTATGTTCACCAGACATCAGGAGGAGTGAATCAAAACTCTGAAGTTGGTTATTTTTATCTATTTACAAATATTTTACTTAAAAAAAAATAATATTTGGAACAGAGAAGAGATTATTTTCCTGAACTTCTCTAGAAGTTTTATTTTCCCTCACATACTGTGCCAAGCAAGAGTCTTATTAAATTTTCCAAGTTCTCCAGGACATAATAGTTAAATGTTTTTATGTCAATTAATACTGACAGGAAGTCAGTTTGAACAGCATTGGAAAATGGAAGTAGTTGGCAGAACTAGCTAATTTCACTGAATTTCCTTTTGCTAAAAATATCTCTAAAAGAAGCTCTCCTTTTCAGATACAATGAATGCTTGTTTGACTGTAGTTTAGAATTGATGGCGACTCTTGTCCTTTAACTCAAAGGGCTTGAAAAATATGAATAACCTTTTGAAACATATTTAGCTTCCCCTGTAGTATATGTAATTATACTCATGCCCAGAAGTTTACATACATGTTTGACTTGATGTATGTGAGTAACCCCATCAGCTTGAATGATCTTCAATAGAGATCATGTAGAGCAACTTATGTGGAGTTGAGCATTTCATTTCTTTTTAGATACAATTAAAGTTATTGCTAACAAAGACAGTGAAATGAGTGCAGATTATTTGGAGTGCTTGCACTGCCGAGCTGCCTTCAGCAGTACTAATCTCCAGCAGTGTTTTCTTTCTGAGGCTCTTTCTAAACCTCCTCCATCTGCTGTGCGCACAAGAAATGAAACAAATCTCTTGGTGGGTCCTAAATTTGATTAAAATGGAAGCTCAAGAGAGCAGCAGCCCTTTGAGTACTTTGCACTTCAGGGACTCGATGAGGAGCACTAGCTGTTCTGGCACTGCTACACGTTTGCTTTCTTTGTATTATTAGAATTCAGAAACTGTGTTAGTTCTTCATTCTTTGTGTTAATGTTTTGTGATGAAAACATGTTGTCAGGCGTTTGGGGCTCCCGCCCTTTAGTCAGCTGTGGTTTTGCATTGGGAGTCATTACATTTCCTATTACTGGCGGTTTACAAGCATGTAGATTATACATTGCTGAGAAGAAGTTTTAAATATAATCTGTTGAGGTCAGTAATCTTGACGATAGGTGAAGTTAATGGATGGTGTAAAAGCTGTGTGGAAATATTAAGGATACAGTAAAGAACTGGCTTGTGCTGCTTTAGAAAACTCAACAGTGCGGAAAATTTCCGAGTTAAAAACTGTTTTGCTTGCTGCTACTAGCATTCAGCCATGGTCCATTACAAGAAAGTTGTCCAGAACACAGGAACTGGAGGCAATGTTGGGCTTTTTTTGTGTGTGGTTTTTTTTTTTTTTTTTTTTTTTTTTTAAATTGTTTTGGGCTTCTATTTGTGTTTTGATGGTATGGTGTTTGTAGCACACTTGGTGATGCTGTAGCAGTAATGAATCAGGGTGAAGGACTGGAAGGCACCTTCTGAGACAGGTTCTCTTTTGAGCATTGTTATTAAACAGCTTGATTTGCAGCTGGGGTAAAGTGCCTTGTCCTTCTCATCATCTTTAGATAGATCTTCTTTATGTTTAAGAAAAATCAATGAATACATATATATTTATATATCTATATATCTCTCTATATATATGGAGCAAAGTGTGCAGCTTTGTGTTCCCCATGTGCATGTTTGTATTTGAAGGTAAGCATACACAGCATGACCACAATTAAAAATGGTTACTTGGACTTTGCTAAAAAACATTTGTATTTATAGTGCTTGCTGATGGCATAAGTAGGCAAAATATTGTTTAATTGATTTTGATTACAAGCTTTATGAACTTTTCCAGTTCAGAAGCTGGAATGCCGGGACAGCAACACAGCTCCTGTGGAGGATTTAAGAGTATTTAAACATAGCTCAGGTGGCTGGGAAAACAAGGGACCTTTCTTCAGCAGTGGATTCTGCATATCAAAGCTGAAAGGTGGACTAATATGGAGACACAAAATTATTGTTGCCATTGGTTGTTTATTTTTCTTTCACAAAGATACGTTCAAAAACCTCTCCAGAGTATTCAGAATCATGAAGTTCTTGGGCATGTCATGTGTTTTGAATTGAAACATGAAGAAAAGCTACTTTCCATGATGGATGATGATTTTGTAAAAATGTAAATGGGGCTTTGTATGTTTCAGACATCTGCTCACTTACTAGGCTGTATTTTAGTCATTGAGGGGGAAAATTCAAGATATGGTAAAGGTATATTGGGTCCTACTCCCAAGAGAAATTCCTTCATAATTTTGCTTATCTTGAAGCATAATATATTATTTCTTCTGGGCTTTTGGCTGACTTTTTGATAGGTTTATTTTAAAAATCCTTGTGCTTGCTTCTTCAAAGCATGTGAAGCTGGTGAGAACGTTCTGCTCCACATTAAAAGCAGAGACCTGTGGTTCAGAGCTGGTCAGAAGAGAGATCTCAAGGCAAAGTGTTTGTGTTAATGTAGCATATTAGATTTCACTGTAGATCAAACCAAGATTCTTTTGTGCTGAAAGAATAAGCCTGTACAGGTTTGTTTGAAGAGGTGGGCACTTAAAATTATAGCAGACATTTGTTGGCTGGTTGGGCATTGAGGGAAGAGAGAATAGTCATGTTGATGACCAGAGGGTTATGCTAAAAACTAGGGAAGATGTAAGATGGTGACTCAAATGTAGTACCAAAGGCAGTATTATGTTTAGGAATTGTAATATTTCTTCCCTCACATATACTAATTAGTTCAGTTCTTGTACCACAGTGGGTCTTGTGAGCAATATGTGTAGTATTTTTGGTTTAGCTTTGGGTTTTTCATTGACATTTGAACAGAAGGACAAATCATTAACCTGAGTTAGCGAGCACAGGCTTGATGAAGAAACATTCAATATTTAACTGGAAGTTTTATATTTACCCTAACTTTGGCTTCTCTTCTCTCTGTGTTCCAGAAATACTAATACGGAGCATTTGACCTGATCTCTACAGCTGAATCTCCTGATAGTAGGATTAGGAAAGAGTGCCTTCAGAACCAATATGTAGCAAATGGGTGTCACACCTCTGAAGCTCCTCCCTGGGTTCAACACTTGCGTGTTTTAAGGATCCTTGTTGCCTCAGCATTAAATTGTTCTTGTGGACTTCAGAAACAGATTTCATGCGGTGCTTGCTGAACATTGAGTCACCATGAGTAGTAACCTAGGAAAAGAAAAGGACTGTAAAGAGAAGGATCCAAAAGTCCAATCGTCAAAAGAAAGGGAGAAAGAGGCCAAGGCCTCTGGAGGATTTGGGAAAGAGAGCAAAGAAAAGGAGCCTAAGACCAAAGGGAAAGATGCCAAAGATGGAAAGAAGGACTCCAGTAGCACGCAGCCTGGGGTAGCTTTTTCAGTGGACAATACGATAAAAAGACCTAATCCTGCCACAGGTACTCGCAAAAAATCCAGCAATGCTGAAGTGATCAAAGAGCTAAATAAATGCCGGGAAGAGAATTCTATGCGCTTGGACTTGTCCAAGAGGTCTATACACTTGCTACCATCAGCTATCAAAGAGCTAACGCAGTTAACAGAACTTTATTTATACAGTAACAAACTGCAGTGCCTACCGGCAGAGGTGGGCTGTCTTGTGAACCTGGTGACACTGGCTCTGAGTGAAAACTCACTCACCAGTTTGCCTGACTCTCTTGATAACTTGAAGAAACTGCGCATGCTTGACCTGCGGCATAACAAACTGAGAGAAATCCCCTCGGTGGTGTACAGGCTAAGCTCCCTCGCCACTCTGTACCTACGCTTTAATCGTATAACTACTGTGGAAAAGGATATCAAAAACTTGTCAAAACTCACCATGCTTAGCATACGAGAGAACAAAATCAAGCAACTACCTGCTGAAATTGGTAAGTGATTGTACTGACTGAAAGCGTGATGCTGTTTTTACGTTTGCTTTGCAGTTCAGTTAATTATACATAAACTGTCACTTTTCCAACTGCACTTTGTTAAAACTACGTAAAATTATGCCCTTGATCATATTGTTCCACTGTTAGCTTGAGAATAGTCAATACCTTGTGTGTATATATATTTTTTAAAACAACAAAAGCCCTTTTTCTTCATCTGTCATCTTAAAATCAGATGTATCTTGTTTTCATCTTTGCTTTGTGCTTTCACATACTGTGTCTTGGGAGCCCAGATGGTTTAAAAAAAAAGAGATACAGGGGCATTTTTTTATTTTAAGATTTTTTATGAATCATTTATGACCCATTCCAAGTTATAAACACATTATGGGCATGTTACAGAGGGGTGTGACCACAGTAATACAAGGTGGAATAGGTAGCTACATGCTATTACCATGAGCAAGCTGTTGGGTGCTGTAACAGTTAATAATCTAGGTTAATGATTTGTGCAAGTCTGTGCCTTTTATAAGTCATGAATATATTAATACATGGACTCTGGAGTGGCCAAATGTATACATGGCTGATGATTCTTATGACTTTGTAATGAATATTGTTTGTTTTTCCAAACATTGTTACAGAAGTTCAAAAGATGGTGAAATAGTATGAAAATGCCTTATTAATTTAAATGGTTTATTAAGAAAAACCTGCTGGACTAGCTGTATATCAAAAACTTCTATGTTGTTCTTAATACATTCTGCTTAATGGAAAATACGTCTTTATAACACCATTCTCAAGCAATATTTGGACAATGTGTCTGCCCCATAAAAGTGAGATTCTGTTCATCAGTAGTTCTATCTATCACCAGTTTTTAAAATGCAAGCATAGTTTAGCCATTTTAGGGGGTGGGGGAACATAAATTTCACGCAATTAAGAAATTGCGTTGGCTTTCTTCAAGTGTGAAAAAAACCTTGTGAAAGCCCTTGTAAACACTGTGAGTAATAGTTCCCATGCCCTGTTTCCGAAAGCTGCTGTGGGACTCTTTTCCTGTTGTCCAAGCCAGTGTGTGAGTGTGTTGCTACTGAAGTGGCCCTTGTGGTCACTAATTTTGCAAAGCTTGGGAAATGCTCATTTGTATACCTGATAGATCTTTCTCAAACCAGCTGTGTTTGCTCTTTATCTTGCATGTTGATATGAAAGATACATAAGATAACATGTTCTTGATGCCTGAAATTGCTAATCCAGTTACCAGCAATGTCCAGTACAGAGAGCTTTGTCCATGGTAACAGGAGTGAAGAAATGCAGTGGTGCTTCCAGCTGTTGGTCTGAGTCTTTGGTTTCCTGTGGCAGCTGCTGGGGATGGATTCTCCTGGAACCATAGGAACACCTTTTGCTAGGCAGAAATGAAATGGTTGATGTTTTCTGATCCATGTGATTTTTGAGTTGTCATGAGCATCTCAGCAATCTCTTGAATTTCCCCTGGGAGAAAGAAGGAATTACAGTTTTCACCTATTTTGACACTTCAGTTTAAGTTCAACAGCCTTGCTGAATTTTTCACTGATCAGCAAGTCACACTGGAAACCATGGGGCTGATGTTTACAGAAAACGCAGCATACTGCGTGTTTCTACATTCATTGAGGAAATTGTGGCCAATTTAGCTAGTTGAGCTGTTATACAGTTGTCAGTATTGTACCTGTTTCTGTTTGTGGCTCAGTTATTAGGTGTAATCTAGCAAAGAGCAATCTTCTGAGGTTCAACTGGGCATAATGCTGCATAAATTTAAAGTAATACTAGTTGTGTGTGAAGAAAAACTTCTGCGAGGTGTTGCATTCTGGTGTTTGGTGTCTGCTTTAGAAACTTTCCTTAGGTGTGTTTGACACTGCAGACAATGCTGTTGCTGGAACCTCTTTGTTTCTTTTGTTTGTCGAATGTGGTGTACATTAAAGTATGTAGTGTCTGTGTTTGTTCAGAGTAGTCTTGAAAGAGATCATGTGTAACTAGTTAATGGGAAAATTAGTAGGTACTTGTGTCATGAACATGTGACTTGTTTCTTCCTTTGTATTTTTTAATATTGTCTTGATATGCGTACAGGCAGTGTTCTCAGTTCTCTATCAAACCCTGGCTTGAGAACATTAATTACTTTACTTCTGTCTTTGTATCCAGCAGTTAGTCCTGCCTCTATTTGTATTGTGATGATACTCATGTTCTTTGTTACGGGTCAGCCCCTCTTTGTGGAAGGCCTTTCAGAAGCACAGATGCAAGACAACTGTCACTCTTGTGAAGAATTTCAAAGGGAAATCATGATGTTCAACAGCATCCTTTTTTATTCAAAGTCAATTTCTCAAACTAGGTTGCCTGAAATTGAATCAGCTGAAAAATAAAATTTATTGGTGTTTAAGTAACATAAATAGTTTAAACTGCCAAGACACGCAGAACAAGCATTTGAAAATCTTTTTCATCAGAATAAAACCAGATAAGATAGTTTAACTTCTGCAATTGATTTCTAGTCACTCACTTTCATGTTACTTTTTTTGATGAAATACTTGAGTTGAAAACACAGCTGAAAAATGAAACTACTGAGAACTGTATTTCTGGCTTTCCAAAGGAATTTCTGTTTCTCTACAGTTCACATATACACATTAAAAAACCCCTTCCCTTTTAAGTCTCTATTCTTTTAATCCCGTTTATGTTTTATAGTACAGTATCTAAATATTATAAACTAGCAAGCACTCATATTACCAGCTTGTAAATAACACAGAAATTTTTGTGGCTGCAGAGCGGGAAGTAAAATGAAGCCATTATCTTTTACAAAGCAATATCATGCAGAGCATTTCAAGTTCTTTTTAAAAATGCCCCATTGTTCTAAGGCCTAAGGCTCACAATGGCATGCTAGTGTGCTTGTTCATATTTTTAAAAATTCAAAGCTTATGTAACCCGCTGACTTGTCCAGCAAGGAAGAGTCTTGCAGCAGTTGACTACAATGTGCTCATGTTGCTGATCTGGTGCAAAGAATCCTGGGTTTTCTTTACTTTGTCTTTTGGAGGTAGATGTACTACAAAAGGTTGGCCTGGACAAAAAGAAAATTAAAGATCCAGATTTCAGTGTGAAAAGTGTTGCTGTTGTTCCCTCAAGGAGGGATGGCAATAAAGTCTTACCCTAGTGCTACAGACTTGTGATGGCTTTCACTGTTACTAAACAAAAATTTTCAGTTTTGTATGAGAATAAAAGGCTTTCCAGCTTTAGGACCTTGCTGCTTTAAAATAAAGGGTCACCTGATTTGTAAGCGATCATCCCATTTAATTACTTTTCTAGGAATCTTTAGTCTCCAGCCTTACAAAATATAGTTTATTTTCCTTCTACTCTCATTGAAATAAATTGAATCTGGGGACTTTTAGGTGCTCTGATAATTGAAACCCACAAATAATTTTCCAACACCCACTATGTTTTTGAGTAGTTGATTTTTATGCCAGCAATGTTCCATTGTTCTTAGATGCAGCACTTCCCCTCTATTGCCTACATTTGTTTTCAGGTGGTCCTGGAAACTACTGTATGACTGACCTGTTTAAGGTGTTTGTTGTCTTGAGGAAAATCTGGAAGGGATGAACCTGTCAGCTCTGACTTGCTGGGAAATAAGCTAAAGTTTGGTTCCATTTTGGACTTTAAACTGTCTTTAGTAGTTAAACAACACAAACTTAAATTAGGTGACTGCACTTGAGGAAAAGTTGCTTTGCATTTAAAACAAGCATTTTAGTGAGAAAGAGGAAGTGTTATTATCTCTAGTTAGTAAACAGATGTGTGTGTTTCTGGTCATTTTTCCCCCCAGAATTGAGCACCTCTCATTCCATTGCATCCAGTTGCTTTATTATAGATAAGCTTTATTATAGGTAGGTACATACTAAATCATTTCTGCTAGTCATTTGTCAGATTTCTCTTAATGCTTTTCTAGCAACATCTATATTGCTTCTACATTTTAAATGCAATTTGAAATTATTTCAATTGACTGCGTAGTAAGCTGAGGTCTTGGTGTGCATTGTTATATTTTCAAATATAAACATCTTTGTTTGTATAAGATGTAAAAATACTCAAATACTTCATTTTGGTTTTGGTTTTTTTTCCATGTTTAGCCAAAAGCTCTGCAGGTGAATTAGTGGGAGTTTTCATGAAATGGATGTGCTGATGTATAGCAGCTTCATGATACTGAAAGTGGCAGTATCCACTCACCTCCTGGCAACTTCCTAGCTCCTACTTTTGTTGTCTATTACTTTAGGTGGTTGAAATCAGTGTAGTTTCAGATCAGCCTGGAGCTGGTGTGGGAGGAGGAGTGGAGGAGAGCATGACCTGGAACAGCGAGAGCAGGACTCTACTTGGCCCACACTGAGCTGTGGGATCAGGTGGGCTCGCTGCAGCTCCCTGTGAAGCCTCTTGGGTAGGATTGCTCTTGTTCTATATAAGCCTGTCAAGTGCACTGCAAGTTCTCTGAGGAAAGGTGGATTTCTGTCTGCAGGGAGCCATTGAAAATTCATCAGATTATGTTTTCAGAATCTTTTTCTCCCTTTCCCCGCTGCTCTCCATGTCTTGAACCACAAAACTCTGTGTAGATCATTGGAGTCCGGGTAGCATTAGCTCAGCCACACCTTCCCGAAACAAGTTTTTGTAATGTTTTTGTGTATAGTGGTGAGAATCCACTGATGGAAGTTTCTTGATGGCAAAGCTACTCTGTCATTTTTTGTGAACCCAGACTTACAAATTGCGTCCTACCCAGCAGTGGTGATAATTTGTTTCAGAGTGCATCTTGCCCAGTATCCTGGTTCTGACTCTAGCCCTAGGCAAACATGTGCATAGAAACAGAGTAAGCTTATATATGAGGCTTAACCTGACTCCTTGCCCACATCCAGCTATTTTTGTGTCAGGGATTTCCTGAGTCTGGTGCAGCTTGTTTCTTTAGTAATTCTCAGTACACCCCTCTTCCAAAGGCTTGACCATTTTTTTTGCTTTAAACTCCTATAAATGCCTTTCATCTTTAGCAAGGTCCACAAGTTTGCTTTGAATGTTGTTCCTGACCATAAAGGTCGCTGTTATACAGATGTTGAATACCTACATATATATGTGTATGTATGTATGTATAAACACCTACACACACCCACATGCACACACCAACTGCAAGGCAGAACTTACTTGTTCACCTACCTGGCTGTTCAATCTCTGGTGGCATCCATGAAATAAAACCTTAACGGGAAGGTTTCCGTGTAAAAACTTTGCCAAAAGACAATCTGGAGGGGTAATTGTGGGGACAAGTTCACAAGGTGGACACCAGCTTCATGTCCTTATCTGGTAAATTGTCCATCCCACTGAGATCAAAAAGTTGAAGATTAGAATGGAAGAATGTGAATGCTTTGGTGAGTCAGGCAGTCAGCATGAGAAGGATGAAAACCAGAGGAATTGTCTTGGGATGAGGCCAAGCAAATGTTTCAGTTTGCAGGCTGTTACTTAAGCAAGCCTTTTGCATTTCTTCTATTTGGAGTTTTATTGCATTCCTCCATGTTGTGTTGAAGGAATTGTTTTGCACAATCAAGTTGATAATATTTTCTTTGCGAAGACAAGGTTGCATTTTATACCAGTTTTGAATATTTTTGTCGTGTTAGCACACACAACCCAAATAGAAATAATATTGTCAACGTGGTTGAAATTACATTTACATAGTTTCTGCAAGTTTCTTGAGACTCCAAATACTGTATTTTCTGTTTGTGAATGCAACTCTTTTTCTGGGGAGAATCTGGTCAGAGCTGTTCTGCAAGGGAAATATTTTTAGAATGTAATTCAGGGAATCTGCCTACACCAGACTAGGAATGTCTTTGAGACTCTCTTCTGTTCTTCTTTTCCCCATCTACCCAATATTTAGATCATTTGTGGTTTCTTCACTGCTTTGAAACTCTTTTTCATAACACTTGCACCTGTTTTATTTTCAGTAGTATAGACAGTGGACCAGATGTGTGCAGCCACATTAGTTCAGGTCTACTCACTGCATGCTGAATGTGGTGCCTCCTTATTAAATGACTTGTTAGTTGCAAAGCTTTTCAGTGATGCTCTGAATTTCATTTCCCTTTTTTTTTTTTTAGTAGAACTGACAATATAGAGAAATATTTATTTACTTTATTTGTATCTAAGAACACCTTTCTCTGTTTCATCAATTTGAAGGAAAAGAAAGTTGTGTTTCTGAGCTTAATTGGTGTGGTAATGTCTGCAAACAGTGGTTGAGAATATTTTTATATATTTGTGTTTTAATGTGATAAAAGCATGACGTTTTTAACAGGAGTGGAATAACTGTAGGCATTGATGCATGTATGTTGCTCTCTAGAAGTCAGAGATAACAACTGCTTAGTTGATCCAGTTCTGGTGGTCTTCTTGAGCTGCAGGAAAAGCGTAGAGCTCCTTTGACCAGCTTCAGCTTTAGTATCTGGGTTCTGATTCCTGTGAAAGCTCTTGTGGGGATGCAGTTTTGTCTTGTCAGCTAGTCAAATTCCTCTTGATTACGTTTTCTTCAGACTGGCTTTGGGATAATGATAAAGTAGTGCTGCCTTTTTGATCTACTTGCAGAGCTTACTAGGATGATGCCCCACGTGTAATTCCAGTAAATACTGTCAGCTTGTTAGAAGTCCAGGGGTTTCTTTTTGTTTGTTTTTTTGGTTTTTTTTAATCAATGCTACAATTATTTTAACTGTTGAATAGTTTTTAAAGTACTGAGCAGAGGGGAAAAATGGCTTCCGTCAGGCTGCCCTTGCTAATGTAGCCTGGGAGGTGGTGAGCCTTTATTATTTGAGAGCTTGTTCCACACTCAAAATGGACAGGATCCAGGTTCAGCATCACCAGGACCCCCTGGTGCTTCCCTGCACAGCTGTTTCTCACCTCCTGGTGCAGGGTTGTACCTCTTTACAGGGTTATTTCCTGCTAGATGCAAGACTTCGCCTTTGTCTTGGCACTTGGAATGAGGTTCTACTGCCTCCCTCAAATCCTGCCTTGAGCCCTTGCTAAGACTTTTTCTACATTTTGCGTGTTTGTGGTGTTGTTTGAACATGTTTTTAATTTTATTTATATTTGTTGCTTTCAGTTATAAGCAGTAAATAAAAAGTGTTTGCTGCTGTGTCTTGTTGAAGCTTGTTTTAGAGCAGATTTTGAGTCTTATTTTTCAGCTGAGTGTAACTTCTATGCTTTTGAGTGGGTCCCACAACTAGATCCTAATGTGCATTCTGCAAATTGTGAATAATAACACTGTGCTTATTTCTTACTTATGTAAGTATTTCAGCTTTTGCAGATAAATCACTCGTGACCATATTAAAATTGCATTCCTTCTCCTCAGTAACTCTTCTGTGTAGGTTACAGTTGTGCAGTAATAATTCAGAATAGCTCTGACTGCTTACCTGTTCTTTTGGCAGCTGGTAATGCAGAACAAAGAGCTTGGGCTGTCTGTCACAGTGATGTACTTGTATCTCATAGAGAGGCAAAAGATTCTGAAACTGTAAATTTGTTTTTAATTTTTTTTCTAAAATCAGGACACTTGTCCCAAAGAGTTTTTGTAAACTGAAAATTCTTTTTCCTTATTTTTTTTTTTCCTTTTCCAGCAGAGAACCAAGTGAAAGATGAATAACTGTGAAAGTTGTGGGAACTGTTAGGAACTGTGGGAACTGTTCCCAGCATTGCTGATTTTGGACAATTAATACTTACAAATTAGCTTAAGACCAATGTTCTGACACACCAGCCTGAAGTCCCACTAATATTTGCATTCTCCTCTTCCTTCTACTTTCCATAAGAGTCTTGATCCTCTTGCTGTGTCATCTGGCCTAGGATTTATCATGTTGTGAAGGATTTCATAATTTTCAATCTGCTTAAGCTTGGGCAGGCACGTCGTTAATCCAGTGGAAAACAGGCTACATTACAAATTGTGTTTGCCATCCAAGAGTGGTGCCCACTCTGAATTAGTGATTGGAGACTCTGAAGCCTCTTTGCTATTGACCTATATACTCTCTCCAACTGTTAATTTGTGTGTAGTTTAGTATTTTTTGATGAAGCAGTATTTTGTGTTTTAAATGGCCAAAAAGAACTTCCAGAGTTTTTTAAGTCAGAGCATATTACCTGGCCTTCTTGTCATAACAGGCTTTAAAAGTTGGCCATGAAATGGGACTATAATTCTGCCTCATTATGCTGAAAATATTAGTCATTTCACTGTGCTGGTTTTTTTACAGAGGTATATTTAGCTTTGTCATACTATAACATTTATTCTTTGTGTGTATGAGAACAACAATGAGGGGATTCTTCACCCCACCTTTTTAAAGGATTGTTGAGGTGAATACTTAGATATATTTTTAATAAGTTTTTTTAAATGGAAGGTGGTTGGAGTCTTCACAAAGTAACTTCTCTGAAAAATGCATGTGAATGGTGTGACTTTTTAGAGCCTTTTAAAATACAAATTTTTAAAAACTACGTGCTAGGGTGTAACTGTTTTGTGAAGGTTATTTATAGGGAAACTGTTTTATGTTTTTCGAATGGGCATTGCTCCTGCTTTAAAATCTTTTATTGTCAAGCCAGCTAGTACATGCAATTCCTGTCTCCTTTCTTGGCAGACTTTGAGCTTTAATTGCTTTTTTTTCCTTTGCAATCACAGTGCAATATGGTAAAAAACAAAAAAAAAAAGGCAAAAAACCTCTCCCCCAAGAAACAACTAACTCCAAACCCTAGCACCTTCCTAGTTTATTTTTTAATTGTTGTGAGGGTGCTTATCCCTTCAAAGCAGTTGCAAGTAGTCCATAGAGAATCCTTTATTCACTACTGTGAGCTTAGAACTTATCTGATTTGGACATTACTTGTGGCAAAAAGAGTTCATTTTACATGTGGTTAGTATTTCCCTAAAGTAGTGCTTGTCGTACTGTAGTGAGTTTGGGTGTTTGAACAGTATTTTAGTGAAGTGATGTTGGAGCTGTCCATATGATGAAAAGTAATGGGTTTTTCTTCAGGAAACTGCTTTCTGGTTAAGACTGATTTTGATCTGCAGCACATTTCTAGCTGACTTATTTCTGTTAAATCAAGATAAAAATGTGTTTCAGCAAATTTTATATAGTACACAAAAAAATTGCAAATGTTGATTCTGTTACTATGAAGAAGATCATGAGCTCCTTACTCATTAGACATTTTTCTTTTTGTACTTGAACAAATCTTTCCTTTAGGAAAACTTTCTTTTTGATTTTGACATATCCTTCTTACCCTGGCAAAGCAAAAGTGCCAGACTTCAGTTGTACCTTGGTGAAACTTATTTTCACTTTTTTTTTTTTTGAGAAGCGTTTCTTCAGTACAACTGCCGCTGTTCAGGCGATAAGAAGGACACTTTCACTCACTGAAACATCAGCTCCTGGGAAGAGCATTATGCAGATGGCCTCCAGTTTGGCCTCTTTGTAGTTGCAGATCATTATTTGTTGTGTTGCCTGTTCATGCCATGTGTTTGTGCTGGTGTAACTCCTGACAGAGCTGCTGTTGTGAGCAGTGCCGTGCACAGTGTGGCCATTCACGGGTAGGTCAGTGCGGTCCCTCAGCCGGGCAAGGAGCTGCCCCTGGCTGTGCGGCTGCTGCTCGGGTGGCCGCGCTCGCCGTGCCCAGAGCCCTCCTCCTCCCACGACCTGGGATGTGTTCAGTAGTGCTGGTCACATTAACTACACTGTTGCTGGTACTCAGACCTCAGAACAGAGAGCTTCTCACCTGGGAAAATAGAGCTTAAAGAAAAGATGGGGCAGGTGGTGCTGGTTGGCCACAGGACATGACCAGCATTGGTTTGTAAGGGACTGGACCCTTTTATTTCATTACTCCTCTATTTTCCTACGCTTGTCCTTCTAAGCTACACTGATTCCTCCCCTTCCCTAAAGATTCCATAGCAACTCTTACCATCCCTAGTTGCTCTTCCTTTTACCTCATAGTAGGTGTTCAAGCCCACATAAGCAGTAACAGCCCTCAGTCTGCGAGGCGCTCTGAAGAGCCTTTCAATTTACGCGCTGTGTCGGGTCTCACACATACTTGACCCCCCATATTTTAGTTCTCCTGCCACAGCTGGTCCTCTGTATGCCTTTGCAAGTGAAGATGTAAAAAACCATTTAGCTCAGTTGATTAGAGCGTGGTGCTCATGACACCAAGGATGTGGGTTTGGTCGCCCTGTGGACTATTCACTTAAGAGCTGGACTATATCCTTGTGTGTCCTTTCCATCTCAGAATATTCTGTGATTATCTGTGGTTAATTACATACTGTTTCTGAGTTAACCTCTTTATATACTATTAACCTCTATATGTACTGTTAGAGTTATGAAGTGATTCTGAGACTTTCTTTCATTTCTATCTCAAATGAAGTATTTAAGTTGGTAGACTTGGTTCATGCTCTTCACTTCTGTGATCTGAGTCTCTATCATATTACCCAAATGTTTTTCACCTTATTAAGCATACTGAGTGTAAGATTTTTTTGCCATACATCATGGATAACAACTGGAGAAATGTACCCTGAGTGATTTTTGTTGACTTGTGTGCTCTCTGTTGTGTCTCAGCAATTCAAGTTAAAGTATTGAAAAAATTTCAATGCCAACAGTATTTCACCTCCCCTCTCCTTCTATCCTTCGAGAGGGGAAAAAAAGTTACGTGAAATGCTGTCTAACCATAAGTATCTTTATGTCCAAGAGCAGGATTCCTTACTGAGCAATGTATTTTCATTATCTCTTGAATTTACTTTCCTTTAGTCACTGTACTTCATGATAGGGCTTTTGCTTGATTTCTGTTCTAAAGTCTAGAATTCATTGCTCTGTATTTTAACATTGAAAATTTTTGTTAAATGTTTGTACCAGTGTTGCTTTTTGAAATAATGCCTGCTTCTTTAATGTAACAATATTAAGTAGGGCTGTCCAAATTAAACTGAAGTGTTAGGTTGCCCTTAATTTTCTAGAGAGACATAGACATCGCTTTTCCTTATTTTTCCTCCTCAGAATTAGATAGTAAGATGTTTGTTTCAAACATGTAGCTTGCTGTTGTCAAAGATATCAGCAGGTGCAAAAATGAAGTGCAGCACATGTTGCTGCAAAACCCCCAAGTATTTCTTCGACTTCAGCAGATGTAGAGTGGGAAGAGTCAAGTAAATGAGAACTTGGTGCGATGAAATGGAATTTATGCCATATTTCAAATTTGATCAGGTTTGTTAAGGTCTGAAGTGAAAACAAATGAAAACAGCAATCAAGAAGTGAAAACTACTGCCCTGAAGTGTGTGAGGGTTCTTGAGTTACCTTAGTAAAGTTTTGTGAGGCTCTTTTTTTTGTTTATTTAAAGGGAGGGATGTTGAAGTCTTCCTCAAGCTTTTCTTCCTCCAGTTGCGTTCTGCACTGTGCCCTCTTGTTTCCATGAATAATAAAAATACGCCATTGCCACAGACCATTAACTCTTGCTCAATTTTTTCTTACATTTGCTTTCTTCTGCATGTTAATGGCATTGAAATGTGTGGCTTATGCAGTGCTGGGTACAGCACATTTGACTGTTGCCTCTGGTTGCCTGGAATACACTCGATTGCTGATGTAAGAGAGGGGCCATGCACAGTGATGGAGTAGCTTCTTGAGCACCAGCTTTACATTTCCATCTGCTTAGCTTCTAGAAGAACATCCCCTTTTGAGTTAATTAGTGCAGGAAATAAGATACGTTAACATATAAGTTTATATGTTAACAACGTAAGAAAAACAGAATAATGAAGCTTTGAGGTAATTTTTTCTTAGCCTTTCACAATTGTTCTGTGATACATAGTGAGTATTGTGGCTACATGATGCCTGAACTCAGTACAGAATCTAAATTCATAGTCTTTTATGATTTATTAAATCACCAGTTGTGATTACCTGCTGACCTAATGAGTAGACACTCTACACATCAGAACTTGTCCAGGGTAATCCTGCAGGCCTGTGAGAAAATCCTTGTGTCGAAGATACAATGCTGAAGCTCAAAAGTAGACATTTGCTCCTCAAAAGGAATTTGCTACTCTTCCAAATTTGTTACTCACTGAGTCATGCTCTAATATACAAATGCAGTGACCTCATCTTTACTGGAGAGAGTGGAAGGTATTCAAATCATATGCATTAATTTCACCTCCATCAGATACAAAAAATGTGAATACATACACCTGTATTCATGCACTCAGTTGTTTTTTTCTTTTTTTCAAACCCAACAATTTTTTGCTCAGAACACAGTGTGTTTGACATAAAAATAGGTGGAACTATTGTTCACAGAGTTGTGCCTAGCTGTGCTATTAAATTAGTTTATGAATGTCAGGAATGAAGCAGTTCCATATAAAGTGGCTCTAAACTCTAAGCAAATCCAACCTTTTTTAATGCTTAACAGATAAGCCTTTTATTTCAGACTTCTGCTTGCTATAGGTCTGCTTGCATACACTTTACTTATCCTAAATTGTCTTTTTTGTGATGACTAAAAATGTTTAAAAATAGCACTCAGGACTTTGGATTATCTAGGTTGTCAGCCAAATAATTTTCCTGTCTCTTAACTGTTGATTTTGTGCCTGAAAGTAATTCATCTTCTAAAAACAGATCTTAATTTCTTAAAATTTAATATAATTCGTTTACTTAGTGACGTTTTAAACTTCTGGTCAACCTGAAGCAAGTGTAAGATACAAGTTTTGTACTGGTATTCTACACCTTGAACTGTCAGAAGAAAATCAATCAATAAATAACATTTCTGTGGTGAATCTATTAAAGCTTTATCTGAGCTTTTCAAAATTTTTTGATCAGGTTTTAGATCTGACTAAGGAAATGATGATCCTGTAATACCTTATTTTATGTGTATAACTTTATGGTAGCAGTAGCTTTTTTTCAGCTTATCCCAAAATCCATCTGATTCTATTAATCTCTGTGTGGAGGTCATTGTCGAGAACTGTACATTAAAGACCTTTATGTTTTGGTTTTCCTGTGTGCTTGTAGGTGAGTTGTGTAACCTCATAACGCTGGATGTAGCGCACAATCAGCTTGAACATCTTCCAGAAGAGATTGGAAGCTGCACGCAAATCACCAACCTTGACTTGCAGCACAATGAGCTCCTGGACCTGCCAGAAACCATAGGTATGTGAAGAGGCTGGAAAAGAGAAAATAAATCACTATTCAAAATGCTCAGTAAGGGGAGCAAACTTAAGAATGAGTATTTGTTGGTGGCTGTAGAGTGACTGGTGTTCAGCTCAAGGCAGCGTCACAATTGAGATTAAAAGCAAGGTGTGCATGTTACCTTAAGTGTTACCTTAAATAATTCAAGAATGAGAGTTACAATGAAAAAAATCCCAATCCATTACTCCTAAATCTTAAGGTGTTCTGTGGTTATAAGCAAATGTCTGCTGCTTGTTTGTTCATTCTGTAATGAAACTGAGCATATAAAGAAATGAAAGGCTAAAAGACTTGCAGTTGAAGTGTAGTACTCTGATAGTTTTTACATCTTTGGCTAAAGAAAAATAGAACTGAAATCATAAATGTTTTAAATTAATTCTGTGTATGTTATGTTCTCTGGTGGAACATACAAAACATCTCCCAAGTCCACAAGTCATCATGCTTTTATGCAATAGAATACAGAGAGTTTGCAACTTACACTGGGAATAATGGACTAAGATAAGCACAGTCCTGGTCGGTTTCAGAATCTCATATGGGATGCAGTAACAAAATATGACTTTTCATATCTCATTAAATCAGTTTTAAACAGATGGCAGAAAAAGATGGCTGCTGTGATTTAAAAAGGCTAAAAACAAGGCCATCATGATTTGAAGCTCTGTTTGTCACCAGAACTTACTCACTCAGAAGAGTGAACGTTATCATTTTAATGGTATTCAATGCTGAGCATTTTATTAATGTATTTTATGCATAGTAAAGTGAAGAACCATTTAATGACACTCCAGCTTTTCTTCTAGCAGTAAACTGTTGAGTGTAGAGTTACTGTGGCTTTTGGTTGAGAAAGTTTGACCTGAACAGAGTTTACATTGATGATGTATCCACTGGAACTGAACTTCCTTCCTGGATTGATGATATTTTTAAACTCTGGAGATCCCATTCCATCTGGAGTTTGGATTTAACTTACACCATCCATAAGTACAGCCTTTATTTTTGTAGCTATTTTGTAAATCTTACTGAATGTTGTTTTATATAACGCTTATGTGTAGTGTATGTGTCACATTTAGGGAGTGAGTTCTCTGGATAAACTGTTAATTATGGGAAAAATCCTCTAAGCAAGTGTGAGATTTCCATATTCAAGGCTTATAGACTAATGCTGTTAATTCTTGTGCAGAGTAGTAGTATAATTTACTAAGTTGTTTAGTGCCTGGTAGTCACTGAACTCAACCAGAAAAATCTCACTTGTAATATGCTGCAAGACTACTTACATGGAAAAGTCTTTGGGTAGGAGAGGCACAAAGTTATTAGGCAGTTAAGTCACTCGTGGTAGGTAGGAAATTGCTCACTCTGCAATCAAGATAGTTTGGACTCACCTATTTCTTCAGAAAGTTTCTGTAAGCTTAGGTGGTTTCTTTTGAGTCAGGTTCATACCTGGCTGGACTGGATTTCTCTGTTTTCTTTGTTTTGTTTATCCCTTGCATTGTCTTCATAGTGTTTAGAAGTTACTCGCTTTTAAATGTAGGTAGCTGTCTCTTTCTGTGCTTATCTGAGCCGAATATCAATGTTTTAGAGCTCAAGAAACCACCAAAGACAGCTGAATAATAGTAAGAGACAGCAGCGAGCTGTCGTGTCATTAACCTTATTCTAGTTCAGTTTTTGCTCCACTGGAAAATACCTTTTGTAAACAGTAAGTTAAAAAAAATGGTATTTAAGTAAGAACTTAAAATCAGAAATCTGTGTTTGTGCCTCATGTGGTTCTCAAACAGAATTTAATAGTGAAGAGAAAAACTTAAGGTTCCATATTAAACGATAATGATCAGCCTACATTTATGCACGTTGCAGAAAAGGCAGCCGGAGCCAGTTCAGCAACATTGGCTTTATTTCTTAGTCATCGCAGTTTTGGTTCAGCATATTAAAGCAAGTTGCGGCATGATTTGTAGATTACAGCTTGCTTTGTGGTTGGGATTGTTCAGTGAGAAACTTTGAGTACTGAGAAAGACCCGGCGAGTCAATGGCGCGTGGCCGCCTGCGTGCGCGGCTGGGGGCGGCCCTTCGGCCTCTCCAGCTCCCGCTGCAGTTTCTGTCTCTTCCCTGCTCCTGGGTATCTGCTGGTGTTTGCCACAACTGGCCTTTCTTGCAACATTTACACGCTTCCAGGTGTCAGGACGCTCACTGTATGAGTGCTGTTAATGGTTCTCAGTTCAGTCAAACGCTGTGGGTTACAGACCAGGGTCAAAACAGAGCAAGCACATTTGCTCGTCATGAATATTTGATGTTCTGTGAGCCTATGAGCCTCCTGTTATGGACCAGACTTTCCATTACTGCCAGGTCTGTCCCCTCCTCCCCCACTGACACCCTTTTGATGGAGGCCTCCTTTTTCTTTAGAAGGATGTTTTTGTCACGCCGCTTTGAAAAACAAACAGCCCCCTTCCTTTTCTATTTCTCCCTCCCCTCAGAAAGGATCCCCTTCCCTTCTCTCCATCAAGAAACCCTCATAAAGTAACTGCTGGACTAACTGAACTAGTTTTGGTTTTACCACAGGAAGATTTCTGCATCTGCTGAATTTTAAAAAAGCTTGTTTGGTAACTAACAGCATGTACTGAAATGTGCTGGGGCTGTGAGGAAGGGACGTGAGGGTGACATGCAGGGGAGTGGCGGGGAAGGGATTATGCATCAGCAGTGATTACAGAGGTAGCAGAGCCAATATACCCACTGTGTAAAAATACCAAGTTCTTCTCTCAACTAATGCTGTAGAAGCATGCTTTTGTGCAGTAACAAATGTCGATTTTAGGTATTAGTTGTCAGGAAGTGACATAATGCCTTGCTTTATAGATATTGGCTTAATACATTCATATCTGTATTTCTGTTGATAGAAAATTATAAAGTACTTTTTATATTAGATCACTTCCTGTAAGAAAAATGAGCTTTGTGGAATGGCTTAGCACATTCCAAGAGTCTCAAGCCCAGAATCAAAATCATAGTGGGATCATAGCTGCTTAGTATTTTCATTGCAGATTGCACCCCTCTACCGTGTTGTGTTTTTTTTTTTTTTTTCTTTTGGGGGGTGGTGGAATTGTTAGCTACTTTTATTTACACAGTGTCTTATCTCTGTATACTTAGCTGGCATGCTAATATATCCAAAAGTTATATAGAAGAAGGTGAAGAACATAACATTTATATTAAAATTATTAATTGAACTTTTGAGACTGAAAACAAATTTTGGGTGGAGTAAATTGTTTCTTAGGATTACAGAATAGCTTAGATAATTTTGTCCTGCAATTACCACATTGTGAGTGTTCCCTCTTTGAACTTTTAATTTTAGCATTCTGTACAAATTTCTTATGTAAAAGCATAGAAAAACTTATTTGAAAAAAGAAATATAACAGAGTTGCAGCGTTTTAAAAAAATCAGATTTTTCATCTGCTTTGTAATTTTCTAGTTTTGTGTGCTTATGTGTGCAGTTTGACTACAGACAAATGTGCCATATTCACAGACATCTAAGGCAACAGAAATTTTAATTTAATTTAAGAAAAAGAATAGTCAGTTGTAAATATTCCAAAATTATGGTTTAAAAGCACAAAAAATTCTGTCAGTGGACACACTTTCCAGTGTCTGATACAGCACTGTTCCTAAGAGATGGTTGGGAAAACGGGAGGCAACGGCTCTGCACAACACTCCTGCCCTTCGCTGTAGCTCTATAGCTCAGAAGCTGACATCACAGCTTTCATGAAATTAAATATTATTTATTTATTGGTTTTGCTGGTTGAAAGTGTCCTCCAAACCAGGCTTCTAACCTGTTTAACCCCAGTGTACCTCAGAGATCACTGTTGTACTCTTTAAACCTACAGTTGATAAAACATGAAGCGCTGACCAGAACCAGACGTGTGGAATTGTTACGGCTCAGGTTATGCAAAATTGTGGTTGAGATCTTTAAGTCCCTAGAAGTAAAGATATTTCTGAAGAAAGGTGAAACTATTTTAGATTTGGCTAGCTTAGCAAAAGCAGAAGTCTTGTTCTGAAGTGTCTGAGCACCTGCAGCTCTCTTATTGATCAGGGGCAATGTTCAAACGCGACTGACGGGTTTGATGTTATTAATTACTCAGCATTCTGATGGAGCAAAGTGTAGAGGCTCCTGCTCCAGCTTTCACAGCAATATTCATATTCTCATCATTTAAGTGTGACCTTTTGCTTTGGTCAGTGAGCATTCTGTGCTTGGTGGCATCAAGCATAGGCTCATTTTGGGAGATCTGGTCAACATTTGGTGCTTTGTCTAAGGTTTTTTTCTTGGACTATGCTGTTAATGAAACTTCTTTAATATGATTCTGCTACTATTGGGCAATTGCAATAAGCTCAGCCTTTCCTTTATCTAATTGAAAGCAGTGGCTCCCACTCTTATATCCTAATTTTTGTGTTATTGTAAGCCTTGTGTAGCTCTCGTGGTGGTCTCATAGAGGGAAAGAAACTTCTGGTTCTTGTTGGCTTCAATTTGAAACTTAGTAAATATAAACTAGCGTAATTGACAGGGAAATGTCGAGTGGGAAGTGACTTGCTCATTTTGTCCTCCAAGTTCGGAAGGGCAGGGATGAGGCTGTGAGGTGTTGCCTCACACCAGTGAAAATCAGACAGTACTGCATGTGATGGGCAGGGGACATTTGGGTCTCAGTGTTTTTGCATGGGTTGATGTAGATGCTAAAAGCTCATGAGGTGACATGGCAGTTATGCAGACGGAAAACAGAACAGTTGCTTCTACATTTGTGAAGTCACTGTTGAATCTTCCCTCACTCTTCAGGAAGTTTCTGGATGTCCTTTCCGCTTTCCTTGGGTTCTACTCCCGGTATCTGCTGTTGGGCTGCGATTAACTTCAGGGAAGATACAAAGTGGAACCCTGGTCTGCATAAAATAATTCTCACGTTTCTTAATTAGCTAAAATTATAAAGGTGTATTTGTGTCTTACACATTTTGTGTTTGCTTTATATAGTAGGGCAGACTGAAAAAATTAAACACATCTTTCAGTTAGGAAAGGTTAATGTTTTTATTGCATTGCCAGTTAGGTATAAACTGCTCATACAGTTTGATTTACATTTATATAAGTTTTTAATTTCACAGAAAGGCTTTAAATAGTAATTTGAAAAGAAAAAAAAAAGACTACCTATGAAAAAATTAAATTAAATAAATTTCAGTTGCTTTGTCTTACTGTATGCAACGTGAATTGAGTAAAATGCAGCGCTTTCATTGATAGCTCAAAATAAGGTCCAGCTGTTGTTTTTGTCTCTGTTGCAGTGTGAAGTGTTTTTGTATTTTTGTATCATTTTCAACTAATTATAATTTCCGTTTTATGTTTTAATTAATACATTTCCAGTGCAAACCCAATATAAATACATACATACTGCTTTCATTAAAGGCTAGGATAGCTTCTAGTGGCTAATTAATTCTGAGTTCATTGATTCGATGTGTTGATGCAAATATTTTTTATTCTGTATTTTGGTTGGATATTCATCCTGGTAAGACTAGAGTGGGGGCAGTATATTTTAGTGAATGTACGTACCATCACACTGTAATTAAATGTGGAGACCAATGTGTACGGATGTATTATAACTGCAGCTCAGCATTTTCAGAATGATTAGTATACTGCAGAAAGAAAAAGCCTATAATCTTATTTTCTTTATGTGAGAAGCAGGCACAAGGGAAGAGTGATTCAAAAGAACACATCAGAATTGAGACAAGCAGGTCTGTGAGTTACGTGCATTTTGATGAATGTGTATTAAATGAATTTTAAGTAGAATTTTCATTGCTTAGACAGTTTCAGAAACATGTCACTTGTCACTAAGAGTTTGTGCTCTCTAACCTTATGCAGGTGTTGGGTGTGGTGCATGTTGGGTACCTGAGCCTCTGTTGCTCAGGTTTTGCAAGTATCTTGTGTGTATCTTTCACACATACACAGTCAGCAATGTTACAGTCTGGAATCAGACTTGGAAGATAGCTGACTGCCGATATGGTCACAATTTAGCCTTTTAATATTGAAATAATGAGGGAAAACCTGTCTTTGGATGATACCGTTATACTGAAAGTAGAGAGAACTCTTTGCTCTATTCAGATGGCATTTAAACTCTTAGGGGTTATAGAGACTAATTTTAATTAATGTTAAATAGCTTTCTAATGGGTAACATCTTTATGAGAATTCCTAGACTTTGCAAAAGGAGGATAATGCACTTTGGTTTGAGCAGGGCAAAAAATGATGGACCCAGCTGACTTTAGTAATTTATGAATTTGATTTTTCCTCCTACACTGGCCTGCCTGGTGTATCAGGAGGTTTTGGTGGCTGAAAAGAAGAATTAAAATACACTAAAAGTCACTTTACTGTCAAACCAGTAAAATTAAGTCACACTTTGTATCGTTTATACTTTGGTATTTGCAACAAAATAATTACATTCCATGCTTTGGCTTTGGTAGCTGGTAGCAATAATCTGGAGGGATTCTCTTCTCTTCTGCAGTTCTGCTGAGCGTGGTTGCTCTCCCACCCCCATTGCCTTTCTGTCCCCGTTCTCTATTTTTCTAGGGCATCCTTTAGCCAGAGCATATTAAACATTAGGGATGTAGGGATTGTAGAAAGGATTTGATCTCTCTCAGATGACGATCGGTGACACAAGTTTAAATTCATACAAACCTGCAGGCTTTGGTTCAGGAAGGAGTTGCCCCCAGACCAGATGAATAATGGCTATGGGATTTTGTTCTAGTTTCGTCTTTTGGGGTGTCTTTTTGGACCAGTCACTTTGTGCTGTTGCTCTCTGCTTGTGGAGTGCAACTGAAGGTTAAAACACTTTATCTGAAGCCTTTTGTTTTACTCTACAGCTATCAGGGGAACCGGTTTGCTTTCTGATAAGAGATTAGATTAAACACAACAGTTCCTTTCACCTAAAAATCTTTTAAACAGTTAAAAAGTTGTCACAGAGTATGGCTGACATCTGGAAAACTAGTATTGTAGTAAGTACAAACTGTGGTACAGGTATTTTCTGGCTCAGGGCTATTTTTAGTCCAGGAGCCGCTGTTGAAATATCTGAATGCACTGTTTAATCTCTATCCACAACTGCCCATCTCTAGCATGTCTACTATCTCCCATACAATTTGAAATTTATTTCATACTGTCATCTTTGTTATTCTCACTGCAAGATTAAAACCATGTGGTGTATTAAATTTAATTAATGTATGGTTTTTTAAAGTGACATCAAGTTTAATTTAAAAAAAAATAAATTGGCTGTACCTCTTGCTTTCAATTTGTTAAAAATGACACCTGATATATTTTGTATACAAACCAGCAATTTTTCTTTGCTAGGAGAAGATCCCTCAGTGAATTAAGCAGGTGGCACTCTACGAAGTAACATGTGGCCATGTAAAACATGTTCTTTAGTAGGTGACTGCTCATTGTGTGCCAAGTTGAGTCAAATCAAAAGCTAAGAATATTTATACAAGCTAGGCCATCTGAAATGCTTAATAGTGCCATGTTGTTTGTAGCAAGTTCCTGCAATTTTCTATTGTGTGCTGAAGTTCACGTGTATTGTTGATGATGACCTTACGGGGTTTTGATGTGCGCTGCTCTAATAAGTCCAATTTGTGTTTTCCACATTATCTGCAGAAGTTTTCTCTAGTGAACAGATTTTTAAATTGATCTGATGCTTTTGGTTTATTTAAAAGAAAGCAACTGATCCTGACAGCAAATTAGCTTGATGAACTAAGTTTCACATTAGTAATGACCCTTCATCTACGGATAGGGAATTCGAAGGATTATTTTTACTAAGGGAGGGAAAGGAAGAGGTGTGGTAAATCTCAGAAGAAGAGAGCATTTGTCACTCCCTTTAAAAAGCACTGGTAGGACTTTGAATTAGGAATTTGTATTTCTTTATATTATTCAGCTTACCAGTTCTTTTTTTCTCTTGATTTTGAAATACTTAAAAAAGAGATGTATTGGTGAACCACTTCAGGTGGTCTTTCTAAAAAATATGGTTTTGTTAGCATAGTTTCCTGCTTTACTTCCTGTTTTCTCTTTGTTTTGGGATTGGCAAACACCTGTTTTTGCTTTGATTAGTGTTTTCAAAGCACCTTAAATAATTAATTTAATTTAAACCATCTATTTTGCGTCCCTTTTATAGTAACAGTTTAATTTAATATTTCTGGATTTGCATGCTTCCAAGTATTTTAAATTCACTTCTGTGTAAATGAAGCAGCTAATCCTGAGAGAGACATGCAGTCACTGCAGTGAAGGGATTATGAATTCTGTGCTTAGGTTGCTTCAGCCCTGAGAGCTGGAACCTGCTGATGGCTGTTTATAGTCTGCTGGTGAGAAAATGGACCTGAGATAAGGTGTCTGTGAAACCTGATTCCCGAGAGTGACTGTTTCTGACAAAAGTTGAAATAAAGCAATTTTTCAGGACTTGCTTAGGCCTGGTGTGTGTTTACGGCTTAGTCTACGATCTTATTTTTAGAAGTACCAATAAATAAAGCAGTTGAGTTTACAAGGGTTTTCGTAATGGGCTCTTGAAGAGAACAAGTTGGAAGAGGCTGTACTTGTTGCTTTTCCTGCTAGTATCTGCTTTTCACTTGTGGTTATCAAACTGTCGTGTACGTGAACATCTAGTGCAGCGTTTTCTGAGTCATTACCTGCGAGGGGTTGTTTCAGAGGATCTGCTGAGGTGCAGCTTCAGTGACAGAACTAAAACTGCAAATGGTCCTGATGACAGTCTGACTGAGCTCGTCATGATCAGCTGTTACCTTCCTTGCCTTATTCCTTAGACCTAACCTGACAGCCCAACAGCAGATACCTAGTGCTGTTCCATCTCGGAAAGTAGCAGCTGAGCTGGAAATGATGGGGATGAGTGCAAGCACTGTAAAGCAACTCCAAATACGAGTATCAGCTGGGTAACCCTGAGCTCAGGGAGCTGTTAGTGGGATTATTTGATGGCTCAGTGCACAAGGTGTGGTCTTTAGCAACTTGTAACAGTTTCTGTTGTAAAACGGTTTGTCACTTGGTTTTCATGTTAGGCAGCTGGCCCCTGCACCATGGAGGCAAATGTAAACATTGTACTGGTGCACTCCTGTTAAAAAGAAAAGTCAAGTAGAACTCACTGAGCAGAGGAGGAGCTGCAAGGGTCATCCTGTTTTGTGAAGATCTGGCTTGTCCAGCATGTGAAGATAAAAGCTGATAAGGGTTTCACACTGTGATGCATTCACAATGAGGTGTGAGTATGAACTCCGAGGATGAAAAGATATCTGAGTCTTGTTGACAGAAGACTGAGCAGCAATAAATTGGCTGTAAATAAATTCTGGCTTGAAATGAGGAGGTGGTTCATGTTGCCTGCATCAGCTGGGCTCAGGACAGTCCTTCCAGGAGCAATGGGAGAGGTGCTACTGATGCAGCTCTAGCAGAAATCTTACTGGTTTTGTCCTCAGGAATAACTGTATTTAGTGCTGTGGTGTGTAAAGCAATCAAAAGGAATGTGGTACACACAGGATGTGTCTTCTGTTATGCCTTTGCATGCCTTTCCCATGGAGGAGAAAGATAACTGTAAAGAAACAGTGATAAAGTTCTATTAAGAAATGCTACTTATGATAAGGAAAAATTACTGGGAGCTGCTATTTATGCCTCCTTTCTGATAATGTCATGAGGATAGCCAACGTGTGTCATTCTCTTCTGGAAATTTATGGTACATTTTGACTCTCTCTAGTGGCTGCCGTGTTTCATTTTTCTGAAATGCCACATTGCTGGTAGGAAGAGAGCCATATACATACAGCCTGTGCTCGCAATCTGGGAACTGGCACAGCAGTGTTGTATTGCTAAGCAACAGTTGGCATCATGCTGTCTGCTTCCCTGTTCGTCCTTTTTGCCTGAAAAATCCAGATCAGCATCTAGCACAAGGTTTAGGTAGTGAAAAGAATAGTAGGCTGATACCTTGTTTAGTGTAAAGTTTGTTGTTCATTCTTTAGTTAAATATTAAATAATGCTTCAGAGTAATAAAAAAGTCAGGATGTGCTTTGTTCATCCTTAGGATGGGAAATCCTAATGATCTTGGAGGTTCACAATAGGATGTTTTTTGTGTGAAGTGAGGCCAGCTTTTTATTCAGCCAGCAATGCCTGATCTCACAAATACAGCATGAAATAGTTAAATTACATACAAATGTGTGTCTTTATACTGGTGGACTGTAGGATCAGAATAGGTCTTAATTATTCTCTTTAGTGTGTATATGCATTGCAGGACTTAACAGGAAGAGATGAAGATTTGTGTGCTGGAGTGCAATATTGATAGCCTTGGATTTTAAATGCCTTTTCCTGATTAAGTGAAGACTTTCTTTGCTGCTTCTACAAAAATTAATTTATACTTGCTTAGAATTAAGCACTTTCAAAAACAAACTAACAATCCCAATTGAAGATACTACTAGTGATACTACTAGTTAAGCAATGGTGTGTAGCTACCTGTTTTGACTTTTGTTTAGTTCTTGATGTTACTAAGTAAAATTTGTTGCCGAGCTTGATAGATAAATATCAGATATGCACTGAAAACTCATCCTCTTTTTTTCTTGACTTTTAAGATGTAGATAATTTTTGTTCTGTATTAAGGGGTTTGTGGGTTTTGGGTTTTTTTCAGGTGCAGTTTTGTGGGGGACCTATGGTTTTTTGTTTTCTGCCTTTTTTTTTTTCCTTTTTTGTTTTACTTTCACTCTGCTTATGACTTCTCCATTTTAGAAACGACAGCAAATCATACAAGATTGTTCCCACTTTCAAGTTTTTATTATCTACGTTCCCAACTATTTGGCAATGTAGGGGCATTTTTACAGTATATTTTGACCAGGTTCAGGAAAGGTATTTTGCCGCTTGCTTTGTTGAAAGTTTTTCTCTGTCTAGCAGATTTACTCTACATTTATTTCTTCCTCTGCTGCGCTCCAGTAACCTTTGTATAAGTGCATATGCATAGACATTAATACAGCCTTTACTTAGTGAGCAGTTAGACTGTCCATATTAAGACCCCTTCATCTTTTAAAATTACTTCTGGTTATTCATTCTGGTTTGTTAAATCCTATGTTTCTTTTCTAATGTGTCTGTCTGGTCCTTCAGTTTGCAGAACAAAGATGTTGTGCCATGGGTGGTTGTAAAAGTGAGTGTAAAACAGCAATGTTTTGCAAGGAACTGATCGTGTGAACCTATTCACAAGCTCCCCTGGTGCAAAGTCCACACCTGCACAGACACCTTTTCTGACTGGAGGGATGAGCCAGAAATCAAGTTTCTTTGCCAGTTAACTTTTCAGTGAAGTTCAAGGCCTTTTTACCTGCAGGAGAGGCTGAATGCTCCAGCACCCTATAGTTCAACAACATCCTTGAGCAGTTGGTTTTGGTCTCTAGTACTTGTTAGATGGTAAAGGTTGGAGCTAAAAGGAACTTCAGATGGGAAATTTTCAAGTTGCAAGTTTCTCAAGATTTTTATTCCCTGACAGAAAGACATACCAACTGGGACCATCAGCCTAGCAATATTCAGAAATATTTTTACATGCACTATTGTCCAGATTTTTGTAGACTTCCTCCAGACTTTTCCTTCAGCAGCGCTCAGAAAATGTGGATATTTTGGGGTTTTTCCTATCACCCATTAAAGACTTTCTTGCTGTTGGAGGATGGTAAAGCTTTGGGGTTTTTTTCCCGCAGAGGAAATAGTTTTGCCAGGACTTGAGTTGTATGATGCATGCCCAGGTTCTGGTAATATGAGTCATGGCATTGAATGATACTGTCCATAATTTTAAAAAGTCATTTTGAGGACATCTGGAAAATGATAGTATGTTTTGTTGAAAGAAAGATCAGGATAGAAAGACTTTTACCATAGGACATAAACCTTGCTTGCTTATCGTATTATGCAGAACTTCAGAATAATGTTTAATATGCACAGTCTACTTCTGCATGGTTGACTTCAGCATTGGAAAGCGCTGGAATCTCTGTGTCTCCCATTTTGGGCTGACAGCTCCATTTCACCATTTGAAATTTTGAGGCGTAGGGTGTGGGACAACAGAAGAATCAGAAGCCTTGCCTTGTTCTGTGTGTTTGTGTGATTCTCAGAGTCTATTAACACCTGTTTTCTACCTGTAGGAAATCTGTCCAGTCTAAGTCGTCTTGGCCTGAGGTACAATAGGCTGTCAGCAATTCCCAAGTCTTTAGCAAAATGCAGTGAACTTGATGAGCTGAACTTGGAGAACAACAACATTTCTACTTTACCAGAGGTGAGGAGTAGAGGGAGTGGACTGGGGAGGGAATGCTGCTGGAGGGCATCGGCGTTTGGTAAAGGGAGTGGAACACGGGAAATTATTTCGTCTTGCACCTTAACTCTGAGGAATACCCTTTGTTTTAACCTAAATGTAATGTGAATTATGTCAATTGTGTAAGTGTTAGGTATATTTAATCAGCGTAGAAGGACTAATGTTACACAACTTGAGTCAAAATGGGGAGCAACACATGTGGTTGTATTTGCTGTCCTGTATCTTTAGAAAACCTTAAATAATGAGTCCAGATTCCCACCCTTCAAGCTAGATAAGTGTTTCTCAGTATTTCTGCTTCGTGAAACATTAGTGCCTGGAAATAGTTGCTCAGATGACAGAAAAAAAAATATGACATGATTGTTTCTTATTTTGGATATTTATTCCATTTCTTTACAACCTTTTAAGATGAAGACTTCATGACGTGACATAAGTTTATAGTCTCTTCTGTTTTAATGATGGCCAAACTGCTTTCCTAATCTGTCATCTCCATGACCCCAAGTAATCTAAATTACTAGTATGAAATGAGTTAAAAGGTTATCTAAAGACATATATAGCAAACTATAAATAGAAGAAAAAAATGCGCTTGGAATTAGGCAACGTTTTAACAGTAACAAAGTGCAGTAAGTAACTAATTTTCATCAGATAAATTTCTGAACTCAGCAATGATAGACTGAAACAGAGAATTTAATAAATGTTTGGGCGAGGCTTTAATTTAAGAAAATGCTACTGAGTGAAGGCCACCAGGCTGCTTTCAGGATGAGAGCTAAGCTAGCCCACCCTACCCAGACATGTTACAAAAGCAACTACAGTGTAATTACAGAAAGCTAATGTGAGGGATGATTATTTGCTTTAAAACACGTTCAGTCATAATACAAACCTCCTTGTGACTGTGCTGCCTTCTTCAGGTATATTTGCCAACGATATGTAAACACTTAAGCTTGCAGAAGTGTATAGTTTATACTGTAATCTGTTTAAAATAAAACATGCTGTGCTATAAGACAAAGAACTGTATTTGTAGAAGGAATTTCTGAATTTCAAAACACAGCTGAAGCTGCTGACACAATGCCTAATAAATATTTTATCTTAAAAGGATGGGCTGGAAGAAGGCAGCACTGCCACAGCTCTCATAGATGTAAGAGCATTGTTCTCTTTGTACTGCCAAAGCTCTCTTGCTTCCCTTCAAATGCATTTAATTACTCCAGGCTATTAGAGTGAATTAGCTAACATATTTTAGATTTTTTTTTTGGTATACAAGCAGACTTCAGAACCAGCTTTTTGAAATGCCAAGATCCATCTGAAGCAATAAAGTGTGTTAGAGCTCAGGGACTGCCTAACCCTCGGACTAATATCTGTTAATTAAAGTATAGGTAGAAACCATATTTCCTAATCAAAGATTATACTAATTAATGATTAGGTTAGATTAATACTGATTTGAAGGTCCATTATTTTATCTGTAGGGGGAAAAATGCTTCACTGGTATTTGCTGAGATGCCCCCAATGTCTAAAGTTTTAGCCAGGGCATGTAGATAAGTCCCTCTTTGATCCTGTTTTATTTACAGTAATGTTAATAAACTATTTATAAAAGTAGCCAGTGCTTTCCTGGAGAAACAGAAAAGCCATATTCTTAAAGCTTTTACAATGAATATAGAGCTCAAATCACAATCCAGAAATACTGACATTAGGAATATGGTAGGAATCATTATCTTGTTACTGCTCATTCCTGATTGCAGATGTTGCATTATTTATGGTATGTAGTGCCATGCATAAATCTCCAATTTCTGTAATACTTAAGCAAATAGGGCTGGATTCAAGTTGGTGTAGTAATAAGCAAAGGTGACACTTCAGCAGTAATTTAGATCTCATTATTCATCTCCACAGTTCCAGCAACGTGCTTGGCACGTAACTAACAGATAAACTGAGATAGGGGCTGCTGGGATTTCGGAATCTAATTAGATTGTCAGGAGAAATGAAACTCTGGATTCAATGGACAGCCGTTGCTATCCAGTTTAACTACAGGCTTCTTGCTTTTCATTTCTTAAGGGGAAAAAAAATAGAGCAGTAACTACTTAGGAATATTTTAGAAAAAAGAAAAAAACAATGGGGTTTTCAAACCCTTCCTATTCTTTTTCTCTATCTGATTATCTGAAACCATTATGGTATAATTACAAGACACTGACAAGAAACTTCTACCAGTTGTGATCACAATCTGGATTTTTATGAAGTTACTGATGATTTGTACTGGAATTATCAAATGCCTCTTTTGAGAGCCAGTGTGTGGGGTTGATATTTCTTTGGGCCTCATTTGGATGTGGGTGAGCTGCTGGAGCCAGAACAGCTGCTGGGGATGGACACGCTGCCTCTGCGCTCCTGGAGCAACATGTCACTAGAAAAATTGCTTTCAGAGGAGAAAGGAGTTTTACCAAACTTCCCAAACCTGTGCTTTTAAATATGGTATGTTTGCTTTCTTTGTATCTGTCAGCATGCAGGGAGGAAGGGGGAAATAAGGTAGTGACTGATGACTGTGAGCAGAGATTGTTGCTGGTGGAAGTTTTATCAAATTTAACACTGGTTTGTGTGTTGTAACACTTTCTCAGGGGATGGACTTGAGGAGGGAAAAACATTTCTAATTAGACACATAAGGGAAAAGAGATGCATTCAAATAAATCTGTCCTAAGTTCTTGTGTGGTTTTCTTCTTTCTACAGGGTCTTTTATCCAGCCTTGTCAAACTGACTAGTTTAACATTGGCCAGGAACTGCTTCCAGTCCTATCCTGTGGGTGGCCCGTCCCAGTTCTCCACAATCTACTCTCTCAATATGGAGCACAACCGCATCAATAAAATCCCCTTTGGAATTTTCTCTAGAGCTAAAGTATTAAGTAAGCTGAACATGAAGGTGAGGCACAGAAGCATGCTACTGTGTAAAATCAATGAGGAGCACTGTTTGCTGCTCCGTGAATTCTGGCAGACTTAATAATGTAAGGAATGAATTTATCACGCTGAAGTGGATGCTGCTGCTGTCACATATATAGACAATTCTGTATTAGTCTAAAACTGTGCTATCAAGATGTTACTAATTTGTCTTTACGTTTGTTAGTTAAGATTTTGTCACATTTGCTTGAGTTTGAACAATGAAAATAAGAAAGCTGGCTGCAAAGTTCTTGAATATGCACATGGGACACAAGCATGTAGATTAGCCTGTTTCTCCCTCAGACACTGTTACAGTTTACATTATAAACAAATTTATGTAAAATAATTTTTTTTAATATAGTCTTTCAAAACCTAAGTCTGGAGACTTTTGGCAATAGTTGAAGAGCACAGCAAAAGAACTTTTAAGTGTGCTAATACAGTTAAAGAGAAGTAAAGAAAAGAGATGTTATTTTTCTATGAATAGATCTATTTCAAGAAATGCTTGAGCAGTAGCTAAGCTCAGCTGCTGTTTTAGAATACAGTTTGACACAAATGAATCCTCAATTTGCATGAAGTTCGATTTTTATCACATACCCATTTGTAACTGCCTGTTTACCAGAACTTTGTATGACCATTTTTTAAAAGATCTTGAAGTGTCTGGTCTAGATCAAATATTTTAGAAACATTTTGAGCAGTAAGATGTTCAGAGTAGTTTCAGATGCTTTTACTCTGAGCCATTAAAGCATATGGGGTTTTTTTGGTTCTTTTTTTTTGGTTGTGGGTTTATTGTTGTTTTTTTTTCCTCAGGGGAGTTTGGTGTGTCGGTTTTGGTGGGTTTCTGTAGCTGTGGTGTTTATTCTCTTGATTGGTTTGTTTGGATTTTTTTTTTTTTAACTCCATATATTTTTAGGATTCTAACATTTGCTAATAGCACCTTTGTAAGTTATGGTGAACTTTCTGTTCCTTTTTTTAACCCACCATCTATTGCATTCAGCAAAAATAGGACAAAAAATGTTTTAACCATTGTGTGAGATCTTGAGAGTTATGTACTTCTAATTTTTCCACTTCAGTTCCTGTTAGTAACAGAGAGTCAATTCTATAACTCTAGGTTGGTACCACTAATGTTTGGTGGAATTTGAAAAAAATTGGCCGATTACCAACACTTTATTCTTCTGATTTCATTATTGACTATGTTATTATGAAGTATTTCTGTTAGCAGTTTGTTTAATCTGTCAGATGCCTTGCCAGCATCTGAAGGAGGCAGACCCTAAATGTTTGATATGTTAAATCACAGGACAATCAGCTGACGTCTCTCCCCTTGGACTTCGGGACTTGGACGAGTATGGTAGAACTGAACTTAGCAACTAACCAGCTCACAAAAATCCCTGAGGATGTATCTGGGCTTGTTTCTCTTGAGGTGAGAAGAGTATAAATGAACAGCTGCTTGAATACCTGCAACATAGGCATTCTCTGCTTCAGGTTTAATATTACTTTCGGGTCAAATAAAGCTAAGTAAATATGTGTCTCTGTGCTGTTTAATCTGCTGTTGCATCTGTTTGTGGCTGTCGTCAACGGCTTTTGAATGTTGTTCTTTAGGCTCTTGATGAGTGTGCACAAACGACTACGTGCAGATATATTTTTAGCCACGTAGAAAGAAAATTTTTCTCAACAGAATTAGTGTTGTAAATGCAATGTTGCTGAACTCAGTTCCCAATTCCTGAAGACCAGCATGGAAGCAGCAGGGATCAGAAAAACATAATGAAATGTTCTACAGCCAGGGGTGGCTTGAGTGTAGCTCTGTGAACCTGGCTCTAGGCAGCCAGGTGCGAATTCTGAGCCTTTGAGGGGGAAGACCTCATCTGTTAAAAGCACAAACTAAACCTGCTCTGTCCCTTCATCCTGTTTCTCAGGGTACCATCAGCAGAGACAAATTAATGCCTTGGAGGGACAGAAAGATAGAGGTACTTGTTTGGGCAGTTGAGGGGACTTTGTAGGCTCTGTGAGCTGCTGGGAAAAATCTGTTAAAGAACTATAACAAATGGCATATTTGAAATTGCGAATTTCCAGTGTGACTTCTTCTGTGAATATATAATTATTCCTATAGTGTGGGGCAAAAATTATATGACAGAGTAATGGCTATTTAATAGCCCAGTTCCCTTTTAAGTTAAGGCTGTGGTTGATGTGATTGGGAAATTAGTAACCTCTATCAGCTGGGTTTGCTGGTGGTCTGTTGGCTGCTGAAGCTGGAGAGCTGCTTGGTCTGCAGACCTGTTACCACCGTGTTTCTCTGTAATTAAAAAATCAAATACAAAGGGCTGTTTGGGCAGTGTTTACACAAAAGTGAAGGTTCCCTCAGCAGTGCTAAGTCAGCTGCATTGCATGTAGGTAATACTGTCTGTTCCTGCCTTTGTTTCTTGATACGCGATTAAAACATTACTGTTCTCACTGCTCCGTGCATAAAGGGAGGTCACTGAAATGCTGCTTGTGCTAATCCTCAGGCTTTGGCTTTTTACCACTTCGATTTTCACTTTCATTCTCACCGTGTTTTGATTTTGTTACTGCCTGGGGTGTTTTCACGTTACATAAAGCCAGTGAGAGTTGGGATTATTGGTAGAAGACAGGCACTTGTAACCTTGGCTGGTTGTGTGTGGCTGGCACGAGGGTCTGCACTGGCTGCTCTTTCACATCCTCATGTTTCAATGTGCCTTCTTAAATAACTAGTAATAGCATTGTTTAATCGGTAATTCATTACCTTACTACTCATAATGCTGTTATGAGGCTTGATTACTTCCAGGAACTGCAGGGCTTCTCTGGAGGAAAAATGGTATATTAGTGTAACCCCTGTTAACTCGCCTGTGGAATAATGAATAACTCTGTTAACAGACCCTGCAAATAACTTCTTGAACCTGGGGTATTTATAATTCAACTCGGAAAGGAGGAGAAAAACAAGAGGACGGCACTGTAGTAGGCGTGGGTGTGTGATGGCAGCCCATTTTGGAAAGCCAGTGTTCTGCTTAGGTGCTCCCATCTGTGTGTTTATTTGCTGCTGCTCCTAACCAAAGGGACATAGGGAGAAGAGGAAGTACTAAGCTTTTTAAGGAGAACTTGGCAAGCACAGCAAATAATGTAAAACATGATTATGAGATGGCTGTAAGGAAGCATAACAAAATGATAGGCAAATTCAGGAAGAAATTGTTTTTCTTTGGTCATTTGAAGAAATAAGGTTTCTATTGTTTTTGCTTTGCATTTATTATTACATCTAATAATATTTGAAAGAAGTATATCCTAAATGTATGTATTTGTATCATTAAAGACTTGAAAAAAATTATGTTAAATCACTGACTTGTTTTATTTTTTTAAATTTTAAACTACTTCCTTAATGTAAATGTAGGCTAATATTGGACTTCATTAATTGAATATATAAAAAAATTGTATTTTAATCTGTTATTTACTTACTATGTTGCTGAAATTCTGTGTTTGCTTGTTGTTTCTTTTTTGAGGTTCTTATCTTGTCAAACAATCTCCTAAAGAAACTTCCCCATGGAATTGGAAATCTGCGGAAACTTCGAGAGTTAGATCTAGAGGAAAACAAACTGGAATCCTTGCCAAATGAAATAGCTTACCTCAAGGATCTGCAGGTGAAACAATAATTGGTCAAGATAAACATCTTAGGTCCTTTATTTACACCATGCTGATTTAATTGCAGCTTGTTGGATGAGTGGAAACTATTTGAGACTGGACATAGAACCAAAAGTTAAGAATCTTGTGCAACTTCACCCACAATTAGTCCCCACTAATTGTTCCTCAGCTTTATTAGTCAATACTGAACAAAAAATTTTTGAAGGTTTTAACTGTTGTACCATGTGTGCAGTACCACCCCACAAATGATTTCAGTCAGGCTCATGAAATCTTCTGTGTTTAGGCATGTGTTTTATTATGCACTTTTTTATTTTTACGGTCAGTGATGCTCAGTAATGTTGATGAATGGTTGAAATTTTTCTTGTTCAAATTCAGGAGATTAGAAGCCATTCATTTGTCAGCTACATATCTTGTTACTTGCTGTCATTCCAAGCAAAAATCATTAAGGTAATTTGTAAAAATGTGTTTTTCCCTTAGAAATTGGTTCTGACTAACAATCAGCTGACCACCCTTCCCAGAGGAATCGGTCACCTTACCAATCTGACGCACCTTGGGCTCGGGGAGAACCTTCTCACCCACCTTCCTGAGGAAATTGGTAAGATCCTGTTGCCTGGTTTGATGTGATGTGTCTGGGCAAAGCACATATCATAGGCATCTATTCTGCTCATCAGTAGAAGTCTCAAAATTAGTTTGAAACGTCCAAATATGTACAGCCTGATTTGAAGTGTGTGCCACAGGAACAGCGCTAGAGTGTACGATCTTTATCTTGCTGAACTGTAGTGGAAAGGATGCACTATTTTCTTTCAGTTCTTCTGCAGAAAGCTGCTGAACAGACACCACCTTGTAATGGTGACATTCCTTATGTCCAGATTCTCCCACAATTTTTGTGTTATCCATGACTCAACTTCTTAAGTCTATTCTTGGAGAGAGAAAGGAAGTGCACTGATCCTACTCTAATGCCATGGTGTAGACAAAACCCTTGTGTAAGGTGTAGACTGCTGCAGTAAATGTTTCTCCTGGTAGTCCTGCACACACTTTTGTTTATAGGCCCTCATACTGTTTTTCACCTTGATGAGGTTATAAAAGGAAGTGGAGGAAATCTACAGAAATGAAGGAATAGGATTTTTTTTTTCGGTCTACCTGAGACATTCAGACTAGGTGGGTTTCATCCCTCTGAAACTGAGAGCCAGTGTTTCTTTCATAATTGGTCTCCACAATATTAGTCCAGAGCGTGATTCTGAGCACTTAAGTTAAAATCTTATAGTTTGAGCTTATTATGGAGGGAAAAATGATGGGACAAGCTACACCAAGCAAAATGTGATCAGAAACGATGATGTGCAGATGAAGAAGGCTTGGTCTGTCTCTCACAGCATCTTTGGTGAGGAGCCATTACAGCTGCTCATCTTGTATGTGTCTCAACGTGAGAAAAGCCTAAAATAATCTAAACCTGGAGCTTTTTAATTTAGTTCATAAGCTAGTGGAGAGAGTTTGGATGCCGTGGAAATAAGCTGTGGAATTAAAATCACTAAGAACATTTAAACTAATATTCTAGGAGTACAGCTTGGTTATTAAAGCTGTTTGTCTTCACAGATGAGAGAATAGTGAATTATTGTCAGGTGTGACTGTTTCATGTATGATGGTATCAACTGTTTCTCACTATTTCTTCTATAGCTTCTCCTTTTGGTTGGTTTTCCATGCCATGAGTCCTGCCTACTGCCTTCTCTTGTGGAAGATTAAATAGTCTCTTAGATTACAGGAGCTGTTTATGGTATATAAGATTGGAAAATGGGGAATATTTTGGGGAGGACTTCCTTGTTTTTGAAAGGAGGAATGGAAGTCTTAGAAAGAATTTACTCTTTTTCCAGCTTCTGGTTAAAACTGTATTGCAGTATCTGTAGCAGAGGCAAGTTGTAAAATTTGGATTCAGGAAAAAAATTTCACACTTGTTAGTTCTATTTAATAAAGTCACTGCTGTGCAGAGTAGTCACACTCTTCTGCTTTTTTTCCTGTGACACATGACAGTTATGGCTTCAGGTCTTTAATATATGGATTCTAATTACATAAAAGGTATGACACAGATATTTTAAAAGAGATAATAGATACTGTATGGTATTTTTTAGGTCCTTCTGACTAGATAGCTGTTCGATGTTGCCTGCACTTGCATAGCTCTTCAGTGGCTATGGTGAAGTCCCTCTCAGTTCTCTTATTCCCTATATTTGCTGTTCATTTATTACCTTAAGGAGATGTAGTAATGGATGTTTTTACAAGGAAACTAAAGCAAATTGGTTCTTGTTTAGGTACTGGTGAACAGAACTTGCTGTGCTTGGAAATAGGAGTCTGGTCACTGAGTCACAGTTCTGTATAGGAAATAATCTTCAAGTGGACTCAGAGCCTTTGTCTAAAAGTTATAAACTGCATGAATCAAAAAGATACTACTACTACTTATTATTTTATTTTAACCAGGTACACTGGAGAATCTGGAAGAACTGTATTTGAATGACAACCCCAATCTGCACAGCCTTCCCTTTGAGCTGGCTCTTTGCAGCAAACTGTCAATAATGAGTATTGAGAACTGCCCACTCAGCCACCTTCCACCTCAGATTGTTGCAGGAGGACCCTCCTTCATCATTCAGTTCCTAAAAATGCAGGGACCATATCGTGCCATGGTCTGATGCTCATCGAATTGTCCAATACACTGTACAAAATACAAACTGCATTAATGTTGTAATTGTCTGTATATGTATATATAATATAATATATGTGGTTTATATTATATTATATATATATATAAATATATAAATAATATAAAAAGGCAAATTTAAGACTGCATTATGTGTTTCTGCTAATAGAGGAATCATAGCCATTTAGATTTTTTTTTTTATTCTGTAAAAATGCTTGTCTAAGTTTTCTTTGCTGAACTTGATGGAAGTTGTCTGAATAATCTGAAAATGCCAGTTCATATAAAGCAATTGCCAATGAACTCAAAGTTTAAATTTAAGGGACAAAACCAGTTTTGTTTAGATTTACTTTCAGTTAAGAGAAATGTATAACCTTTATATAATGAACTTTTCTGTTTTCTTCCCCCCCTCCCTTCTTTTTTTTTTTTTTTTTT
>VZRR01006115.1:99423-117505 GCA_013398015.1 Oreocharis arfaki
TTTTTGTGTCAAAACCTGAAAGGGTCATGTGCCCTGAGGTTGGGATTTTCTTTTAACTTATTTTGAGATTTGAAGCAAATGGTGTTTTTATATTGTTTACAGTCAGAGTAAATCACTGGATTTTGTTTTATTCTGATTTGCTCTGTTTTAATCAATCATATCTAGAGTTTATATGCCTCTGCTGATGAATTTTTATCAACTGGTTTGTATACTAAAAACATACTCATCAGAACAACTGGCAGGTGAAAAGGATGCAGTCAAAACAAAAAGAAAAGAAAAAAAAAAAAAGCTTGAATTCTTTTAAGTATTGCTTCCCTGAGTTATCAGTTGCAGGCATAACATATCTGAACTGAGCCTTCTGCGGTTGGTCTTTTCTAGCACAAGTAAACCTTTTCAGATTGGTAAAAATGTGGAGTATCCTCAGTGAAGAGCGGTTTTCATTGTGTGAAGTAACAAGTCCATGAGGTCTAACAGTACAGTTAAGTGACAAGGAAATAATATATATGTACATTTTTATTACAATGTTGAGTCATAAACTACAACAGGCAATTTTAAGGATTCCTTATAGACCTTGTACAATAAATGAATGTGTCTTACTTTTAAACACTGCAATATATGTAAGTTTTAAGGTTGGTTAACAATGTACTATGGTTTTATATCTTGACTTGCCTTGTACCTCCTTCCATTACGGAACTTCTGTGTCCAAGCACAATATCTTCACACTGTGCTGTTTTGCTGCTGAACTAAATGCACTTTTCCCCACAGCTGGGGCACTTGCTTCAAAATATTCAGTTCAGTATCTTGATTATTCTTTTTTAACTTCATCCTATCTGTTTCAGTATTAAACCAATCTGTTAAAAAAGAGGCACCTTTTTCATTTGTGCAGAGATGCTGGTAGCTCAAGAGAAACACTGTAGGTAGTGGACATTCAGTTTTATCATTAATTTCTTGGCTGTTTCGAAGGCAGAAGATGCTTCACGGAGATTCACACTATTGCTGCACTTGCAGGGGCAGTTGTCCTTTTTCAAGAGGGTAAGAACTCGAGGCAGTCACATTCCATGGTTACCCAAGAACTGTTCAGTTTATACTCATGGGAATTGCTGCTGGGGTAGTGTGACTTAGAGGACTGTACCTTTTGCACAAAATCAGATCAGTGGATGCCATGGGAAATCTGTTTCACATGCAGAAGTTTGGGAATATTATTTCTGGCTTTCAGGCATGCTTATTTAGATGTATTTCCTTGATCTGTTTGCATTCTGTTTTGTTGTATATCTTTTCATTAACAAGGAGTAAGTTTTAAATGGAAGGCAGGTGGAGATATAAAACCTTAGAGGGCTTAAACATGCTGTAAAACTATTGTAGATGTCACTGGATTTTACTAAGTAATGTTCTGTTCTTTCTCACACACTCCCTCTGTCGTTCCTCCCCCCCCCCCTTTTTTTTTTACATCTACTGTAGCTTTTCAGTTTAGACTTTAGTTTATAAAAGGCTAGTTCCTTACAGTTCTGCCTGAGTTAATCTTTCTCAGCACTAAGGTGTTAAAATATGAAGATGCTGAAATGCTTATTATCAAGACTGTAATCTAAGTTCTGAATATACTGCAAAGTCCGTGTTTGTGCCCTCAGGTCACTAGGGGGGAAACTGGTTTGATTAATATGGTTCCTTAAAGCAAAAGTGGCGACCCCTTGTGTTTCCAGACGTCTTGGTCTCATTCCCTGTCTGCTCCTCAATCCCGTTTTTATAAGAGTTCAAGGGATTGAATTTGTTTAGTTTGTAAATACGTTGATTATTCACCTTGTTAAGGTACATGGTTAATGACTGTATGATTGGAGCTGACCCTCTCTCATATAAATTCCTGTGGAGAAGTTGGCTACCAAAACAGTGCTCGTTACACTCACTTAAAAACAAGCTATTCTTTTCAGTACACTTATAGGAATAAATAAAGCTATGTTTTAATTCATTACTATATTAAAAACAGGATTTTTTTTCAAACTATCTTTGTACTAGTATGGTTGTTGCAATGCCAGATAATCCTGAGCCCTGTTTTAGGAGTTTTAATTTTATACACTTTGAGGTGAATGCTTATTTTTTCAGTGTCTCAAGGGAGATTTGAATAAAAGCAGTGTGAGAGAGGTTTTAGTACAGGAGAAATCAAGTCAGAAGAATTTGAAGAGTTCTTTAAAATGGTCTGAAAGTTTAAGCATTAAATATCTGGCACAGATTGGGAATACCTGCATATAAATCCAAATAAGTACATACATGGCTTTATATCCAGATCTATACATAGATCCATATAAATACAGCCATTTTGATCATTCAAAACAGTCTTACCTCCTGAAATAACAGACTTTTGTATTTCCCAGGATGCTGGATGGTTAACTGGTGTAGTTTCTAAATGCTGTTATTTCCTGGTGACATTCAGTTGAACACACATACTGGCTTACACACGTTTAAGAATTTTATTTGCCCTAATCAGTTAAAGTATGAATGGAAAGAACTTTATTCTGACAACTGTATGTATACATAAATACAAAAATGTATTTGTGTATCTATACATGTATGAAAGCATAGACAAGGTGGAGAAATTAATTATTTACAGCATTTTTGAAAATAAGATTGAGAAACAAGTTATTCCCAAATACTTGTATTAAATATTTATCCTCGTTGCTATACTGAGGGAAATAATTTAGGATGATTATTGAAAAATGTGACAATCTTTACTTGGGGTGAAAATCATGACCTTGATTGCTTGTCCATAGCCAAAATATCAATTTTGTGTGTGTCTGTGCCTATGTACATACATAATCATGCCCCATAAAGACACTATCCTGAATCATGCCTTGATTTAACAAGCTAAATTACTATAGACTATGTTGTATTATGGAAGTCTGGTAAGGTATAAAGCAGTTCAGAGATTTGCTAAAAATGAAAAGAAGGAACAGTTGCTGTTGTGACTCATGTTGGTCACATACTGCATGTTATTTACTAAATAGGAAGTTGTTGGATAATTCTTTGCAAAAATTTTTTAGCATAGTCCCATTAAAGTTGTGTTTCTTGCTGTCCCATATTTGAGTTTGTCACCCAAAGTTGTCTGGTATAAAGGCAGTGGAAATGCTGCTTGTGAAGTTGGGTCACACAGTTGTATAATTGGGACTTTTCAGTTTGGCAGATGCCAATGGAAATGCTGACCTTCATGCACCCCTTCTAGAAAGAGGTTTGGATTGTAGAATATTTGCTTCAGTGCCTCTCTTTGATTTAGTATTTTTAGGAATGTGCATGTTTAGACTTCTTGAAGGTTGTGATTGCTCATGTACATGATTTAGACAATTAGTACTTAGATTGTCTCTCTGGTTAGTGCTTAAGCCCATTGTGTCACCTGGAATTCAAGTGTCATCTTCAATCCTCAGAGTTTGAGAAATATCTTTTATTTAACTATTAGAAAACTTTGAGTGGTTATTTTTTTCTCCTTTTTTTTTTTTAAACCCCAAAATAAATTAAATTTCTAAATCAGCACAAATCCATATCAGGAGACTTTTCATATCTGGATGCAACTCAGAATTTTCTTGTCAGTGTCACACCTCAGTTGTATCAAGTAGACATGCCAGAATAGCTTCTAGGTAGAAATGTGCAGTTGGCAGTAATTTGCACAACACAGACTTCAAGGCACAGTAAGGACAATTGCAAACAAATGATAGTATCTGTGAATGGGTTTTGTTTTCACATTAGCAAATATCAAAAAATTATGTTTATTATTATTCTGATTGAGATCTTAACCAAGACTGCACAGGACCTTTGCTGTGGAAAAATATCAGACCACACTAATTTTGTGGTTAAAAGCTAAGTGAGAGTGTAAACAGTCTACAAAAATGTACTTTTAATTGAATTATTGTAATGTTGATTGTTATGTCTATATAAAAGATTGCCTTGCTTTTTTATAAGAGTCATTCTGTATCAATGCATTCATTATAAATAGTATGTTTGTAAATAAGCTACCACTGAGTCTTTTTAAAGTTTTCTAGTATTTCTAGTCTGACATTAACTTGGATGTAAGTCTACTTTTGCAGCATCTCAAATTATTAAGAACTGCTTTTTCATTAAATACTTACCACTCTTCAAAAGATTGCAAAATATAGATTTTCATGTAGAGCAATTACAGGAAACTTCAAAAGTTGGATGATAGTAACTGCTTTACTCAGAGTTATGTAGACTGGAGACCTCCTATAAATCAAATCTTGGTAAAAACATTTATATTCATTTTGTTATGGTTTATTAGGGCATGCAGTAAAAAAATCCCACAGCTTTCTCTCTGATGGGGAAAATAAATATTGGATTCTAGTGCAAATTGCATTTCAGCAGCAACAAAATTAAAGTAGGTATAGAATTGTGATGCCTAAAAGACAGACACCAGCATTTAATCTTCAGGTTTAATAAAAGACAGTATTGCCAAGCTGCCGTGGCACTGATTAAACTGATATCTTTCAGCTCTTTGCACAGACTGCTTCAAGAAAGTCATGCTTACATCATGCCCTACAAACAAACAAACAAAATGCCAATATCCTTGGAAGTCAGAACAGAAAGACCTCAGGAGGACATGAGGAAGAGGAAGAGGACTGTAGCTGGTAGCCTTAAAAAGCTGGAACCGGCTTTCACAGTGTGCAGCAGTCACCTGTGCAATAATGAGTGCTTCTGTCATTTCATCAGATCTCTGCTGATTAAAATCAGTAGAGGGTCTGATCAAAATACCTAAATCTCCATCTTTGACCTAAGTCAGTCCCTGTAACTGTAAGTGATTCGACAATCTGAAAACAAGCCAGTCTCCTCACAAGCGTGGCTTGTGATGTTGGACCACCTGCCGCCCACCCCTGTCTGACAGGGCTGTGGCAGATGTGCAGAACAGGGATGTGCAGTTCCTCTGCTGTACTGCTCCAGACCTCACCAACCACAGTCTGAAGGGCTTGCAAAAAAGGAAACAGCATCTGCATCACTGCATTTAGTAGCCTTGATAGATAAAACAAATTCACAGAAGAAACTTTATTTTTCCTTTTCTTTTCTTTTCTTTTTTTAAATTTTACATTTATTTTCATTTCTGGCCTCTGCGACATCCTGTGTCTAATAACTCTAAAATATAATTATGTGCTGGGTGAAAAAGTACTTCCTTTTGTTTGTTTTGAACCACGCCACCTTATTTCATTTGGTAATTCCTAGTTCTTGTAGAACTAGAAATTTATGAACAGATTTTTTTCTGTTCATCTGCTTTTTACCACTCTTGAAGGTTTTGGGGTTATTTTCATAAGTGGCAGCATTTTTTCCTCCAAGTCATGGAGTTCTAGTTTTTTAGCTTCTCTTCAAATGAAACTTCTTCCATTCTCAGATAATTCTTGCTGCCTTTCTCTGTGGTTTTCTAGTCCCAGCTCTGAGTCTTTTTCCTAGTTCACGGCCTTTAGCACTTCTTTTGTTCTTTGTGTACTTCTACTTTGTGAAATAAAAGTACAGTTCTGTTATGAAAATTAAAGTTGAGTGGGTGATAACGTTTAGTACTAAGGTCTGTTGGGGAATAATCCTGCTAGGCAAGGATCAGATTGGGATTTGTACTTCAGATGCAGGCCACCCTCTGCAGTAATTGTTTCCTCTGAATAGCTATAACTGTCTTCCATCATCTCTTGCAAATAGGTATAAAACCCAGAATTAACATGAAATTTTCCATTGTGTGCTGATTTAAATAATGCCAGGATTTAAAATACTCTTTGTATGATACTTAGAGTACCTTGTTTTGGAAGATGTGACTTCTGAATATTTCAGCTGATATTTTTAAACTGTCAAAGCGTAACAGTTTCTGAAAATACTGGCAAATTTCTGGTCTTACTGTTTTTTTGGAAGAGAAATTGGAGACGGCACTGGTTGGGTTTTATTTCCCTGCTTGAAGTCTTTGTAGAAAGCTGCATAAGAAATTCCCATAGTTAAACGTGAGAGAAGAAAAGGAATCTTCTCTGACCCTGGGAGCATCCTGCCAACAATTGGTGTCAGCCAGAGCTTGGCAGCCACCTGGACTGGGGGGAACTTGCTGGTTGTGACCACTTTTTGTTCACATGGTTGAAGTGAGCATCCCCACATAAGCCTGGCCTCAAGAACCACCACGCGATTTGGCTGTAATTGAGTGAAAAGTGAAGAATGTGTCTTGTTTCTGCCACCCCGTGTCCTTAAGGCTGTACAAAAGGCCTCAGAAATATGCAGATGGTGTCTTCTGTGTCCTGGTGAGACAAACAGATGACATGTTTGTGTGATTAACCCAGCCCGAGTGCTTGAGGATACCCAGTGTCCCAGCACTGCTCTCCAGTGACAGGTCCTGCTCTCCACTGGTGGGAGTTGAGCATTTTAGATATCCACTGTATGTTGTTTAGTGTACAAATACTACATAAAATGTGAACACTGGGCAGCTCTATAGAGCATACCTGGTGCTGTGAACTGTTTGTGATGGCCATGGTAGAAAAAAAGGTGTTAAAGGGCTGGAGATGGTTAGCTTTGATAGTAGAAGAGGCTGAGTGCCTTGAAAGCTAATTTGTTTCGGTTTTGCAATCCATCTCAGTCAAATAAAATACATCATCTCTTCATTCAATCCTTGCCTCACTTCAGATTGTAAGAGTGGGAGATAATTTGATTACCAAGATCAAATGATGATGTTTTAGAGGAGGAGCCATCTGGAGTTTCTGAGTGAGCAGCTGGCAGCCTGGGCTGCACAGTTAATGATCTGACTGTGTGCCTTGCAACTATTTTTTTCCACTGTAAAACCTTTTAAGAGTCTTTAGAGATCAATCTGCCCCACTGCCTTGGAGTAAGATGCTATCTGCAAAATTGCACACAAGTGTTCCTTTTTAAAAGCTCTTTCCACAACACCCTCTTTTTCTTTTCTATTGGTAAAGTCTTTCTTTGTTAAGACTCATAATGAATCCTTAATTTGCTGTAGTTTGGTTCTTGGCTTTGCTTGACCTAGTAGTAGCTGGTTTGCATTCTGTCCTGCATTATTACAGCTGTGCTGCCTGAAGTGATTTCCAAACTTCATGTGGTCGGTTTTAATGGAAATACATTTTTCCTGGAAAATCTTAAGCTGTTGTTTGCAAACAGCCGTGGTAAGGACAGTGCAGTAAAACTCTTCTCTCTGTATGACCCAAGGTTTTTGGATGCCTTACATCTTTTTTAGTCCTTGCCAAGTAATGTTAACTGAGCAGGAAGTTATAGCTGACTTAGAATTATCTATCCTAGCCAGAGCAGCAGTGGGCAAGAAATTTAACTAGGTATGGAGCTGCTGGTCAGGGAGGCAGCTCTGATTTCAGGCTTTTTAATCATCTCTAAGTCAAGCACTTGTTTTTAGGCCTGCCAGGCATTTCCAGCTGCCCAAAAAGCCACATCAGACAGTGCCATGTGGTTCTGATGTAGGGGACCAGGAGAGAATCCCAGCAGCATCAGGGAGTCAGAGGTTTGCCTGGAAAGACTGAAAGGCAGTGGAGGCAACGCCCTGAAAGCAAACTGAGCCAAGTGGAGAGCGGGTGGTACCCCCGGGCCAGCATCTGCTGATTGATGCTGTTGGTAGCCCAGGCTGCAGCTCCAGGCACAGCCTGGCAGGCAGGAGACCACAGCCAACATTCTTGGGTCTGTGGCTCCACCAGATGGATGGTCCTAAGGCCAGGCCACTGCTTTTGCTGAAGAAGCTTTTTGAAAGTTGTGGAGGGTTGAAGTCACTTTAAAACAGAACCATATCTGGAAGTAGCAGAATTCCCTATGAGAAGGAGGTGCTTTTCTAGCACTGTCTTTTCCCCATGTGAGCTCTTAACTCCCATCAACTCTGATCTCAGCCTCTCCACTTGGGCTCTTACCTGCCAACTCTCCTACTTCAGATTTCCCTCTTTTGCCAGCAGCCAAGTATCTCACCCCTGTGCCTCCCACACTGTGCTGAGCTGAAGTAAGTGGAGGAAGGCAGGGAGAGCAAAAAGATGGTGTAGGACCAGTGGCTTCTGCCCTATGTACCTGTTGGTGCAGCCAATTCTTCTGAACTTGCTTTGTATTGGTAATGAGCCCCATTTCTCCAGTTCTATTGCAGAATGGAAACACCAAGAGAAAAACAGAATTTGGGAACAGATGGCTGGGAGAGGAAAATAAAAAAGATGGATCAGCTGCACATGGCACAGCTGTGCATTGCTGTACAGCTTCTCTGTTGGCTCCTTGGACACAGCCAGGTTTTTACATCGTGTCTCAGAGCCCCTGTAAAGGGACTGATGTCTGAGTACTTGCCAGATAAAAGATTTGGCTTGGGGTATATGTCAAGACTCGGAAAGGAATGAATTTTGATTAAATGACAATTCTGTGGCCAATCTGTGCTCCAAACCATTTAGGAATAAGGATGAATGGTTTAATTTTTGAAGTGACACAAAATGCTTAACAGTCCGGTAAAGAGTTCTGAAATACGTGTAATGCTTAATAATATTCATCACTTCTGCTTTAGGAAAGCCCACATGCTCCCACAGTTAAATTGTTAGTGAAGTATTAATAAGAAAATGGCATTCTCATTTCATACAGACATGTAATTCCCCAGAAATATTTAAAAATTTACATTTTTTTAAAGATATTTGTTAAAGTTGCCACAACTGCTTTTTACCACTCTTGTCTTTTGCTCTGCTTAAGGAAAACTGAAATTGGATTGTAGTGAGGAATCAATGGAGATCTTAAGTGACTTCAACTCCAGAAGACTTTGCTGGCCTGGCAAAGTGTCCCAGTGCTTAGGGACACTGGAAACCCCCCTAGGAAGCACGTGAGCCTGGTGGCTGCGTGCGTGTTGGATCAGAAGGGCTCCTCAACAAAACAGTTTTGAGGTGCTGTCAGTTAAAGCCAGTTGCAGTAGCAGCGAGCTGCCTTTCTGGAGATTTGGGGAGAAGATTCTAGCCTAGCTAGAATGAAAGGGTGCTGAGATTTCAGTTGTGCTGTTTTTCTGTGCGTGCCTGAGTGCAGTGGGACTACGCCTCTGGAAGTGCTTGCATGCTGTACGGCAGTTTCCACTTTGTGGTCGTTGCCCAGCAAATGGCTTGGCCTCAACAAGTGGAAAGAAAGAGTTCAGGATGGGTTCAGTTCTCCCTGTCTGTAGGGGAGCTCTAGTGTTTCTCAGGGATTGCTTTCCCTCTCGCTCCTCCTGCCCTTGCGTTTCACTGGCTCTGACAAGCTGAACAGCAGAATGTACATGAAATAGCAGAGATTTCTCTTTTCCCTTCCCTCAGCCATGGCTCCTGTCAGTTGTTGGAGTGGCAGAGAGTGTTAAAGACATCAAGCCTTGTGAAAATGGGGATGGCATCCTATGTTGATGGGAGCACTGACCTGTTGTATCCTTCATCAGAGTGCAAAGACAAAGTTGTGGCAGAAGAATTTTCTGCTGTTGTTCTGCTCAGGGTTGAAAATTACTTCTCAGGGAAAAAAATAAAAGTAAGAGCCTGTAGCAGCAGAGATTAATGCTTGCTGACATGTGCTCGGTTTTCTGTTACACTTCAGGGAATGACATGGATTATTTTGCTCTTGAATTTTGTATGGCAGGAATTTCCCTTGGCACCTAGGATGCTTCCAGGGAAAAGGAAAATCTGAGTTGAAAAAGTGCAAGTGGAGACAGTGCTTCACTCAGCCTGCCTTCTCTAAGTGCTTTGTCCTCATTACACATTACCACCCTTGATTCCCAGATAGGATAAATGTTTCCTGGGGAGAGAGCCAGTTTGTATTGCTGAAAAGCAACTGACAGTGCTGAATAAGCAAATACATCAAAAGCTGGTATTTAAACTTAATTTGAGCCTCTCAGGGAAAAAACAAGTTGTACCTTGCTATCTGTAATATCCCTATGCAATATTCCTGTGACTGTGCCTTGCATTCTGCAACATCCCTGTGCAATCTGCATAGGGATAATTGTCTCGTAGGCAGTGTGGGAATGAGCGCAGTAAGGATGATGGATGTAGAATCTGCAAACCACTGTGAGGATGGAAGTTCTGGCCCTGGAGAGAAGAACACTTCATCCTACACCCACCAGATGAAGATCGTTTTGCTCTGGTTTTGGCTCTCCTGGCTATCACCACACAGGCTAGGAAGATGTTTGACCACGGACCAGCCAGAGTTCAAATGTGGGGCAGCACTTGGCCCTGCTTTGGGGGCTGAACCCACTGTGACCTCCCCATTCTGGGTAGTCCCCTTGTAGAGACAGGTGCCTTCTCCTTCCCTCACATAGAGCAGATCCGTGTGCAAGCATTCCTGCCATGGCCAAGTGGGTGGATTGTGGCCGGGATGCGGGAAGGAAGCCTGGCCTTGGTGGAACTCTCCCCTTTGGCATGGCTCCATGGCAAAGGGGCAGCAAAGAGAGAAAGCAGCTCTGGAAAGCTGATGAAGGCAAGCTCTCCCCAGCACCCCAGATACTCGTAACACTTGGCTGAGTCCATAGTGAAGGTTTTTCCTTGGAGGTACGTGTCCCTTTCCAACACCCTTTTTCCTCTACTCACTGCAGCCTTGGTTAACAGTTCAGTTGAGGTGGGGAAGGAAAAGCCTCAACTTGGAAGGGCTCTGCCCACCATGACATCTTTTCCTGGGGGCTTGGCTCAGTCTGTGCTGGGTTCGATTGCCAGGAGGACCTAGGTTTGCCCCGCTTACTGTCCCCTTGGGAGCTGGGACCATTCAGAGGAGAGGCTGGGGCAAGACCGGGGAAGGAGCCTGAGGGCTACAGCCTGGCTGGGGACAGCAGGGACACAGCGGCACGGGGTGGGCAGAGTGGTCCGTCTGGGAGGGGAGTCAGCCTGTGTAGAGGAGTGATTATACAGAGCCAGGATTTAGGACTGGGGGACTTGCAGGGGGCTCTGGATGCTGCCTGCGTCCTCCTCTGTGTCCCCAGCTGAGGCAGCTGATCTAAGCAGGGGGAGCTGGTGCAAAGCGCTCTCTCCTTCCAGAGCCGCTGCAGTTCCTGGATGGCTCCTCAGTGTTATTTGCTTCTGCCGCTAGATGGTGAAGTAAGGAATAAGGGAAAACACAGGAAGTCTCGCTGTGTTCCCAGGCGGCCTCTCTCCCTGTGAAACCACGCTGAACTGCTCTGCTTTCTGGGAACCTGGCAAGTTCAGGTAGTTATTCCCTGGACATGTTTTACAGCTCAGCCTTCAAGAACTGCTGCTGCCACCCTGACTCTTTGATCTTTTTAACTCCAGTGCTGACACCCTGCAATGGTGTAGACATGGCAAGCTGTGTTAGACACATAGCAAACCTGCCTGATGCAGGGATGTACAGAAAGCTGTCTCCTGCTGTAGCAGCTTGCTTCGGTCTGGTTTTTGAAGAGGGTGTATGATTTGCTTCCCCTTTCCCACGAGGACCTGAACCTGCTGTGAAAGCCGCACGTTGGCAGGTGGGAATTGCAATCACTGCGTGGCTGCTCTCTCTTTTCAGGGCTGTTTGCTTCACTGGAAGCTTTGCTCTGGCTGTGCCAGAGGAGTTTGCTGGGGATGGGTGATGGACCGGAGAGTTACAGCTCACCTGGGGCTCTCCTGCCTTCGCAAGAGGGATTGAATGAATGCTGCTGACGGCATCCCTTGGCCCAGAGGTAGCAATGTAGGAGGTGAAGAACAGGGAGGGAAAGGGCAGATGTACGTGTTTGGGCACTGGGGAGTGGAACTTGAAGGAATGAGTTACTCCTTGGCTGAGTAACTGAATGCCAGCATCTCCCAGCTGGGAAATTAAATGCTTTAAAGGGACGCAGTCTCAATTTTGTCTTAAACAATAGGCTGACTCTGCTCAGGAAAGGTAACTTGTTGAGCTGCAGGAACTTGATCGGTTTAATTTAAGGAAGGTTATAAGGTGCCCAACCTTTCTGCTCTCTGAATACTGGCCTGGGCGCCATTCTGCATGCCCAGGATGACCTGCTTTTCATAGAATCATAAAATGGTTTGGGTTAGAAGGCATTTTTAAAGGTCATCTAGTCCAATCCAACTCCCCTGCAATGAGCAGGGACATCTTCAACTAGACCAGGTTGCTCAGTTCCCCATGCAACCTGACCATTGAGCACTTTTAGGAACAGGGCATCTACCACCTTTTGGGGCAAGCTGTTGTAGTGCAGGCTTGGAGAGCCATTCCCTTTGTAACTGGCTGGAACACTGACCTGCGTGCCCTGGTTCTAGGAGTGTGGCAGTGCTTCTGGCTTGGTTATTTCTTGCTGGGCATTGCTGCTGAGGGAAGCCTTTGCACACGAGCAGATCAGGGAGTGCCCATAGGAGCAAGGCTCTGTGTGGGCAACCTCCAGGCAGGAGCAGGGCCGCAGGCTGGGGAGTATCACCTACCCTCGGTCTGGCCATGTCTGGAAGGATTTGGCTGTGTTTTCACTGTGTTTTGGCTATGTGGTCGTGTAAGTATGGAAAAGCCCACTGTAGTCTGGTATGGGGTTTTATGGGAGGCAGAGTCAGCCCCTGAGCGAGGGACTGATAGTGAGCAGTATGGAAGGTCCCTGTAATATACTGGGAATGGTCCACAGACAATTTGGTTTATTTTTTACTATGTTTCCACTGTTATTGGCAAATTTTAGTGGGATCTATAGCGTGAGCTGGCACGCTGGGAAGGGGAATGGAGCTGCTCCCCAGCACTGAGAGATGGCCCCCTGGTGTTTTGTTCTGGCCATGTTGCAGGATGCAGCAAGCGGGGAGAACTGCCGGACAGGGAACTCAATAAAGAAAACAACACTGCATAAAACCACACTCGCCTTATGCTTGGCACAGAGGTACGTGTGTGTGTGTGCGTGTTTGTGGGTGCTGCAGAGAGAAAATGCACATTTCACTCCCCCTTTTCCCATAGGCATTGAAGTGCCTGAGGGGCACAACGCCAGTAACTTGCAGACAGCCAGAGAGGTTTCTTGTGCATTCCTTCTCCTGCAGTGCTGAAACGAGCCTTTTATGTTCCAGAGGCCAACGTGACACCAGGCAGAAGCAAGTAGGGAAAATACTGAATAAATAAACTGGAGGCTTGCATGAGCACAGTCCCCATGTCAGCTTCACCCCTGACTCTGCCACGCTATAATCTGTAGCGTGGAAATGTTTCTCTTGGCTGCCAGTTTAGGGCTGTGCAATCAAATCTGGTAGTTAAAATCCTGCCGAACAGGGCAGGCAACCCAAAAGGGAGAGGAAAGGCCAGCAGAGCTTTCAAGTTGTTTGCAAAAAAACCACCTGAGGAGTAGGTGGTCACACAGCATCCATCTTCTGCTGTTTTGAGCCAGCTGTCTGCAGATGGGCGGAGTGAAGAACTGTCACTGTAGGTAATATTCATTGTGTCTCCTTCCCTTCCCCTCTGAACATCTGATACCGTGGCAGCATCCCTGCTTACAAGGGGATTAGGTGCTAGCACAGACCAGTGCTGCAGCTATCCATTTCCTACTGATTTATTCAAATAACTTGGAAAAGTACATCCAGCAGCTGAGTTCAGAAAAACTCTGTTGAAAAACATGCCTGGCTCTGCAGGAGCTATTGCTGTGAGATCTGTGAAAAGAGCAAACCCCAAACTCTCACGTGCAGCAGGGCTGGGGAATGGAAGGGCTGTGGGTCTGAATGTGTGTAGGAGAAAAAGAGCCCGGGGTCTCAAAGCAGCTGGAGGGGTGGCCACACTAGACATTTTTTGAATTTAATTTAAAAATAGGAAAATAGGAATTGTAACAACTGAAACATCTCCCTGGAAATGGATGGCGTGCTTGCGGTATTACTTTGCAGTGGCAACATCATATACCCAGCAAAGGCAGGTTTGCCTGCAGAATGTCTCTGCCTCTTCCCTGAGAGCTCCTACGGTGTTTCTCCTCCTGCGGTTAACACAGTACAAGGGAAAAGCATTTTTTTGTGTGACCTGGGTGCATCTCTGGCAGCTTGTCCTGGACCAGCAGGAAAACTGACCAGCTCAAAGCTGCTGTGAAGGACTACTCAGTCATTAGTCCATAGGGTGTCACAAGCCACGGGATTTCTGTGCCTTACTCCCAAGGCTAACTGAACAGTTAGTAAGGCAAATCCCCCTGAAAAACACCCTGCTTTGATACATTCAGATACACCCAGCAGCATGATCAAAACACACAGCTACCATAAGGACTTCCTCCCATGGATATGCAAATATCGAGGTCAGTGCAAATCACAGACCTCATGCAAAGCAAACTGTGACTGCTGTTTACCTCTGGGTGCACATGAGCCACAGCTCCAAGGCTTCCCTCTTTTATGCTTGTGTCAAGTTGCTCTTGAAAGCTTCTGCTATAATTTCTGCAATAATTTCTGCACCTTGTTCCAGTGGTCGCCCCCCAGGAGTCTGTGCTGCCATGTCTTGACACAGTCTTAGGTTTGTCCAGTTTCTTTAGGCCTGAACCAGACTGTCTAAAAAGCAAGCCTCGGTCCTTCACCAGTATTTTTTAAATTTTCCCCTGCCAGAATCTCCCTGCTCTTCTGGAAATAAACAATTCCTGGGGCTGCTTGCTCAAAACACACATATTGCAGCCTTATTACCATAGCGATTCTTTCCAGAGATTATCTCTCCATATGCGATTTGCTTCGTGCTGCGAGCAACTCCAAGACTGCACGAACATTTCTCAGCTCCTTCTCCCCGAGAGGCAACAGGGGCGGGCAGTCCCGGTTCCCCCCAGTGGTGACGATGCTGGAAGCGATGCTGGAGTTGAGGAGTGGAAGAGATGTATTAACATGGAAGCAGCATGCCTAATTAATGACCTGAAACGAGCTGTAAAGGTCAGTTTGTTTGTGGGGTCGCGCTTGAGGCACACGTGCTGAATGCGAACTTCTCCGCCGTGCCTCGGAAAGGGCACTGCTGCCCTCCCGGGATGGCAGCTGGTGGAGGGGGAGCCATCACAGGAGGCTTGACAGCCTTCAGCCTCACTCATTAGCGTGCACCCAGGCTGTCCCCCCTTGTCTGGCGAGCCCGATTCCTTGTGGGGTTCTGCTGAGAAACCAGGCTGCTTTCTGGGGAAAGGGCAGGCTCCTGCACTTCTTCGGTGTGGGATGCTGCAGAGAACAGGCTGTTTCCTGGGCTGTCTTGTCAGGCACTTGTCAACTGAGTTTGATCTGCAGAGTCTTGTAACTCGTATTAACACTGTCAGCAGCACGCATGCAAAGACTGAGCGTCTGGATGCAAACGCCAGGGAATTGATATAAAAACGTTCTTTGCTGGCTGCTTTTTGTCCGTGTAAAACTTTCCTCTATGGTCTTTCAGGGGCTAAAAGTTCAAGTTTCTTACCTATTCCCAGGACTCTGGGAGTTGAGGCTTTATGAATATTATCATCAAGCATGGCACAGACTTGTAAAGACAACTGTCCTGTAGGACAAGGTGTGCCACGGGTTGTCATGTGAGATCTTCAGGGGGCTTGCCAGCCCTTGCAATTTCTGACCAGCTTTCATATCAACAACTGGGCAGAGCCATGAGATAACCTGCAGAGAAAATCAAGGGGAGACAGCATTACCGAGTGACTTTGTGGACAGTGCTGGGAACTTCTGGTGTCAGTAAAATCACAGAGATGTCACATGCACAACAATGGTGGCAATGAAAGTGCATTTGATGAGGCAGGTTTTCTCCCCCTCTGAGATGAACACAATGCCATCCCAGCCGATCCCCACTTGCAGAGAGCTCTCTTTCTAGCGGTGTTTCTGGGACAAACCCTTCTCTTCAGGCCTTTGGCCCTATGTTCCCCTCAAGTTCTGCCCCAGCAAACAGAACTGATGAAAGCTGCTTTTGCCATGCAGTGGCTCAGGAGCAATGTTGTTGGCTGTATTTAGCTTCAGGCGGACTGAGGGTGTCTAGCTACAAAAAGGCAGAAAATCAAGGCAGCTGGTCATGCTTTGTCATTTAAATCGGCATTCTGTCTGTGTTGGGGAATGCAGAGAGCATGAAGGGAAGGCAGGGTGTTTGCAGAAAGGCAGCATCCCAGGTCTGGAGCAAAGTGTCTCAGACAGTCCTTGGTGGCCTTAGTGAAGGTGAACTGTTAGAACGGAGATCAAACTCATGCCAGAACAGGCTGATCATGCAGGCAGGGCATGGCCTGCACCTTTCCCTGTCTGGGTCTTTCCACCCAAGCAGTGACCAAGGACACTTCTGCCAAGAGTGATGAAGATTCCTTATCCGAGGAAGACCCTCTGCCTAGCAGAGCAACACATCCTGCAGAGTGCAACAGTCCCCTGCAAACAGCAGAAGGCAGGAGGTGTTCACAAAGTCCAGCATATCCCTGACCTCTCACCTGGCCTTGCCATAGACTTAGGTGACTTAGTCCTCTCATCCTTGCAGTGAAGCCTGTGGTTGTACATCACATTTACTCGTAGATAGAGATCTTTTCTGTGGGAATGTCAGCTATCTTGGGTTCGATTTACAGGTTTTAAGTTACTCTCTGCATATCTCTGCCCTGCACTCACTTGTTCAGGCAGTGGGATTCCCCCTTATTTTCCCTCACTCAGCCCTGTGCCAGTCCCAGAGACTGTGCTCTCAGGCTCCCAGACCCCGTCTCTCCCATTCCTATTCCCTCTCTTGGGCGTCACCTCTCCTGTGCCTGGCTTATAACACGGTGTGTGGATAAGGACAAAGATGACAGGCCTTCCTCCCTGAAGGCTTTCCTCTTGCAGAGGAAATCGGTTCATTGGCCCGAGCATTCAGCACGGCGATTGAGAGCAGCCTGAATCTGGAGCACCAAGTGAGCATCGCTAGAACCATCTGAAAATGAGGTAGAAGAGGCCGCGAGTGAGAGGATCGGTGCTGGAGGCTGTGTGCTGTGCGGGTGAGTGATCTGTACATGCTGAGAGCTGGCAGCGTTGGGGCTGGGTGGGATACCTGGAGTGTGACTATTGTTCCTTTGCTGTTACAGAGCTCCCCCGCTGCTGCTGCAGCCATGGAGGTACGTGATTCCAGCCCCGGTGCTGTCGGGGAGCGCCTGGGGAGGCTTTCCAGGCGTGGGGCACCCTGCGGGGCAGCTGCCTGCCCAGGCCTGCTTCCCCCGGGGGGCTTCCAGGAGCGAGTCTGCTGAGCCTGTGCTGTGGCGTGGGGCCGCCGTGGGTGCCCATGGAGCGGGGCTAAGCCAGGCTGGGGTCGGTGCGGCACTGCGGGGCTGCCCCATCCCCGGATGCTCTGCCGCCCCGCCCTCCCCTCCGCCGTCGGGGGGACGCTGCTGCATCGGGGGGCCGCTGCTCGGCCCGGCGGGTGCAGTGAGGCGCCGCGGCCGCCAGGTGCCACTGCCCCCCCGCGCTGCCCGGGGCCGCCGCCCGCCCCGCCGGCAGCGCCCGCTCCGCGGGGACCCTCCGTGCGCGGGGTCCGTCCATCCCCGCGGGGTCCCTCTGTCCGCGGGGTCCCCCGCCTTCGGGGCCGGCAACTCAGCCCTCCCTGGCTGACACGCGGGGCCGTGGGGAAAGCGCTGCCCTCGGGGCTCCCAGCAAGCACGGCCGCACACCCGGCAGCCGGAGCGGAGCCCGTCCGTGCCCCGGCGCACACGCGGAACGGGGCGGCAGCTTTCACCCTCTCGCAGCCCGGCTTTGAGCACTCCCGGCCGGCCCGCGGACGCTGCGCAGCGGTCCCCTCCAGCCGCCTCTCGCACGCCCGTCCCCGGGGACAGTGGGACCCGCTCCGTGGGGCCGCTCCTCTCTCGGGGCGGGGCGGAGAGCCGGGCTGGGCGAGACCGTGGGATAGGGACAGCGTGACAATGGGTGCGTGTGTGTGCGCGGAGGTGCCGGGGAGCGAGCGGGTGCGGTGTGTGCGGGAAGGTGCCGGGGAGCGAGCGGGCGTGCAAATGCAGTGCCGAGCGGGTGCGGTGAGTGCGCGGAGCGGGCGGGCGTGAGAGCTGGAACGAGGGGCGTGTGCGGGGGACGCGCGTGTCCGCGTCGGTGCGGGGGTGCGCGGCGTGCGAGTCTGGCTGTGTGTGTCCGTGTGTGTCTGCCTGTCCATGTGTGTCTCTGCCCGTGTCTCTGTGTGCGTGTGCGCGCACCGGGGGCAGCTCCCCACGTGGGGCTGACGCGGCAGCCCCGGCCCGATCCGGGGCTATAAAGCTGCTCGGCGGCGAGCGAGGCAGAGCAGCCGCGGCCGGCTGCAG
>VZRR01006115.1:117540-288586 GCA_013398015.1 Oreocharis arfaki
CGCCCGTTCACGGAGAGGGGCCACTTCTTCTCCTCCATGGAGTACCAGCGGCAGCTGGAGGAGGAGGAGGGCTACCCCCCTCCCGGCACCAATGGGACCTTCAACGACAGCGGGGCCGGGCCGGGCTGGGGCACGCCGTACTCTCTGCACAGCACCATTACTCTCATCAGCCTGGCCGGCTTGCTCATGCTCTTCACCGTCTTTGGCAACGTCCTCGTCATCATCGCTGTCTTCACCAGCCGGGCGCTCAAAGCCCCCCAGAACCTCTTCCTGGTCTCCTTAGCCTCAGCTGACATCCTGGTGGCCACGCTGGTCATCCCCTTCTCACTGGCAAATGAGGTGATGGGGTACTGGTACTTCGGTAAAGTGTGGTGTGAGATCTACCTGGCCTTGGATGTGCTCTTCTGCACCTCCTCTATTGTGCACCTCTGTGCCATCAGCCTGGACCGGTACTGGTCCATCACACAAGCCATCGAGTACAACCTCAAGCGTACCCCACGCCGCATCAAATGCATCATCTTCATTGTGTGGGTCATCTCGGCTGTCATCTCCTTCCCACCACTCATCTCCATTGAGAGGAAGAGCGGGCAGCAGGCTGACCAGGGGGTGGCAGAGTGCAAGATCAACGATGAGAGGTGGTACATCATCTCTTCTAGCATTGGCTCCTTCTTTGCCCCCTGCCTCATCATGATCCTGGTCTACATGCGCATCTATCAGATAGCCAAGAGGAGAACAAGGGTCCCGCCAAACAAGCGGGCAGAGCGCCCTGAGAAGAAGCAGAATGGCTTGACTGACAAGGAGGACCTGCCACCCACAGCGCAGCTCAACGGGGAGAAGGCAGCAGGAGGCAGTGGTGGGCAGGAGGGAGAGGTCAATGGCATAGACATGGAGGAGACCTCTTCCTCCGAGCACCAGGAGAACAACCAGTGTAAGAAGTCAGAGAGACCGTCAAGAGGAAAGACCAAGACTAAGCTGAGCCAAATTAAGCCTGGGGACAGTTTGCCCAGGAAGACAGAGGAGGAGAGGAACACCAAAGGGTCCCGGTGGAGAGGCAGGCAGAACCGGGAGAAGCGCTTCACCTTTGTGCTTGCAGTGGTGATCGGGGTCTTTGTCATCTGCTGGTTCCCCTTCTTCTTCACCTACACACTGATGGCCGTCTGCGAGAGCTGCTCTGTGCCCAGCACCCTCTTCAAGTTCTTCTTCTGGTTCGGTTACTGCAATAGCTCCTTGAACCCTGTCATCTATACCATTTTCAACCATGACTTCAGACGGGCCTTCAAAAGGATCCTGTGCAGGATAGAGAGGAAAAGGATTGTTTGAAGGACCCTTTGCTACCGGCAGGACTGATCAAGACTTTGTAGGAGTGTAAAGTGTGTCTCTCTCAGGCTGTGCTTGCATGGGACGGTTTCCTTCACCTCGTGATCAGGAAGCCTTTAGAACCTGAGATGAGCCTATGGGAGCACTGGGCAGCAGTGAGGAGCAGCAGGCAAGTGGAGGTCTGAGCCGTGGCATTTGGCTTTCCAGGGGAGGATGGCCTTTGACTTGCTTGGTTTATTTTGTTAGGGTTATTTTTTTTTTTCTTTTGCCAGAATCTCTCAGTGGATATTCTCATGACTGCTCAGTTTGACTCTTTAAAGACAAACATCGTGCAGCTCTGCGAGATGAACAACAAAGAGGGAGTATGCCACACCAGAAGTGTTGGCTTTTTTATTTTGTTGTATCTTTATTCCCCCCTGTTGTATGTGTAATGAATTTTGACCCCCTTGTAAAACCCAGTATTGTATTCTTGGATTTGAATGTCTTAATTTTTGTAAGGCAAGCAGCTTTGAAACTGTGAATGCTTTAATTATCTTTGATACGTTAAAAGTCTTTTTTTCCTACCCCCTTCAAAGCCCCTCACTCAAAACCACTGAAAAACTAGAGCCATCCCCCCACCTGACAGTTTGATAATATTACCAAAATTTCCAAATTCCTGTCGTTTTTTCTTTAATTTTGGCTGTAAATCTTGGGATCATAGACCTCATCAGACTGGCTATTTTTGTTGGGTTTTTTTATGTCATACCTGTTCCTGTTTAGTTTCTGTGTTGCCAGTGACACAGTACAGCTGAGATGGCAACTGCTGTCTCGTTACTCATTAGAGCAGACCCTGATGGAGTGGTGGCTTTGCTGTGCAGGCAGGGATGTCCCAGGCAACAGAGACTGTCTCCCTTGCAACGTGAGCCTTGGGACCCAGCCAAGCTCCCCACGAGTTAATCTTGTTTGATATTGTACCACTCTGCAGCATTGAAATGTGTTCGATGCTCACTTGCTTCCTCCACCTCAACTGTAAATAGGTAACGTTTCAAAGCAAACAGCAGGGCTCTGCATATCATGTTATCTCATCTGTGCTGATTTCTGATGGTTTAACTCCTGCAGGATTTCCTGCAGAGAGGAGGGGGTTTTTGTACAGTGGCTGTTCGTCTTTCTCAGTCAAGAGAGAAGAGTTCAGTTTTTAACCTGCCAGTCTCATCTTTCCTAGGAAATAGGGAAGCATCCCTCTTTCAGTCTTATACAAGGCAAAACTCTGAAATGGGAAACTTAACTGCCAGTTTCTCCATTATTTTATAGTGTAATTATGCTTTTCCTTTTTTTTTTTTTTTAAAGTGTAAATATTGTGAGATTGGAGCAGGAGAGAGAGTTAATACTGCTTTTACACTCTTTCCTGAAATGGCTTTCAGCTCTTTGTGCTAAAAAAAAAAAGACAAAAAACCCAAAACAAAAATGAACAGAACAAATCTAACATCCTTGTGCCATGAATAAATTTCTGGAGAACATTTATAGGAAAAAGTTTTGATTTATCACACTAAATAACTCTGCAAGTCTTTTAATGTTAGGAAAACAGCTTTATCAAATGCTGACAAGTCACAGAAATTGTTGGGAGAAGGCAAAGTTTGTATAAGTTGAATGTATGAGATGAATTTGCCTTCTCTGGATTTGTATGGTGCACAGGAAGAGACTTTAAAAATACCTTTTTACTTTTGAGGAGTGTTTTGTTGATTTTGCTCTCTCTTTTGACTTTATAATTAACTCCAAGTGTCCCTAGATGCATCTTGGGGCCTGGAGAGCAGTGTTTACATTCACTTGCATTTTCAGAACTGAATCCTCAAGAGGTGAGGAAAGCAAATAAACTGTGCTTTAATGTAAAAAAAAAAAACAAAAAACCAAACCACAAGCAGAAGTTGCTATAATGGATGATTATTTTTATTAAATAAAAGAGCGTTTACAGATCAAGTGTGAAAATCCTCTGAATAATGCTAGCTGTTATATTTTATTTTGATGTATTTTAGTTATGTATTTTATTTGTTCACCGATCCTCTGGTAGCTTTGGTCTTGCCATTTTTTGAAGAACACGCTGGGAAAAGCACTCGTGTGAAAGGCATTGTTAGCCCAGGTAGGAACAATGGCTCTGTTCATTGTGCAGTGGTGTAATAACAAACCAGTCCTTGATATTTCTTGGGTAAATCCACCCCCCCTCTTTGTGCCACAGTGAGGGCATTCACGTGTTTGTTAGAGAAAAGAGCGTAGGGTTTGAGGGCGTGATTTGCACCCTGGGAGTGCAGCCTGGCACTACTGCTGGGGACGCCTGCCTGGCGCGGCATCTGCAGCTATTGAGAGGGATTTTAATAACTAGTTTGCAGATGGGATTAGAAGCAATTAGGCTGGAAGGCAACATTTTGTGACATATGCAAGAGTGTCCACCTGAGTGGGGCTTTCTTTCCAGCCCCCAGGAGTCAGGGCTTGCTTGCCCTTCCACCAGTGCTGCCAAGACCCTCCCTGAAGGAGGTGATGGGGGAGTGTTCTCCCACCGAACGTGGAACTGCTTCTGGTGAGAAAATAAATGACCAGAGCCCTGCGTGGGAGCTGCTGGTCCAGTGGCCCCGCTCTGCCAGTGCCCTGGGGTTGCAGTTGTAGGTGCTCAGCAAGGTGGGAGGGGGCCAGGGTGGGCAGGCAGTGTCACTGCTGGGTGTAGGGCACCTGATGGTGGCCCAGAGCTGAACATCTTGCTCACCTCGTGGTGGCCTTTGCAGGCCAGGGGTTTGGTGTAAGGTGTCCTGCTTCCACTCTGGGCTTGGCAGACCCTGATGGCCTTGGAGGGTTTTACAAAGCAGATCCCACGGGAGATGCTGGGTCAGTGCCTGGGACATGAAGTGATCCAGCAGCCATTGATTGCACTTGCTCCAGCCCTCTGGCTGTCAGTTGTCCTTGCTGCCAAATCTCTAGTGTGGACAGTAGAGTGTTTTAGTGAGTTTGAGGCTGGGAGACTGAGGCTCTTCCCCTTCCCCCTCCTGACTCCCTCCCCATCATCAATTCCAGGTCATTCCCTTGCAAATGACGCATTAAGGGATGTAATGAACTTTGATTGTCTTTTTTAACCTTTTATTTTGGGGCTGAAAGGTTAATGGTGTGAGGGGAGGGAGGGGGACCTGTCTCCCCAGCTGAGTGGGAGTCATCCAGGCTGGCACAACGAACAGCAGACAGAGATGGCACTGCCAGCTTTGCCCTGGGGGATGTTTCTCCACCACTTTCCTGTGTGGGGTGACCCTGCACACCATCCCTTGTGTGGGCACCCCTGAGGAGAGCACGAAGGTGCCAGACAAGGGATGTGTAGGAGGGGCTCAGGTGAGTTGATCTGGTGGAGCAGATGTCCTAAAATGCTTCTGGGGGGAGCTGCACGAGCAGCAGGGTTGCCCTTGCAGAGACCCGTGGCTGCCTGCCATGGGCTTGTCCCTGATCCCCTCAGTCTACTGATGTACTCATTTGTTTCCGTGAGGTTTTGTCCCTGTTCTCAGGGGGCCAAGGAGCTGGTCACTTAGAGGAGCCTCTTTCCAGTGAGGGAGGGACTTGGCCTGAGTCACTCTCTCACTCAAAATGAGTTTCCCAGATCCAGAGGAGCCTCGGCCGGTTTCAGACAATGTCCATCAGCCTTCCTGTGCTGTAAGTACCCCCAGTCCCACCCTGCATGCCCTTGCCCAGGGGAAGGTTCCCCCTGGGTTGGGTGGCTGACGGCCCCCCTGCCTGTGCAGCTTTCACCAGTTGAAGCTCTTTGTCTTGTTTCTTAGTATTCCCTGTCGTTTGGAAAAGTTCAAAGTCTATCGAGATTGCTCCTTTATTACAGCCAATGCCCTGGCAGACAGCACCACTTGGAGCTCTCTCCTTCTCTGGTATGAACTGCTCTTTGCAGCTGGTTTATAGGAGCATCTCTGTGACTCGTGAAATGTTTGTAGTAGCTGTGGTTGCTGTGCCTTATCTCAAGCTGTAGAAAAGGAGTGAAGAGAGAACAGGATTAGTGTCAGCCCAGCCCTTGCAGTAGCCACTGGTACTCACTCAGCTCACAAATGCTGTGGGACCAGATCCCAATCCCTTTGGGAACAGAAAGGGTTTGGGCTCGTAGTCTGAGCCCTGGGAAGTCCAGGTGAAGTTCCATCTGGGGGTCCCAGTGCAGTAATGCACAAGGCCACAGCACGCTCCCAAATGTCCTCAAGGCTGAGCAGAGGGGGTGGTGAACAAGTCTGTGGAGGGTGCAAAAACCCATGCCTTTTTTGTGTCAGGCCGTGGCTGGTCCCAGAAGTGTCATGCAAGCAGAGGAGGAGGAGACCTGCTGTTGTGGAGCAGGGGATGTTGAGAGGTGCTGAATGGAGATACTGATGCTTGATCTGGTCATTCAACATTCTTCCTTCTTAGGGGACCTCCTCGGCCATTTGAGTTGTCCCCTAGGAGAACTCATTTCCCAAGGAGGACCACAAATGTTTGAGGACAGCATCTCACATCCAGGAGTATGGGGATGTGAGATGGGTCTCAGCACCCAAATCCAACAGAGACATGAGGATGAACCACAAAAGAGAGCAGGAAGACATCTCCCTCACTTGAGCAGAGGTGTCATCAGCAAAGGTATAAACTTGTTGGCTTAAACCAGCTTAAAACTGCTTAAGCTCTAGTTTAGTCTCTTAGTGTGATCGTCAATTCCATGTTGGCTGAGTTTGGAGAGAGCATCCATGCTAGCTTGGATCTAAGGTCCTGCTTTCCTTCTGTGGCTCTGAGAGTGGCCTGTAGCAGATTTTAGGGAACAGTGAAGAGTGAGGACCCTTCCCAGGAGGCTCAGGGGTCATTAGGTGCTCTGGGATTTCCTGGGGCCAGCAGTGCCTTTTGCACTAGTGGAGAAATTCCACTGACATGTGTTTCCTGTCAGTGAGGCTCTGCAGCGGGAGGTCTGGATGGCTTTCAGAAGTGTGTTTGAGTCAAAAGCCAGCAACTGGGTCTGTGTGAGAGTAATGGGGTGAATGGGTTTTATCAGGAGGTGAGAAAAGCTAACCTGAGCATCCCTGCTTTCCTGTGTGCAATGCCTGCAGCCTTTGGACCAAATTGGTTTGGGCACAGCCCAGGATATTGCAGTTGCAGGAGCAGCCTTGAGGTCCTCCAGAGCTCTGTGACCTGCTGCAGGGTTCACTCCCAGGCATGAGAAACATTTGCTTTAAGTCAACTGCGACATAGAGGAATAGATTGCTCTGTTGCTGATTGAAATGGTTGTGTTTTGCTGGACCATGACTTTATGGCCTTTTTTCCTGTTTGTTTTTCAATTGCTCCCCACAGAAAAGAAGAAAAGAACAAGCTTCTCACCACTGGACATCTCTGATAAAATAATTTCTGTTGAAGGCTGCCATTTCTTCTTCTGTGCATGTGGTGTTGCTGCTAAGTATGCATCTTCAGTTGGAAACCTTAAGGTGTTACTGAAAGATTCTCCGAGTAAAAAAAATGGAATAAATGAGTAGATAAATATTTAGGGCACTGCACCCAAACTTCTTTTCTGAATTGACTGAACTTTTTTTTGAAGAGCGAAAAGCTGAATTCTGGCCTTTTGCTACCAGGATAACTTTTCACACTAGGAAAATTTGGACAAACTATTCCTCTTGCAGACCAAACCATGCAGGTTTGGACCCTGAGTGTGGCAGACCTGGCAGCTTGGCTTCTGGGATGCTGATTTATACCCTGCTGGAGCCCCCCCCTTTCCCAGCTTATTCCTGCAGTCACAATTCCTGGGTAATCTAGTGATAAATCCTCTCTGTGTAAGGCTGAGTTTGTTCTTGGTTCCTCGATGCAGATACTTGACCTGAAATGGCTCCTTGAACAGGGTTTGCCAGAATGAAGTTCCTGTTAATTTAGGCAGCCTTTCCTTGGCACAAACAGCTCTCCATGCTCATCATCTCTGCTGTGCTGTTACCCAGACAGGGCACACTTCCACAGGGGACTCCAAATGCAGCACTGAGCTCTTCTGTTCCCCGGGGAGTACCCAAAATACAGAGAAGTGGCATGACCCCAGTCAACCACATGGCCAACATGAAAAGGGAGTGGAGTTTCCCTGTTTCCCTTGCATATAGGTTTGACCTGTAACCTAAGTGCAACCCAAAGATTTATACTTCAGAGATGTTGGTTAAAACTAATCCTGCATTTATTATTTTAAAACAAATATCTTGTGGCTTTAAACCAGCCTCAAAATTTAGTGGGGACAGAAGAGTTAAAATGTCCAGTCCAAATGAAACCACCTGATTTGCTTACTTTGAAAGATTTACCATCTAGGCCTTTGGCGTTGCTGTCTCAGGATAATGAAGATACATCCGATACACTTGGAGCAGCAGCAGTATAATTGCTTTCATCAACACCAGTCAGTGTTTGGGTGAGATGGCTTTTAAGCAGTGCAGCAGGCAGGAAAAGAAAAGCTAAATGCTGCTCTGCTGAGTTGGGCATGCACTGAGGAGAGCAAGGTAAGCAGTGTTGGGTGCAGGACAGTCTTTCATCACTGTTGGCTCTGTGGGGGCTAATTCGAGAATGTGTTCTGGCTAGTGTGACTGGTATGGATGGGATTTGGTCCAAACGGGCTTTCTGTAGTAAAATAAGATGGTTGTAGCAACAGATGCAATGGTGGCAACTGCCTTTAAAGCCCAGTGTTAATTGGCTTAAACCTTTGCATTGGAAATCATCTGCTCCTATTGCAGCTGTTGCTCTTTGTTCCCAGAAATGCCTGTTCCTGGCCATGCTGCTGGGTGATGTGTGGGATGTGCAGCCATGTCAGCCCCTCCACACCAGCCATGACCACCTATGAGGGGCCTGGGTTTTATTTGCCCTGAGTCCAACAGCTGTTTTCATCACCTTAGCTTCATGGATTCCTACTGCTGAGGATGTAGCAGTGACTGGGAGTGGGATGAGGGCACACACTTGTGGGTGTACAAATAAAGTCCATGGAAAGTGAGACACAGTGAAGCTGGGTGTGGAAATGGTTGGTGTAAAGCAGACGATGCTACTGTACACCCAGCTGCAAAAAGATTCAGCCTGAAATGCTATGGGAGGCAAACAATCCACCACAGCAATTCCAGCAACTGAGAACATAAAGATAGGACCCTCCCCTCTTATTAATTGACATCTCACTTGGGATTGCATAGACTGACATCTTCAAGTTATCAGATGTTTGGAGGAAGAGGTGAATTTTTAGCCGTTGTTTATTCAGACCAAGATTTAATTAATATTAAATAGATTAAATATTTGATGAAATAGACTTAAATTAAATATTTAGCTCCCTCTTCCCCCCAGATAGCAGCCCCAGTGGATGTTTATGCGGGCAGTAAAGCTAGAACATCTTCTGAATGTCAGAGTGTGTTCAAAGATCAGAGTTACACTGGAGTACCATCTGTGGATAGGAATTAAATTTCTCTTGGATCTTCGTCTTTGCCAGCCCATGTGGGAATGTGATCTTCCTTCCTCTGGGCTTATTGAGCCACGACCTGTTGGGACTTCAGGTACCACTTCTGTGCAGGCTGTCACCCTGTCTCCTGCCGCGTTCATCTTCAGTGGGGAAAGAGCCCCCATGGGGAAGGGTTTTCTCCCATGCTCTCGTTTATCAGGGCAGTGGGCACAAACTGGGAAGCAAACAGCATTGCTTCATACAGATTAATTACGTTCTGGAAGAAGAAAATGTGGAAAAACGGCATCTTGCCTGAAGGAGGGCAGCTAATTCCTCACTAGTTGTGCAGGCTGGTGCTCCTGTGTATCCCCCACCAGAGCTGGAGTGGGACCACTGTCCTCAAGTCAGAAATCAGCTGCTTAGTGGTAGATTCTTAACTAGAAATAGTCTTGCAGTCAAAATCCACCTGCCAGTGAGTGGAGAAAAAATAACGCTTGGTTTGATCCAACCTATGATGGCTTGGAGCTACAATCCCTGCCTGCCTGTCATATATCCAGGGGTCAAGTGATGATGGACAGTGGGAGGGGCTGGGCTGGGGATACGTTCCCTTCAGTGCCCAATTTCTAGTGCTGGTGTTTGGCCCCTGTGCTGGCACTGGCAGTATTGTAGCCAGAATTTGCTTGGTTTTGGGTATACTGAGCTTGTTCTAAAAGTCTGTGCAATATCCTATCAGGAGTTTTCTAAACAGAAGTATTGTCATAAGCCAGCAATATGACTTGTGTGTTTAGATAAGACTTCCCATCAAGAGTGAGGTAAATCCAGTGCTCTTGTTGTCCCAACAGACCACTTTGGTCTACTGGAATATTTCAGAAGCAGTAGCAGAGTAATGGCTTGTCCCTCTCACCTCTGCCAGCATCACTGCATGGGGATGAAGCCAGTGCAACCCATTCAGAGTGGTTAAGTGACTTGCTAGAGGTTGAGTGAAAAACGCTGTGGTAGATTAATAAAAGATGGTTTTAAATAATTCAGCATGGGCCAGCTGATGAAGCTTAACAGGACCAGAAAGCTGATCTCATTCAGCTTGGTGTGAAGCAGGGCCTGGCCAGCTTTTTGGCAGGAGGTAAGGAATGTTGAGGACCTCTGGGAGGGGGTCTCATGCTGTGTGGGCATGTTTGCCCGCCCCATTACTAATCTCACTGTGGTTCTCAGGGACTGGCTGGGGATGGTGGATTTGTGTTTCATGTGGTGGCAATTGTTCTCTGTGTCCTTTGGTGTCTTTAGGGTCCCTTTTGGTTTCCTGCCAGGAAAGGGCATCCCTGCTCTGTGTGGGCTCGTGAGGCTGTGCTGTCCATGATGCCTGGGGAAGGCAGCTCTACAATTTGCTGGTGGTGGGCAAGGGAGCCTGGATTCAAAGCTCACAGAGGCCCATGATGATGGTCCTTGCTGGAGGTATGTGCACCCCAATGCTCACAGCATCACCTGAGGGGCACCTGCCAGGGAAGGAGCCAGACCGTGGAGCTCCCTGCCTTACTCTGTCCTCCTGTTCCTGTGGCTCCAGGCTGGCTGGCAGTCCTTTTGCAGACACCAGCACTCCATGTTTGCCTTACCTCTGGATGCTGCTGTAATACCTCATTAAGTCCAGGTCTTTTTCTAGGAATCTGCTGAAGAAAACCCAAACAAACCTGTCTTTGTTTTTATGGCTCATCTCTGTGCTGCTGAATTGCCTTGAGTTTCATTGCCAGCAGGCAGCAGAGCCCCCATACTCATCAGAGATGCCTTTTCACGTGTTCTGCCAGGTATCCTCAGAGCTGTAAGCATAGCCAAACAGAGAAAACCATTTCCAGAGCAGATTTCTGAGGGCCCTCACAGGACCCCAGCCAGGCAGGCAGGTCAGCACCTGGGAAAGCCAGCCCTTGCTGGCAGCTCTCCTCTCCTTTTGGTGGATCGCACCAGGCTCTTGGTCTGCATTTTTAACTGCGAGGGACTGGTGAGGGCAGGCTCCCTATGGTTGGGGACAGGTCTTGGGGAGCTGCCCTCTTGATGCATGGATGTCAGTGGCACCATGCCAGTGCTGAATGGACCTGCTGTCACTCATACATGGCCCTCAAAATGGGGCTTCCTCTGCTGGGAAAGAGAATTTGGTAATAGCTGAGCTGATTTTATTTTTGCCTTGTGACACAGAGAAAGGCACTTGCAATAGGAACCCAAAGAGAGTCTGATTAATGTGCTTCTTGAATCGGATTGTTTAATGCAAACAGCTTTGGAGATATGACTAAAGTAGGAAAAGGAACTTGGAAAAGACCCCATTTGGGATAAAAGCAAAGAAGGCTATTTTTTGCAAATACCAGTATAGCTTCTTCTAAAAATACCATCTTCGATGTCTGTTCGAAAATGAGAACCAAATGTGATTCTGAACGGTCTAATGCAGCCTGTCATTTCAGAGGAGGAGGGATGGAGACCTCTCATTGGAGGCAGAGGATGTGCTTGCAGGCTCTCAGAGACACGGCAGAAACCAGACTGTGTGGAATCCAAAGCACAGCTTTGGAAGGAGACGTGGATGTGAGCGAGCAGCATTTGCCCACAGGCTGCTGAATTGCAGGTTCATGCTTTGCTGTGTTGGCAGCCATCTTCAGTCATGGCTCTGGGAGGATTTTTGAGAGTATGTCAGAGTTTCTGAGGATCAGGAGAACGGCATGGGGCTGGCCATGCTTTCCCATCGGCAATGGTATTCACATAAGAAAAGGAGTCGCCCACTGTTAACTTCTGGTGGTTTTAATTTTCTAAGCAGGAGCAATATCAAAGGCTGGGGAGGAAGAAGGAATGGTCCTTGCATGAGAGGCCATATAAGAGCTGTCTTTCTGTTCAACTATTTCAGGCCCTTTTTGGCTGTCCTTGCCTCTCTGGTGCACTGTTCCTGAGACGACTCTTCTTTTTGCACGTCTTTGCCTCAGCCTCTCAAGCAGATTTTTTTCATCAGCCAACAGCTGAGAACACTGTGTTCAAAGTGAGTTCAGGTTGCAAACATTGATGCTGGTGCCAAAGCCTTGCAAATGATTGAAAACCTTCAGGGTACCCTCCAGTACTAACTCAGACAGCATACAAGCAGTTTTGGAGTGTTTTCACAGACTTCACACTAATCTAATATTAAGCTCCGCTCCAACTTTGCCCTTTCCAAGCAGTGATCCAGCTGTACTCTGGCCCTTCTGTGAAAAGCTTACAAAATTTTTTTTCCTTTGGAGCTGATGAATGTGAGTGTGTTTTATTTGAAATGTACTGATCAGAGCACTCTGCCTCAGGCAGGGGTACAGTGACATGCACCCTACAGAGTGCACTGTTCTCCAGCCCTGCCTGATGGCTTCACTGACCTTTGCAATGTATGCTGGGGACAGGCCTGCCTGTTTCCTTTATGACCAGTGGCTGTGAAGAACACAATGATAAGGCACTGAGGCCACCGGCCTGTGCAGTGTTTGTACTGGGTAGTGCTGGACCTTTCCTAAGTACGAATCAGAGTATGTCTCTGGAGGGAAAATTTTCTCTTGGATCTCCTTAATGGGATTTAATTTGTCTGCCTCTTTCTGTATGAAAATGTAGATGATGTCATGATGGGGCTGAGAGGCCAAGATCACACGGGGAGTCAGCAGTAGGTGATCTAATGGAAAAGGTCAGTAGGTGTCAGCTGTACTTCCCCAGGGGGTTTGTAGTGGCCTCAGCTGCTCTCACCTTTGTTAGCACTTTAGACAAATCCTTTGGCACAATGCCTAAGGCCAAGAGAGCTGCCAGGTGGCACAGGGAGGGCCAGGCAGTCGTGTACCAAGTCCATTGGGCTGAGGGTAGTGAGCAAGCTCTCCACCTTGCAAGCTCAGAGCACCCTCTTTGCCCTTGCCTGGTAGCCTTGTCTCCAAGCCCACTTGCCCAAAACCACACTAACCTTCATGGCACTTAAACAGACCCTGCGAGCTGGAACATCACATGTCCTGCAAGCTGGATGGCTTCAAGAGAAGTCCTCACTGCTAAAGAGAAGAGCTACTTCAGCCCAAACTGTGCCTCAACCATCACAGGGACAAAGCTGCAATATTTCTTTGAGGTGTTTTAAACTGATTGAATGACTGATGGCAGCGTTGGGAGCTTTTCAGAACCCAACTGGGATGCCCCCCTCAGAACCAAAACAGCACCAGAAGGTGTTTTTCTTGTGACATGTTTAGGTTCTGTCACCGTGTGTAGTTTTTGTGATCACTTTGTTTTGCCCGACTGGGTTGCTCTGGGCGTGATGGGGAGGAAAATCCATCTTTCAGTAAATGCTCCTCAAGCCACCTGCTGTCACAGCAGATTGCTGCATGTCTCTCTGTTCCCAGAGAACAAAACTATTGTAAATCTGAAATTTCAGGTCATGTTCCATGCCTTCTGCTATCTGATCCACCTCACAGTGCAAAGTTTTCAGCATATTTTGGATGCAACCCAAAACATTATGCTATAAGCGTGAAACAGCTGTAATATAGAATGTGAATCTCATGTGCAAAGACTTGTAGGATTTGGATTTCCAGGCCAGAGGAAGAAGAACATCCTGCAGCAAAAACCCTTCTGCAAGGCCTTGCTTTTGTCTCTCTGAGACACTGCAGCAGGAAGGGAGACTTTTGCACCGGCCTGGGAAGACCTCAGGCACTGTGCACTAAGTGCTCTGACATGCACCTTAATCCTTTTGCCATGGTGCATGAAACCTGAGTGTGTTTCTCCATCCCCAGCTGCATCGGCAGTCTTTGGAGGCTTTATATTTGCACTTTGGGTTCCCCCTGTTCTGGGTCCCCACTGTCTAGCCTTGCTCTGCAAAGACAGGTACTAAACCTCCTCCTGAGCTTCTCAGTGACTGTATCTGTGGATGAAGCAGCTGGCTTTGTAGGCAAACGTTTGTCCATCCTTATGTCTGTCACAGCTTATTAATGTGTGGCATGACAGCAGTGCCTCTGGAAAGAGCCCAGCACTAACTGCTCACTTCCTGGCCTTGTCATCCATTCCTTCTGCCAGGTCGTCTCCACTTCAGGTCTGCTTTCTTTTGGATGCTTTTTTTTTTTTTAAGTGACAGTGCCCTCAAGGATTTTGGCAAAAGAAAAGCAAAATGGAAAAATCTTCCTGGCAGAACCCATTCTTCTGACACAGCAGCAGCTGCTGTGGAGGAGAGCCAGCAGCAGGGATCCTCTTTGGAGGAGTTTACAGGCTGAGGATCAGAGCTGGTGCTTCTCTCCTTGCTTGGTAGCACAAGCTGCCTCCCTGCAGGGAGAGGTGATGGCCAAATCAAGCCTGAAATGTGACATTCACAGCTCTAATTAGACATATGCAGTTTCACTTTCACTCCAGAATCCAGCCCAAGCAGGTGACAGCCTTCCAAGGCTTGCCAAAAGGTAGTCTAGGAACTTCCTCAGTGCAGTGACCACCCAGTCCAGGACTTAATAGATTCAGCCTGTTTTAAATGTCTGCATTAAGGCAAGCTGAGTCATGCTGAGGACTCACTTTCTCTTGGTCTGTGGTGAAGGGAACCTCCTGGCCAGCTCTAGGAAAATGCTTCTTCTGTAGAGCTGCAATGCTGGGAGAGAGAAATCTGGTCAAGGAGAGTGCTTTCCTTCTACCTTTTGTCCTGGTGGGCTCCATCCAGCTCTACTGCAATAGGCTGACCATTTGCAGCTTTTCATAATTGATTAAAACTTTACTGAATATTTTAATAAGCACAGCCACAGCAGAAAAGAGGAAAGCTTGGTAGGCATTTCTCATGAGTCTAATGTTAGGATATGTAAGCTTGGAGCGGGGCTCCGGACAGGAACTGGAATGAGAGTGCAGAAGATGACTGCAGTCGATCATGTCTGGATTTCATGGGCTGAGGAAGCTCATGGCTGCATGTACATGATGCTCTCAAGGGTTTGCTGCTCTCATAAGCAAAAAGCAATGTCTAAGTTTTAAGGAAAGGTTTTTTTCCTTCCTCTTCCCATCTCCTTCCCTTCCCCACTTCACACCGTTAATCACACTGGCAGGATGCCCTCCAGGCTGAGACTGTTCTGAGAGCAGGGTGAGAGGAGGATGCTGAGAAGGAACAGCAGGCTGTACATTCTTCTTCCCTAGCATGATTTAGCCATGATTAATGCACATGGAAAATAATCAGCGCATTCAACCTAATTCTGCAGAATTGCTGAAGGGATGATAACAAGGGGACAGGAGATATTTTGCTGCTTATAATATATTTTTAGGACGGAGGGCAGGTGTTGTGTGAATCTGGTTAGGTGACATCAGCATGTCAAATTAAGGCAGGGAGCAAAATTTGTCACTGTTTTTCTTCTTCTTTTTTTTTTTCTTTCCTGGGAAAGGCATTGCTAGCCTGAGCCTTGGAGATCTCCTGTTACTTCCCAAAACCAGGTCAAAAGAAGTTCATTCATGATTAAAACCACATAGTCTGTATTAAAGGGAAGAAGGATTGCAAATGGGGAATCTTTGGAAAATGGAATTATTATGCCTTGCTCTGAGCTGGCGATCACCTCAGCCTTGCACCCCTCCTTTCAATGTGCTGCCAGTGGGGTTGGGTACAGCAAACTGCTCCTGGTTCCTGGGGAAAATGCACCGTGCAGGAGCTGGGTCAGGCAGACAGCTGGGACCTGAGCACATCACTACAATGTGGTGCTCATCTTCCTTACACACATCACCAAAGCTCTTGTGTTCCAAGTTAGGTCAGATAGAGCTACTTCCAGTTTGCTTACTGCCATGATCTCTATTTATCCTGTTAGGAAGGAAAACATCTTGTTTTATAAGCCAGAGGTCTTGTAAAACTTTCTTCCCCTCATGTGTTAAAACAAAATAATAAGACATTGGTTTACTGGAGAGATTTTAATATTTCTCCAGATTTTATAATGCACTAAATAATACACAAAAATGACTGATATGGAAAATATTAGAAAAGCCTATTTTGTGGTTTTAATTGCATTAATTTCTGGCCCAGGTAAGCGTGTCAGCTATTTCTTTTAATTGTGTTTTTTTGTGCCTTTGAATTTACGTTTTATATATTTTCCATTTTCTTGTAATTCCCATTTACCAACACAAAATTAACACTTCTTGTCCCCACTGAGCTTACTGCTATTGATTTTTTTCTTTAATTTTCTAATTTTGCAAACTTTGATTAGGGTTTTTTTCCTCTGTAGGTTTCTATAGGTGTCCGTGCCTGTTCAGAGAGATTACTGCCTATAAGTGCTTAATTTCAGAGCCCAAAGACATATAATTTAAGACAGATCTAGGGATTCATGTGATCTCTGAGTCAAACTGCAAAGAACAATTGGATGCCATGGCATTTAACAGTCAGGTTCTTGGATGTTGCCTCATCACAGATGAGAGCAAGGCTGAAGCTGCCTCCTGCTTTGCGTGGGTGTCTTGCTGCCTTCTGGGGCCATTGGAAGCAGTGGATGCCTGAGGCTGCAGTGCATGACAAAGCCTTGGGATTGGGACATCCAGGGAATACCCTGACTGCCTTCCTGCCTGCCTTGGTGCTGGTGGTGCCTCTTGGGGGACTGCAAGCATGTAGCTGGGGACTGGAGGTGGCACTGGTGTTGCTGTGAGGATGCAGCAGCCCCGAGAGGCTGGGGCACAGTGCAAACCCTGCTGGGGTTTGGTTCCTGGGGGCAGCCTGACCTCAATAGACCAACTTGTCACATCATGGTTAGGTTTCTTCTTTCAGATGCTCTGAAATGATCCCTTGTTAGAAGACGAAGGGGATTTGCCTTTGCTATTGACTAATTCTTGCCAATCAGGGTGCCCAGGCTTGGCTGGAAAGGTGCACAGAGTGGTACCCTCTGCAAGAGAGATGGATGCTCTGCCCTGGCGGGTGGGGGGCAGAGTGAGGGGACAGAGGTGTCCACGTGAGCCTGAACAAGCTGGTGCACACAGCCAGGTCCCAGGTGTGCAGCTCTGTGCCATGTACCAGGGCACCAGAACCTCTGGAGAGGTACCGGGGTAGGACTTGTGTTCCACTGACAGTTCAGAAGTCAGCTGAATGTTTTTCTCCTCTCAGATCAGCTTCAGGAATATGCTGTAGGTTTGGAGATTGGAATGGAGATTATAGCTAATAATTTCAAGCTTTAGGAGGTAAGAACTAAACCTGTGCTGGCCAGGCCTGAATAATCTGGTGTAAGGGAAGAGGACAATCCTGTGGATTCTGCCATGTGATGAGACTTCCTTGGAAGGTCCAAAATACTCAACAGCTCAGGAAAGAGCAGACAGATGTTGCCAGGGGCTCAACCCTTGGAGCTATTTTGCCCAGATGAGCAGCAGTGATCCACCAGGTGGCCCAGATGGAGTGGCCCAGTGGTCCTTGCTGCTGAGGTGTCCAGCCAACAGTGGGTGCATTTCCGTGAGACTGGGAAGAGATTGGAAGAGAGTGGGAAAATCCTGGAGAGAGATGTGGCCTCCTGATGCAGGCTTTGGGCCTTGACTCACAAGAACAAGCACGAAGTTGTTCGTGCAGATGCTTTTCAAATGAGTGAATGTCAGTTGCCTCTGCACGGCGCCCTAGTCTGGTACCTGTCCAAGGTACTAAAAGGGAGATTTGTTTTTGACTGTGCAACCTGCCCTTGCAGAGAAAACCCGCTGAGGTTTTTTTTTTCTCTCTTTCATGATAAGCACAAGAGCCTGTGGTGGTCACAGGATCGCTTCAGCAACATCCTGGCTCAAGCAGCTCGTTGCGTTGTTTGTAAAAGTCCAATTTTCTTTTTGAGGAAAATCAATACAGCTCATTACTTAGCCGAGAAAAGATCCCTGTGTCAGTTCCACTGGAAGGCAGCCCTTGAGCAGGCTCAGGCACTGTTTGTAAGCCAGACAACAGGCTGGTAGCCTTTGTCTTAAATTATCTGGTCCAAACTAAAACCGCCCCACTGAGAAGACCGATCAGCTTCCCGCAGACCACCAAAGAGCTGCTCAACAAGTGAATACCACCAGCCTTGGGCAAAATACGCACTGGAAAAAAAAGCAACAACACAGAAGACACTTTTTTACACCTGCTGTGATGACTGTAAGTTCTCATGCTGCTTCTTCATTATATCCTTTCTTCTAGACTCTGGCTACATCATCAAGTCTTTTCATTTCAGTGCTAAGATGCAAGATGTAGTGCTACAAGGCTGACAGCCACATATTCTTTGTTGAGCCTATTTTGAGTGGTGAAACAGAAGTCAGGTTCTTGGCCCAAACTTATGATGAGTTCAAGACGTTTATGTAAGTGCACAAGATGTTTTAAAGCAGCTTTGGAATCTGAGAGGGGTTGAGGCACTTGGGTAGACAGGGCCCTTGCCTACCGTGTGTGTGTATGGCTCTGGGGACCACACTGTTGGTCCCTGTGTTTATGCAGGATCTGGATTGGGGGCATCCTCACCTGCATTGCCGAGTAAATACATACTTTGACTACTCATATGAATATATAGCCACTGACAATTGCTCCTTGCTGCAGCCCAGCTTCAGGATCCAAGACTATGATCCCTTCTCAGAAGTTTGCTCGTTTAGAAAGTTGGAGGAGGAATTGATGCTGTGTGAAATGGAGGATGGGGAGAAAAAAATGCACATTGTGGCTGCTGAGGAATAGGATTGGGGCTAAATAGTCATATTTTATGGTTTTGCTTTAAGGTTTGAATGAAGAGAATGAATGAATGAACAGAAATTTAGCAGAGACATTTCACTGCTGTAAGTTCAGTGAGAAGGTCAGTGAGATGAGAGGACCAATTGTGCATGGAGAACTACTGAGAAGGTAACCTAAGGGCTGGGGTACACACTCAGCTAACCAGAAGAGCTATAAATAAGGATGCAAAGCTGGTAAATTCTGTTGAAGAAATTCCCTATCTTGGCTATTCACGGGCTGTTTCAAAACCAGAGTGGATAACAAAAGGAAAAGTGTGGTTTATTTTGAGGGAGAAATCAGCCAAGAAATCTTTCTTCTCTCTCCAGATCATCTTTGTGGCAGTTGCTCTCGAGAGAAGATTTTGGGTGCATGGAATGCTGCTGAGCTTGGCCCTGCCTTGCCCTGCCCATCTCTTCTCCATTAGGTGGTGAGGGGCAGCTTCTGCCCTCACACCCTGGGATGAGCAGGATGCTTGGAGCTGGGGGAATGTGTCTCAGCAGCAGGGGGTGGAGCAGAGCTTGCAACAGCATTTTGTAGTGCACTGGCCTCTTGGCCAGCTCCTGTCTGCACATGTATACCACCAGGTTAGGAAAACCAAAACTGAAAGGGATTCGCATCCTTCTCCCCACAAGCTGTCCAAAAAGCCTCTCTTGTTTTGGCATCCATCACTGGTCTGTTTCCAGTTTTCCTCTGTACCAAGACCTTAATCTCACGAGCTGTCTTCAAGAATTTGTTCCAGATTCTAGATAATTTCAGGTTGTAGGGACTGTGAACAGCTGACATTGCTTATATTACCAGGCTCCTCTGGTGTTTGATGATGGCTATGATTGCAGTACATATAACATTATTATTTGACTGCAATTACAATAGCATGGGTGGTGTTATGCCTGACTAGCTGATTAATCATCTGGAGCAATGAGTAAATCTCCCCCTCTTTTGCAATAATTAATATGTACAGCTGGATTGCAGTTGGCTGAGTGAATGTGGAAGTGATCAAGGCAAACAGAGAGGTGTTTGGCAGCTTTTAGGTTGCTGGAAAGGATGAGCCCATGGAGCTCTTGGGGCAATTATTCCCTCTGCAATGTAAACTGTAGCTCGAGCCAGCTCTGATCCACCTCAGGGAGCTGCATTGCTGTGGTAGGTGGCCAAAGTGCTACAGACAAGTTGGTCCAGCCAAAGTTATAAGGTCTGGCTTTAAGGGTGGAGCCATTTAAGATTGTGGGATGCAAAGCTCTTTCCTCCTTGCAGTGGTTAACTGGAGAGCCCTTTTCCAGTGTGTCTGTAACTGCCCAGGAGTGAAGGGGAGAGGGAAATTCATTACTTCAATTGGATTAAATACCTGCTGTGCTGGGGACCTGCCATGATGGCTTAGGGCTACTGTTGTCACCGAGCAGGTGCAGTGGCTTTGTGGTTCTCCCTGCAGCCTGGGCCACATACATTCAGTCAACAGCAGCACAGATTGTCTGAAAGAACCTCATGGTTTTGCTTGCGGGCATTTACAATTCAAATCAAGGGACATCACAGCCTCTCTCTTCCTCATATGTTGATTTTCTTTGCTCTCCTGATACAGCAAAGATCAAGTTGAAATATTAAATGTCCTCCACAATGCAATTACATATGGCTGGTTGCAATCAATTCCCTCTGCCTCATGTAGTTTGCTCTTGTTTTCCTCTTTCCCTCCCTTCCTGTAAAAGACATGAGGTTTTATTTTGACAAAAGATAAAGACTTTGATTTCCACCTCTACCCAAGGAGAACTGAGCTCTCAAATCTCAGTTTTCACAGAGATGAATTAAAGGTGATTAAAGGTGATGGAGGCAAGAATACTGAATGGAAACACAACCCTGCAGCAGGACAGGGAAGAGAGGATGGATGCTGATGGATGCTACAATAATATTAAACCACTTGGTAAAAGCAGTGAATCAGCAGCTCTGAACAGCTTTTGCCAGAGACATGGTTTATCCCGGCAGGACACAGCTGTGTTCCCATCCCTGTCACCCTCTGGTTATATTAAGCTGAGTGTTTCATCACCATGGGCTGAACCTCTGTGAGTGGAGAGTGTTCACAGAGCATCAGGCAGGAGTGGAAGAAACCCCAGAGGACAGTGAGGGTGAGGCCCCAAACAGCCCCCATCCATGGTCCCTCCTTCAGCACTCTGCCCAGGAGCCCTTCTGCCACTCCTGTGGTACAGGTGTACAGAGACCACAACACATTTCTTCAAAAATCCATCAGACCTTTCACCACACTCCAGTCTTTGCCTTACCTGTCTGAGCCTTACACATTGTTCTGTTTATAGCTGCTCTCAGTGCTGGTGTGGCTTTGTTTATGATACAGCCATTTTTTATTTTCTGATTGCTAATATCTACTGTTTTACATTCTTTCTACATCAATCTAGGAGACCAGAGATAACTCAGATGAAAAGGAGTCATTATGTGGTGCCTGGGATACTCACAGTCTGGACTTTATGACCCAGGAAGTTTCTCTCTGCACCATGCTCCCAATTTGTTAGATTCTTTTTTTTTTTTCTTCATTAATATAAACAAATAACATATCCTGGATACTCTGCAGTCAACAGCACTTGCTTTATTGGCGGTAACTGACTTGGAAGCTACTATATCTCTGTGAATTTTAATTTATATATATGTTTTTTTTTTTCTTTCCGTCAGCTAGGAATACTTTTTTTTTTCCTTTTGCTTTTTCTTTTCCCTTCATCATCACATTGAAAGCTTGCTGACACTAGATTCTTGGGCAACTTAACCCAAGCTAGGAATTTTCCATTGTTTTCCATTTATGTGATGGTATTTTCCAAAGCTTTCCTTCACACTTCACCCTTGACTGGCGTGCTGCCATGGATATGGAGATGAGTTGGGTCAGCACCGAGTCCCTGGGAACTCTGTGCAGGTGGCTGCTGGGAATGTCAAACTAGTGATGCAATAGATTAAATTTACCAATGATGTATTACTGTTGTCTTCAGAGAGGTCTTCACCATGGACAAATATCTCCTGTTAGTGTGACTGCAATGCTCAAGTCTTCCCTTCTGAAAAACTTTCTGTCTAAAACGGCAAGCAGCCAAGCAATAATGGCTGTGCTTAGGTGACTTTCAAATTTTTATTATTTTTTAAAAAACTGGTGAGCAGAAGCTTATAAATTTCAGTATGAGAATGCATTGAGAAGATGAAGGTTTGAATTAAAGTCACCATACTTTTTGATCCAGTCATTGGACTTCAGGTGTGGGGACCTTGTAAGGGAAAAATAAGCCTCATCAAAAAGTACTGGAAAACAGTTCTTCTGAAGTTTTGTTTCCAGACACTGAAACCCCATTGAAATATCCTATATATCATGCAGTATAACACTATATATTATATTGTTTCTGTGCCAGATGAGATTATAAACAGGCATTCTTCACTGTCTTTTATTTGAGAGCAGACTGTTTATTACTTGTCCTTTATAATTTTTTACCTGGCAGAGGGTTCATTTTGAATTTCTCTCCCTGTGTTGAATTCCCTGTGTGTCTCTGCCCAAGCCTGGCAGGGTTGGGAGCCAGTCCTGGACCTGGAAAAAGCACCTCTCTTTCCTCCTAGAGGCTGCTCCTTTGGCAGTTGTCTTTCCCAGGGGACAGCCAGAGTTCTAGTGAAGGGAGCTGGTTGCAGATGTGAGCCTGCAGGCTCCAGGGCTGTTACCCAGCAGACTTCACCAGAAGGAAAAATTACTGAAGAAGAAAAATATAAATAGTGCAAACACAGGACACAACAGGAGGAGTAGCCTTAAGTACCTTAAATTAGGGGAACTGAAAGTCCTCTCGCTGCACCACGACATTTTAAGCGAAGTCATTATAATTAATCTTCTTTTAATATAGAATAATAGTCTAAGAAAATGCAGCACAAGCCATACTTCTCCTGCTAACACGTATCCAGGAGACAGAGTGGATTTAAAGTAAGGTGATCTTTGTAATATGGTAGAAATAAATTCCTGAAAGCAGCAATTGATCAGTGTGGAGAGTGGCAGGTAAAGGCGGTACAAATACCTTCTCTAAAAGCATTGGATACAGTAATTCCCACAGGCACCAGGAAGCTGTTAGCTAATCAGATACACCATAAGTTTCACTATCTCAGAAAAAAAAAGGCAGGAAAATATAAAATCTCTGAGCATATGGTCAGCAAGTGACAAATGTGTATGCTGGGACTCTGTGGAACAGGGGAAAACCATGGCCAAGGCTGTGATTCATTCCTCAGTAACCAGGGCTGAGTGGCACCGAGGAGGCTGTTTAGTTTCATGATGAAAGTGGCTGTGTGGCTGTGGCACCTACCCCAGGGCAGCCTGGAGAGTGGCTTGGCAGTGTGAGAGTGTCGAGCTGGTGTTGAAGAGCCAGTCTGTTCTCCTTTGTGCACCTTCGAGGCAGCTCTCTCCCGCTGACAATAGGTACAGTAAGTATAAGAGGGTGTTTGCAGGAGACTCTGCCATTACCCTTGGCAGGCAGGAGATCAGGATTAGCACAGTCCTGCTAAGCTGGTCCCAGAGATGCCAGGTGTCCTCTGAGAAGGCTGGAGGAGATCTCTGCCCAGCACACTTGGCCATAACCAAAGGAGCAGAAAATGGCAATGGCTTGGTACTTCAACTGGAGCCAACCCATCAGATGTTAAACAGACTTCTGGAAGAATCCATGCACAATTCACAAGTGTCACTGGTCCTGCAGGAACAGCAGCTCCTATACATAACCTTGATCACCACTTTTCAAAGCTACCCACTGTAGAGATTATATTAAACTCCTATGTAGAGGTGGTGGTGTACTTTATTCTGGTTGTATTATAAATGCTGTCTTCTACAGATGTAAGTACAGATCAAGAAGTGCACAGAAGTGCTGAAGTACAATCCCTGTCTCATCAATTTTACAGGCTCACAGTACCCTTAGATGGGGTAAGATTGTCTCCTTGCTGACTGCTTCTCACCAAGCTTTTCTCTCCAGTCTAACATTTAAGATTTCACCGTTTATCCATGCAAGCTCTGGCACCTGTAGGACCCTCTCTGTGCTGATTCAGCTCACTAATCAGGCAGAAAAAATTGTACAGCAGAAAAGCAGTAGATGGTTTATGCAGAGTTAATGAGTTGAACTCACCCCTGGCTTTGTTTGCATAGGCAAACTGGAAATCTTCTTCCCCGGTGAGATGGAGCTAATTCTCGTCTCCAATTTACGCTCATCTCCCATCATTCTCTTCTAGATTTTCTTTTGATGCAGGTAAGTAACCTGCAAAACGGAGTGTATACCTTTTTCCCCCCTCTGCCTGGAAACATTTTTTTGTCACTGCAGGTGGAGCCTGGACTGCACATTTCCTCCCCCAAACCATGTGGAGCTGGGCTTCAAGGGTGCAAACTGCTTGAAAAGAGGAAAAAATGCACAGCACAGTAAGTGCTGGGAAGGGCGAAACAGTGGTTAAATAACGAAACCAATTTATTTGCATCTGATAGCCTGACTGTCAGGCTGGGCACCAGTGTGTTGTTTGTTTTTCCTTAGATTTGTATCTTCCAGAGCTCGTTTGTTAATTTTTTCATTAAGCAGCTATCTGTCAGTGCACTGTGTTTTAATTATGCCTCCTGCATGACTGCTGGTCTGATCTAGTGATGCAGGGAAAAGCCTTCCCTGTAAGACATATCCTCTAACCTCTGGCTGCCCCAGCCTTGTTGCAGGGCTTAGTCCCTGTGCAGGGATCAGGCCTTGGTGTGCTCAAGCAGGACCCAGGCAGGGAAACATCTCTCTCAGGGCACAGCTCCTGCTGCTTTTTCAGGAGGGTCTTGAGAGCATGGAGAAAGAGACTGGGGTTTGATGCTAACTGCTGGGCTGTGAAAATGTTCCTGACATTGGTTACTTTCTCTTTTTTCAACCCTCAGGTGTACTTCTTGTCTGCTACCAAACCTTTCTCTGCCTTCTGTCTGAAGTCTCTTTAAAAACTCTCCCACAATTATTTGTCTCTATTCTCATATTCAACCTCCATCTCTGCAGAGATGCCTGGAGCAAACTGCTTCTCCTGGACTGCAGCTCACGAACTCACCTACAATCTGATTCAAGTGCAGTCATTAAAGGGTAGTGATGCTCCATTGTCTTGAGTTATATCTATATAGCACGATGTACTGAAGAGCTATCAAACTAACCATCATTAATTTGGTCAGCACAATAAGCAGTTTAGCCAGGCTGCCATGGGGCTGCTAAAGGGCTCACTTACCACTCTAGAAGATCATCAGAGACAAATCCTAATCTGGGAGGTGCAATTGATACATTCATCCAAAACTCAAGCTGAGCTACATTTTACAGAAGACACCAAAAAACTATCATGAATAAATACATAATTCCAGAAATTTATTACTATTTTACCAAACAACCTCCAAAAATTTATTCATATTTTACATCCATAGATTTTATTTGTGGAGTTGGGAAAAAAGGAAAAATGTGAAGGCTCTTGTTTCTTAATTTTGATTTTACTAATTCTAGTGCAAAAAGGATACTTTGCATCTGTGTTTTATCAGCAGGGGCTGTTTGCTGTGGGCAGAGAGGTGTAATAGAGCCATTGGCACTGAATGTGTCCAGTCTGATGCTGGCAATAGGAATCTCACTTTGAAGTGTGGGGACACCTGAAGTAGCTTTACCCAAGGAAAGGCACTGTGTGTGAGGGGCACTGAGCTGGACAGGAGTCAGTGCATGACCAGTTTGTGGGAGGAACTGTGTGTGCTCATGACTGCAAAGTAACTCCTGTTCAAACACCCAGGAGGTACCTGGGGTGAAGGATAACTCAGCAGTCAGGTGTTCCCTGCAGTGAAGGCTCTCCTTCTTCTTATATACTAATAATAATTTTATTAGTATGTTGGGTAGCTCCCCCATCTGTCATTGTCTGCATTAGACATGAAGGGATGAAATCACCCTTATCACTTCCCCTCCCAGCCCAGGTGAGAACTGTTTGTGCTTTCTTTGATTGAAACCTGCTGTGGTTGTTTTCAGGACTCACTAATACCAGGATTAATCTGAAGCTACTGTACAAAGAGTGCATTCTGGCACCTCTGACAATAGACTTACTGTGACATTGGTCTCAGCTGGTGTGGTATCCAGGCTTGAGTACTGCATGGTAAAACTGCACCTCTGTGCATTATCCTCTCATCAGAAAAAACAGAGGCTTGTCTTTACTTAAACTGTCCCTGGAAAAAAAGGAAAGCTGGAGCACTGAGCCTCTTATAGGTCAGCTTGCAATGAGCATTCATGAATTTTAGAAAAGTCTTTCATGAGACCAGAAGGGCTGGGAAGGAGAGAACCCCAGAGCAGAAGACTGACTTGCTGCTGCATAAAAAGCTGAAAGGAGAAGAGCAGAAATACCATGAATACAGCAAGTCTACTTTACCAGGCAGCGGGGCACGATGAGCAGCAAACACAACTTTCCTCCAAACACATAAAAATGAGCATGACGAAAGCAGGAGATAAAGAACTGTAGGGTAGTGCTGGTAGAGCCTACTGCACCCTTGGGCAATGGCAAAGACTATGTTTGGTCATGAAATGTGGAGACGTCACCACATTCCAAGTGCTGAGTGCAACAAGGGATGCAGTAGATCTCTTGCTAGGATGTGTGCATGGGGAAATGTTTCCCAGAGACTGAGGGATTTAGACGTAAAAATTCCTTCTTGTCTCGTGCATTGCGCCAAGGAAAACAGCGCTGGGGCAAGGCAATCCCACAGCAGGAAGAAGTGAGTCCATGAATGAGTCCACTGTAGCACCATAACGGGCATGAATGTGTGCTGGCCCTTCGCACGCGGGAGAGCTGGAAAAGGCTTTGGGCATAGCCCTGCCCTGTGGCTGGTTGGTGTTGATCCCATCTCAAAATAGAAGAGGGAGAAAGCAGTAATGGCCTGCCAGGCTTGGCAGTACTGGAAGAGAGAGGGAAGGGAAAAGAAGGGAGGGTGGAGGGACCAAAGAAGGCGAGGAATCATGTAAGTAGAATACCTTTTAAAGAAAGTCTTACATCAATTCCTGTGTTACTGAACCAAGACAGTCTCAAGTGAGAAAGTCATTAGAGTTCATTACCCCTGGCAACCCATGGCCATTAATTCTCTCTGGCAGCAATACCTAAGGTTGGAGGAACATCCAGGCTATGGCACTGGCTGCTGGAATGCAGAGACACGATAGGGCACAAATACTTTCCTCACAGACGTCAAGGAAGTTGAAGAAGACAAAAATGGTGCCATGGGGAAAAGAACAGTTAAGTGAGGCGGGGAAACACAAATCATTGACAGATATTGCTCCTCCTGGCACCAAAGTTCAGTGATCTACAGGAGGAAACACCTCTTCTGAGGGAGACAGACACTCTCCATCTATTGTTTCATATCTCTTTACCTTTCCTATGCTATCACATGATTTCTCAGTCATAAAGCTCCTTATTAGCTTGGACTTTAACTGGTCCAGTAAGGAAATCAATCTAACTCAACACTCCTTCCTATACTGAAGCAGCCTGAGAACTGCTGAGTCTGGTTTAAACCAAAAACTCCCCAAGCTTTTCCTCACTACTGCAAAGCAGAGTGGTGGTTCTTATGTAACAGCCTGGAAAGGGGATTTCTCACCAGATTTTCTCTGTTTTTGCTTTCAGGACCATTCTGGCTGTCTTCCTGAGATAAAGAAATATCCTGGCATCCACAGCTATCAACCCCTGCCTTTTAGACCCTTTTACCCCCTAGAAGTACTGTGTGTCTTGTAGTTCAGGGTTTTCAAGCCAAATCTGAGGTAATAATCTAGATTTCAACAACAAAGGATCTTCAAAGGGAATGCCTGAACTTTCCCTCTGATACTCACGGAAATCCACTTAAGGTCCCCCGCTACTCTCAGCTCTGGTTGTGGAGGCTGAGAGAGAGGAATGCTCTCTCACAGAGTGCACCCGTCAGCCACTCTTGATCAAAGCCTGGATCAAAGCCTGGCAGCTGGGATCCAGCCAGGAGCAGACAAATAAGTGCACAGGTGGAGAAATGAGGATCAGAAATTTGCCGTTGGGTAGCCAGCCAGCCTTCTGTATCAACAGAGTGAGTATTCTCAGCTTTTAAGTAAAAGCTGAGAAGATAAATCCCAAATATAAGAAATTGAAATCAATAAACTCACCGAGTCTTCCATGTCACAGTTCAGACTCATAAAGAGATACAGCCACTAAATCCCCACAGTGCTGCTCTTTCACAATTGCACACATTAAGAAAAGGGAGGAAAGAGTTATATGAAACATTTGTCTGGGTATAGGAATCAGTTATCTTAATGATGCAATATCAAAAGGAAATATTGTCTCATTTAGACATCTACCAGCTACAGTCACTACAATGCTCCCAAAAGAATGGTAATTATTCTCACAGATGCCTAGAAATTAAGAATTATACTTTCACTATGTTTAATATCCTAGCTGTACTTTCAAGGATCATCTGTCTTAGTAAAGCTTTGGGGATCTAATTCAATTGCTTTTTGCCTGTCATTGCTCATTTACAAAACACGTGTCTTTCTGGTGATACTGTGTTCCAGTGGATCTCCCAGAAGCTGGAAGAATGGCTGAACAAGACAGAGGTGATCTGCTCACCCTGCCTCCAGGACTGCATCCTGTCCTCAGCTGTCTCGTTTTGCTAAACAAAAGACATACCTAAAAAATGCATCAGCCTCAAGCTGATCACACCACATCGTAGGGCAGAGACATAGCCACCTTTTGATACTTCGTGCTGATTGTTCTGCTAAAACCAACAGCCAGCTGGTGATTTTTCACCTCAGCTAACATCATCTGCAAGGTGTGAGACATTTGCTTACCTGTGTGCAGACAAAGAATAATTTATAAAGGATTATTTACAAGATCACACCATTATGGAACAGCTGTACTGGGAGCCCCAGAGTAACACCAAAATTGATAAGCTCTGCAGAGACAGCTGAAATGCAGCCACTCCTCAAGAGAACACTGTAGCTCTTGGGGATGTCATATGCACGTGCTAATGATAAAGACAAAACATTAGCGTAATGTTAGAGGATGGAAAAAAAGTAATCTATATAAAACTTCCCAACCAAAGCTCTGAGATGTGTTGGCCACTGTGCTTTTTGGAGAGTTATCAGCAGCTCATCCAGTTTGTGTTCCAGGTCATAAGTGCTCAGCTTGAATTTTTTGCTACTCCTCATATGCTTAAAATTAACCGTATGTTTAAATGCTTTCAGGTTGGAAATGCTAACAGATAGGCAGCATGAAATTTCAGGGTAACAAATGCGTGTAGAGTCTCATCATCTTCTGTAGGAAATAACTGGCAGAGCCTTTCAGCCCTGAAAGTTACTTCTCTCAATAGTCTGGAGTATATTGTTCTGATTAACAAACCACAAGATGGATTTATTTCCAAACATCTGATGCCATGTGAATAATTTTCTTAATCAAAACAAATAAGCAGGAAGCACATATATTACCATTGTTGCTATGATAACTATGAATTACCGCATTTTTTTAGTCAACTCCTCTTGTGGTTTTGTACAGTTCTAGGAAATACATGAAGAAATCATTCTGGAGATGGCTTTAATGTGATACTATAGAAGTTTGGATTCAGCTGACTACCAGATGCTGAGTCATAAAGCCAGAGAAGTTTCAGAGGTAATGGACTATGGATAGAGTTTGTAGGATTCAGTATTTTTCCTTATTCAAAATCAATGATTTATATCACCAATGACTCTTGCTTGTCCAGGATCACTGTCAGTTTTAATTTCTGGTCAATGTGGGGGAGCATCTGACCCTGCCACAGCAACAGCACCAGCTGGTACAGGTCTTAGGGCAGGAGAGAGACTGAAAAACCAGCCAGTGCACATAGGGGGAAAAGCTGTGCTGGGAGTCTGGAGAGTGAATAAGGGAAAACCTGGTCAGTTTTCTAACATTTATTGATTAAATCCTGCCCAGTCTCTTCATGGAGCACAGCTGTCTGCTATAAAAGTAAAAAGCCAGCACAGAGCAAGAGCAGAACCATGCAGGGGGAAGAGCAGCTGTATGGCTTCAACAAATCTGGTGGCAAATGTGTGTGTCAAGGCATGGAGCTCTGGGCTCCCCCAAGTGCTCCCGGGGCTCTGAGCTTATCTTTGTCACTGAGCTGTGGCTGCTGTTCTCCAGAGAAGCAGCTGCTCTAAGGATGGATGGAGTGTTTGCCTCCACCTGCAGTTAGTGTGGGATTCAAACCGTGTCACTGGCTGGCTCTCTCTCCTCTCACGCACTCTGCACATGCACACAAACAAAATGACAATGATGGCAAAACACAAGATGGGAAGTGCAGCTGTCAGGGATTTCTTGGTTCACACAAGGAAAATGGAGAGTAGCAAAAAGAATTGAGAGAAGGAGGGCTAGTCTCTGATAAAGAAAACCAAAGTAGACAGAAGTACTAAAAGCAGGAGGCCTTTTAAGGCTTGAGAAAGTGTAAGGAAAAGAAAATGGTGTGGAGGTAGAGGAAGAAAAAAGAGAGAGGAGAACTAGAGAGAAGCTGTGGAGTTATTGATGCTGCAGGATCACAGACCTGATGGCTGTGTGCTAACTGTACTCGTTTTATAATAAGCATCAAACTTCAGCATCTGCATTCAGATGAGCTGAGAACACATTCCATAGCACTTGCTAGGGAATGTTGTTTTCCTGCCGAGACATTTAGTGACAGTTAGGAGATGAGCTAGTGGTCTCTGTCTCCACCTTCTAACAGAAGTGAATTACTGCAAAACCAGAAGTCGTGAAATTCCCAGCTCATCTGTTCAATCTCTGGTTGAATTTCTGCTGGAGAGTTGTGAAACCAAGCCCTCAGAGTAAAGTGGGAATGAGGCCAGTAGCTGTGAGCAACTGGAAGGATAGGAAGGAGAAAATCACTCTGGTGGCTAACTGTGGGCATGTGCAAAGGAAGTAATTTACAACTACAAAGTGCTGTAGTGGCCTGTAAAATATGTATCTGACAAAAAGGCTACTTAAAGAAAGGCATTTGCTAGTCTTGGAACAAAGCAGCAGTATAAGTTCAGAGACACCTGTGAGGACCACAGAAGGTTTCCCTCGCTGTGCTTCCGTGTGCAACACACACACAAAGGGAAAAGAGGACTGGGGGAGCTGCAGTTATCCCTCCTGTATGGGGCTGCTGAAGCTGCATTCCTGAAGGAGAAAAGGTGCAGAAGTCAAGAGTGAAAGAGAAGCAGTCTGTCTTAAGCAAGAGGATGAAGAGCTGACTTGCAGGGAGCCCCTTGGTGTGGAGCTGGACGCACCTGGTCCTTGACTGCCAGGGTGAACCTGAAGACCTGTCAGCTGGTGGAGGATGCTGAGTTCCTTTTGCAGCAGTGCCTTGGAGACTCCCAAAGTGGGACCATGTGACAGAGAGGTCAGTGCCAAGCACACGCTTTTCAATGTCTCTGATTCTCATTTTTAAGTCTTCAACTTGGCAGCTGAGAACTCAGTTAAGCCTTCTCTGTGCTAGAGTAGTTTTTGTCTCTAAGCTTGGCTAGGGATATGCCTAAGCCCAAGTCAGTCCAAGGCTTGCTATTCCTCTGGAAGCAATGAATCCATGAAAGGTGTGCAGACTGCAAACCAGTCTACCCTAGGAAGTGATCATGGCATAGTTACAGCCATCAGGGCTGATCCACCAGCCTGGGATTGGTACTGTCAGTGACAGTTCACAGATGGGAATTCCTCAGGTTTACCCACCTGTCTGTCTTAGGCTATGGATAAGCTTTTGGGAGATTGCTCAATATGCCTTTTTATCCCAAAATGTCTCACCTAACAGAGACAGCCTCACAGTCTAAAGTAGATGGCAGCGTTGTTAGGGAAAAAACAGGGAGATTTTTAAAATGGGACGTGATTCCTGGTACTCCAAGATCGGTTTTGATGAGGAAAGTATGTGCCAATCTGTCCTCTGCAAGGTGAGCCACTTCTGTCCCTGACATTTGCATGAGCATGAAAACTGGAACTCCTTATCTGTACTGAAATGCACCCATCTCCCTCCTGTCCTCCCTCCCCTGGGTTCTCAGCCCCAAATACTGAGTTCTTTCAGTCACTTATCTGGCAGGTACATGAAATGCAGCGTTAGTTCAAGGACACGTACTAATAAAATAAGCATATCACAAAAGGCAACACCTGGTCAATATCCTTAACCTTTTCTGCAGCAGATAAGCTTGGAAGGAACTGATGAAGCAACAACTACTGTTATGTTTACAGAGTGGTTGCATGTTACTGAGTGCCTCGGATAAAAAGATTCATCCCTGGTCAGTCCTCCTTGGCTGTTATTACACTCCAGGGAAGTTCACTTTTATTCAGCTGCCTGCGAAACCTGGGGTCTAAAGTGCAACAAATTGGCCATCGGCAGTCCCATTAAGAGGCTTAAGTGCATATTACTCATTTTATAGTTTGTGTGTAATTTGAGCCTTTCAAATTTCCCTTGAAAGCCTTAGCTTAGTTGCATATCATCACCTGAAGTAAGGGTGATAAAGTTCAGGGGAGTTTTGCTGTTGGACTGGTTGCTGTAAGGTGTTGTTGGGTCTGGGAGTGTACATGCATTCAGGACAAAACTACCAGAGGCTGTGAAGGTGTGTTGGGGAAATATCATGGTTGTTGTTGGTGATGGCCTATTGTGTTAGATGGACTATTTCTCCAAACCAGCGTGGCTGTCAGCTCACGTGATGACAGCACATGGCAGCTTCAGGAAGCGAAAAGTAAGACCTTTTATGGGGATGTAAGTACCTAAAATATATGTCCTTGCTCAGACTGTACATGCTACAACTCTCCTCATCTCTGACTCTACAAATTCTGAGGACCCTGATCACCCTGGCATGAATTATTGTAAGGAACAGAATGACTGCTTAAAAACAAGAAAATGTGTCTGTGGTCCAAGATCCTTTCCAAGCATCTCTTTGTTTCCTTCTTTGCTGTATTGCCTGCTGCCTCCCAAACACTGCAGATAGCTTCTAATTCCATTAGCTCTGCCTATGAGTGCTTAAGCTGCCCACTAACATCCTGTCACTAGGAACAAACTTCCCTAAGGTGAATTATTACACAATTATGGAAGTTTTGTGACCTTTTCTGAAGCATTCAGTGCTGGTCACTCAGTGCAGACAGGGCTTTGATTGATAGGGACTAATGGCAGGGCAATGTGAAGGAGGATCTTGGAGCTGTCTTGAATAGGAAAGCAGGAGTACTAAGTAGCTTGAACAGAAATAAAGCCCCAGGTTTTGCTTTTTGTCTTGAAGAAACTGCAGTTTAATATCAATTGGGATGTAGTTTATGAAGGTAATGAAGAAATCAGAGAGAGCAATAGGATCTGAACAAGGCTAGAGCAAAGAGGCATTGGGCAAATTCTCTTTCCTGTTTCCTGGTGAATGTGTATCGGGTTAGTTACTGATACCATAATTACAGATATGGTGTGTGGAACCAACAGAACAAAAAGAGATTTCCTGTAGTATTAAGCATGTTACCAGACTGGAAAACTTAAGGAATCCAAGGAACATTTTGTGTCTTGCTACCTGTCTTTTTGATCACGATATATCTGGTGTTAAAATAGGTCATGGCTCTGCTACACAAAGTGCTGTGCAAGCATATCACAGCAGACCTTCAGCTAAATTGTCATGGAAAATCAATTTAATGCTTTTCTTCCAGCTTTGTGGTACTTTTGACCTGGGGCCGATTTCTGAAACTGTGTGAAGACACGTTTTAGTGAGATGTGGGGAGAAGTGATGTGCAACAGATGGCGACTCATGGGCACTTTTTACCTTTTCAGAAACAAGTCATAGAATTCACCTTATTAGGAAATGTAATTTCTCCTTGGGTTTTGAGAGAATTGAGTGGTTTGGGGATATCGTGGAAAGATGGGCTGGTGGCTGACAGTAGTTTTGCTGTTGTGTATATGTGAATGAGATTACCAATTCAGATAATTCTGGGTTCATTGACCATCAGTGATGTTAATATTCACCAGTTTTACCAGTGGGGAAAAGGGAGGAAAGGCCAGTGTTAAAAAAAAAAAACAAGCAAAAAAGAAAAATAATTGGAGACATAAAATAGCTACATGCAACCTAGCCCTTTGTATGGTATCCCCTGCCATATAAAGTATCACAAAGCTCTTCTTTATGGATGTTGAGAGATTTATGAGAGAGAGTGAGTTGGAAACAGAGCAGGAAGTTACAGATCGTGAAGTCTTGCTGAATTATTGGGGGATACAGTTCATATCTCTTGCTCTCCCAAAGTCCTTCATGGACTGACAAATGGCATACTGCTGTTTCTTCTGTTGGAATCTGGTCTCTGTCAATTAAACGTGTAAAGAAAATCTGCAGGGATCCTGGTGGCACTGGGCAGTGTCCAGACTTGCAATTGAAGCAATGTACATGCAAAAGAGGAGGGATGAATATCAATCAAGAATTCCTCTTGCCTGATTTTAAATTACATTTGTGTGTGTAAGATTCTCCTGGGTACAGCTAATGTAGAAAACAATGTAGCCTTCACATCACTCGGGCAACAGCAAAACAGCACAAAGGGAATCTAGAGCCTGGTAAAAAGAGGAAGTAAAGGACTAAAACACACCCTTAAGTGCCACATCTTCTAAATACCTCCAGGTATTCAGACTCCACCACTTCCCTGGGCAGCCTGTTCTAATGCCTGACAACCCTTCTGCTGAAGAGGTTTTCTTAATATCCAGTCTAAACAGACAAGATATTCTGTTCCATAGCCTTCCCTGGGACTGAGGTCAGACTGACAGGTCTCTAGTTCCCTGAATCCTCCTTGCAACCCTTCTTATAGATGGGCATAACATTTGCTAACTTCAGACTCTTTCTGGACAGATAAAACAGAAAGGCAACAGCATGGCCTTCGGTATTGCAATCTGAAAAACAAAATAATAATAAAAAGGGATTAAAGTGATGATTTTTAGTTGACCGACTTTGTTTGTAAAGCTACAGTCATCTAATAGGGAACTTGAATTTTGTGGATAGAGTCTATATGCTGCTCTGGGGTTTGTGATTTGAATAACGGTCAGAAAATGAAAATACAACTGCATGTGGGATGATAAAGTACATGGTCAGTCTCTGGCACCCCAATTTTTTTGATATTGCTCCAATCCCACTGACACACTTCTGAGGGAAGCTTTGTCTTCATCCCTCACTCCTGCAGGAGGGCAGGCTGGTATGTGTGAGTCAGACCAATTCTGGTAAGTCAGCTTGGATCAGATATGGGGCAGAAAAAAGCTGCTCCTCCTGGAGCACACTGTTATCTGGTGGGTACAGCTACATTAAAGAGATATAGCCATTCTGGTCAGGAGATTCATTAACTCTTCATCTCCCCAGGCTCCATCTCATGGAGCCTGTACAAGCGCTGTGCTGGCTTTCCAGGCAGCCTGCTCATGAAAGAACTCAAGAGGCCGGAGCAGCTGTTTCCTCTCCTGAGGTAGAAAATGCCCTGAGTCTCACAGCCCAGGTTAGTCCAGGAGGCAGCATATACGAAAAAGTTTTGTGGAGCTCTTTACTGTGTAGATGTGGAAACTTGTAAATGATAGGTGCAGGCAAATGGGGTCATCAAGGTGTACCCCTGAGATCTGGCTCAGAAACTACATCGGCATGAAGACCACAGCCAAGGACAGAGCTTCCCTCTTGCTTTCCTTCCTATTTCTATGAGCCAGAGTGCTCTGAATCATGGGAGAAGCAGAACTTTTTGGTACTGGAGATATCCTACAAGCCATACCAAAACTGAAGTATATGAGGTGTTTAATACAGAATAAGCTTCAGCACAGCTGCAGACTCATCAGTGATTATGTTCTTGGCTCTCATTTTGTAGGCAGACCTTCAAAGTCAGCTTTGGTTTATTTGACATAATTACTGTAATAGTACCCATCAGCCTGTTAATGTAGAAAGCTCAGGTATTTGGCATTCAGGTCAATATGTCATACATAGATATTCCTTATTTCTGCAAGCTGCTTGTTAGTGTAATGCTCAGGAATGGACTAATGTCATGTAAATAATTTCATCAGGGCAAGATTATTAGATCTACTCACCCCCAAACTCACATTATTTTTAAAAGCTATATTTCAATTCATAGGAAGCAGAGAAGACTGAACATATAAAAGGCTGCCTCACAGCCAATCTGCAGTTTTTAAAAAAGTAACCCTTTGGGAGGGTCTAACTTCATTTGTAATTTCTTTGTCTCCAGCTCAGAGGAGCATGAAAAAGACACTTCCTCTCCCACCAAACACACAGGTGGAAGCTAACTGAGGGAAAGGCAGCACACAATAGGCTCACAGGCCTGGGTGCTGAACGGTGTGGCCATAACTTGGTGTCCACATCAACAATCTAATCCCTACCAAAAATTTAATATGTTAGTCAATGCTCGTCTCAGTTAGCTTTATAGAGATATGGAGACTTATAACTGGTCCATAAATTCTTTTCCCTAAGTCATTGTTAAGACTGTTATTGGTAGGAAATTACTTGGTTTTTCTGTTTCTGGCCTTTCCCACTAGGGCCCTGTAATTTTTGGTTGCCTTTTACTTACATAATGAGAGTTCCTTTTTTACAGAATATTTTCCATTTTACTAAAGAAATATTTCCTTTTTTTGCATAAACATTTGAGTGGAAGTTTTTTCATTATTCTGGAAGAGGCATCAATACCATTGCCTTTTTTATGCAAAGGAAAAATCAGTCAAGGAAGAGGTTAAATGACTTATTTTTGTTTGTGTTACAGTGGTGATGAGAGGTATATGCTGGCAGATGTGACCTTGGAGGCCAATGTTCTGGGCACCCTGGAGTCCCGCAGGAGCAGAAAAAAAGCACCAAGCACGAGAGAACAGGCTGTCTTTTGGGCTTTGGACTGTCTCAGGTCACAGGCTGCCCTATGCCTGCAATGTGCTGTGCACACTAAAAGATGCTTGAATATCCACACATCTCATACTGCAAAGTAAGGTACCTTTGTACTGCCTTGATTTCTTCTGTATGAGTTATAATCCTGCTCCAGAAAAATGCCTTGAAATTGAATTCACACTGGGAGGAGGCAAGAAGTTGGAGGAGTACAGTCACCTCTGTGTATCCCAATTAAATGTGCCTACAGGATATTCTAAGGGAATACAGAATATGTGCCCAGAGACAATAAAAAGTTATTTTGTTCCTATTATTATTTTTATTGTTATGGTTATTACCAGGTATTAGTTTATTTTACGTATGAATTCTTGACTGAATTCCTCAATGAGTCCTTTTGGACTACCTATGTTCCTGTGTAGGTGTGTCCATCAGCTCAGGGCATGGCCAGAGAATTGCTGTTGGATACTCCACACATGGGAAGAGATCAGGAACTTGGAGGGTGATGAACAAGCAAAAGGAAGTCAAGGTAAACACTTCAGTGCCTTTTGAAGGGTCCTAACTGAAAACTGGTGTGTAGGGGGAGGACTTTATCAAAGAGCAGATCATCATCATTATACTTCAGTTCAAAATATGGCAGCGCCTCGGTTCAGCTTCCATTAGCTGAATTTGTGGTAAGATGATAGCTGACTGTTTAAAGTGACTTGAAAGGCTTTCTTGAAGTATTTGGGGCTGAAAACTTTGGCACAGTTTCCTTCTGATATGGACATGGTTATGGGGCTTTGTAGCCTGCCTTATTTCAAGATTTGTTTAATACCCTCATAATTACATTAAATTGGCCAGGAAAAAGGCTGAAGTTGGGCATATGAAGACCTGCTCACTATGCATAATCCTGGATAGGAGCCTGATTTATTGTCATTCCAAGTTTGCCTTGGTTTCATTGCATTTTTGATATAGAACAAAGGTATTTCCGTATTTTAATTTTTTTTTAATAGACCTAATTCTAGTTGTGTAAGAGGAAGTTTTATGGTGCAAACATGTTATATTACCATCTCTATAACAGGAGCCCAGAAATATTAATCAGAATTGTCCAAATGTAGTGAGCAAAGGGTAGAAAATGGGGAAAGGAATAGATAAAGCCACAGCTGCCTCTCTGCTTCAGAGAGCATGCAACTGTCCCAAATATAAAGATCAAACAAAAATTGTCACATTCACTGTGATTTGATACAGGCTAAATTCACTTTATGCTTAGATACCCATCAGATTTCATCAGCTTTTTCATCTCTGCTGCAACAGGAAACTTTGATTTGATTTCCAAGGGATTTGAGTTTGAGTTCCTTCTAAATTAAGTTGAGTATTAGGGCCACTGAAAACTGCGACTGAACGCTTCCATCCTCCTCCATTCAATTTCATGCCTCCAATTTCTGTGTTTCTAATAAAAGGGATGTTTACTACCAGGCATCTCACTTGAACTGATTTGGTAAGTTGCTGAGAAATTTAAGTTGCAAAACATTTGATATGAATTATTTTTTTCTCCATCAAAAAAATTTTATGTCAAAAGTGAAGACAAGTCTCTGCTTTTGGTCTTCCTAATTACTGGATGTTAGATGTTAAACATTGAACTGGAAAGCCAATTACATGATTATTAATCAGATGCATTTTTTTCACCTTCGGGAAAAAAGACCAAGTGAAACATGAGAGTCCACTGGGAAACACCACCAATTAAAGCAATTAAAAAAGGATGTGGAGTTCTTAATTTTTACACTTCACTAGGAAGTTGATTGACTGGGCTTGACTCTCCTGGGAGTGGATGTGCTGGGCAGTTTTTTATTTGCTTCTTGATATCAAATTCTTCTGTTTCCTTATGAAGAATAATAAATTTTCTTTGCAGGAAAATGTACTTATTGTGATATGGGTAGCTGATCAAGGTTAAAAAGTTTGATCAGGTTAAGTGATGCCTGTCATTCAACATTTCCACTCATGGGGAGAAGCACATATTTCCTCCACTCTTATTCTGCAGACAGACTTTCTGACAGCTGAAGTGTAGCCAGTAAATTTCTTTTCCATTAGTTGCAAATTGTACAACAATATACTAAAGTAATTACACCATAAATCTTCTTGCCTTGAAGTTAGGCTCTGTGGTACACACTCATAAAATAGTGCAGTAGCAAATAAAATCACTGCATCTGTGTACATTTGTCTTGCAATAATTTTTCTGAGGGTGGTCTATAACATTGACAAATGCGAATTAAGGAGGAACTGAAAAGAATTCAGTGTTTCTTGGTTTGTATAAGAGACGTGCTATAGTTCTTCAGTAATTAGGGCTACCTTGGAGCTGCACATGGGTCAAAGCAAAGATTATTGCCAATAGTCTCCTTAGATGTGCATTATGAACTGAATATAATATTCCCTGGATCATCCAGGGTATGGTGAGTCCTGTTGAAGATCTGAGTTCAAGACAGATTGTGTTGAAGCACCTTAGGAGTGTACCCAGTGTAGACAGAATACCTCTAGGATAAATCTAACCATTGCATGGCTCTAAAATGCTTTGAATATCAGGGAAACACAAATGAGAATATTTGCACTAAAAAGAAGTAACTGCCAATACATCTATTTTTCTTAGCTGCCTAGAAAAGGACACACAGGTGATGTACCTAAAGCATTCCCTTGGCACCTGAATGTGAAAGGCATCATTTAATATTCAGCACTGTATTGCAAACTGTGGCAATAAAATTATGGTTTCCTGGCAGTTTTGTTCCCAAAGCCAAGGGCTACCCTGGATATAAAGCTGCCTGTAATCCTTCTGATACTCCTTGAACTGTGCAATAGGCAAGTTCCTTCATTTTTTTGGGAGGAGAGGGCAGCAGTGGTCCTGTCCTACCCCATCCTCCTTCTCCAGGTGGGCTACCAGATCCCCATTTATTGCTGAAGAGCTCTGGATCCAGCTCTTCTACTGCCAGGCTGGATTTATAGGAGTGCATGTCAAGTTTAATTTGCTGCAGTGTGTACGGATCAGCAGTCAGAATGTGTGAGCTTTGTCTCTCCCCAGAGCAATGTCAGTGCTGCCATTCCCTTCTCCCGAATAAGGGGCAGCATTTATAGAGTTATTTCCAGGCTGTTTGTGGGTCATTTCCAGGACCATCTAAGTCTTGTGTTTTGGTGGCACAGAGGGAGAGGAGGATTCCTAGTGGTGATCAGATTGCTGGAGAAAAGAGTGCAGGAAAAACTTACTCTGAAAAAGCCAACACTGGGGCTTCTGATCCTGCAAAGCACTGCAGCCATGGATCAGCCATGGCAGCAGGAGAGCAGCAGCCCCAGGTGAATGGGCTTTGCTATTCTGCGAATAACTGCCCTCATATAGACAGCATCTCTGACTGGGTCTTGAAAGCTTGAAGCAGGCATTTGACTGATTCATCTGGGAACCAGGCATGTACAGGAGCACCAGGGAGATATTTTCCCTGCACAGGAAGTACAGTTGATTATATTCACTATATTTGGTGTGATTTGCTGCACTCAGATATTCAGCTGCAATTAGGTGGTTAGAGACTCATCATTAATCTCGACTCTGGGCTGCCTGTCAATCTGTCCCCTTACATATTTTATGGCATTATTCTGAATATTTTGACAAGGAAATATCACTGCTTTGGAGTGGCTGCTGATGGCAGGATTTCTGTGTGCATCTCTTGTCAATATCTAAATCTCTTCTGTTCAAGGCTCTTTAGAGACTTGTCTCTCAAACAACAATTATGTCTCTTGTCTGATTCAGAGATCTCTCAAAACCCTGCTGAGTTGGTGTCCAGACATTAGACCTCCTCCCCCGAATTACTTGTTCCTTGATACCTGACCATATTCCTTGATGACATCTCTGATTATTTTTTCTCACCTTAGTATTTCTTAGAATTTTCAGACTCATCTAAGTTACTTCCTTCTGCTTTTCTCCCTCCTAAAAGGGCTCATATTCTTCTTGCTCTTATTGTATTTAAAAAGCTTTGAAGTTTATTTTGCATTCACTGGCCTCCCTGCTTTTCAGTTCATCCCTCCATAGATAATTCTCTAGCGTCAACATATATTTTGTCTTGTAGTAGAGCTGTCCAGTCAGTGGAGATCCTATTGTCACTCTTCTACTGCCAAAATTAAAGGCCTTCCCCCCTGCTCCCAACCCCCCCCAAAAAAACCCCAAACCAAAAGCTGTTATTCAGTCAGAGAGTCAGAGTATCAGATGAGCTAAAGAATGTGAATGGAGAAATCACTTGAAAATAAGGTTTCTGAAATTTGTGGATCTCCCTCATAAGTTACACCCTCCAGTGGATGAAAAAGCTTTTAATGAAGCTGTAAAGCTGGGCATTTTGTGCAACTTAGCATGAGCTAAGTGAGCTCTGAAGTTTTCTTTACTTGAGAGTATCTCTAGGACATCTCTTAAGCTTTCTTGAGGCTCAAACATTTTTGAGTCTCTGTTTAAACAAATGTGGGTTGTGATCTATTGTATTTATGTATAGATATAGGAGAGGTGGGAAACTGAGATGTCTCTGCTGTGCTTTACACTGCTGAATAGAGAAGCAAATCCAGATTATTCACTGCACATCTTGCCTTGCTTTTGCTTATATTTGGCATCAGGATGCAGCTGTTCTGACTCGTCCTGAGTAAGACAAGGTCATATTCATCATTGCATGTTTAAACAATCCTGTATTTTCGGTGTCTTGTAGTACACATCCTACTAGACCATTAAACTATCATCTCTGTTGGGTTTCTATGAAATTTTTCTTTTCTCTTGCAGCTGATGAAATGAATGATGATGATGTATTTCTAACCAAAAGCTTCTGTCATTTAAACTCCCACACTTCCCTGAGCTTTCAGAACTGTTAAAAGCCAACATAGCGCCTTTTTTCCTTCATTTCATGAAGACTGGCAACAGCGTTTCAGTGGAGTCCAAAGGGTACCTCGAGGTATGCGTTATTTGGGCTAAAATCTGGATTGGCTTGTTCAGAAGTTCTGTTTCCTCTAGAGTTCAGGCTTTATGGCAATCTGGCTTAATTCTATGCAATTACAGAAGAGCAAACAATTCTATTAGCTCCTATGAAAAAATGCTTATTGGGCATGGAAGCTGGGAAGTTTGCTTTATGAAATTGTGTTTTCTTTGTCTTGCCCTCTTTTTGGCAGGTGCAGAGATATTAAACACTAAACTCAATTTGTTTTCTAGTTCCATGGTGGAATTCAGCTAAATGAATAAGCATGAAACAAGTTTAGATTGCCCAATTCTTAAAAAGTCCGAAATACTAAGGTGTCATCTGAACTAATGCTGGTCTTTATAATGCTTGTAATTATATTTTGTAGTATCCAGGTGGTTACCAAAACTGGGAAAAACCACGGGAAAAGACTGTCTGCCTGGGATAGGTGGAACTGACAGTTTTTGGCAGAGGTTTTTTGCAGTGTGGATTCATGGCCCCTGAACAGTTTCTGGCCTTACCAGAAGTTTTCAGAAGGTTTTTTTTTTTTTTTTTTGAGAGAGTTCCTTTTATCCTCTTGATATCATACTTTATGTCTCCTGGTGGTTCCTACAGGGATGATACAGGGGACTTTCAGTGGAAGGTGACACTTTGGCAAGGATTGAGAGAGATGAAGTTGATTTAGGCAAATAGACTCTAATAATAATAATAGCATTAAGAGCTGGATTAAGCACATTCACTCTGTATTGTGTCTTGATCCAAAGGACGTACTTACCCATTTCTGACATAAATCAGGGTGCCAGGACGTTTCATAGATGGGTGATGTTTGTGGAAGCACTGAGCATCACTTAGGGAGAACAAATGGAGATGCTGACTTTCTAGGAGAGACTTCCCTACCATTTTTTAAATGACTCTTGAAAATGACAATCTTAGCTACTAAAAGGTACCCCAGGATGACAGCAGCTGCTTGGTTCACTATAGTTTGTACAGTTTCATTCTCTGTGTGTATGCATTTATGTCTTCTGCTTCTGAGTATATTAGCCAATTTAAACTAAATCAGATGAAGGGACACAGGACAGTAGGACTTGGGATAATTCAATTCCCATGAGGTTTTTGGAACACAGCATCTACAGATTGTGCCAAAGTGAAAACTAAGCACTCTGAGAAATTGTATTTATTCTTTGGTTGTACATCTCTTGCAGGTTGTTTCAGAAGAAATGAGGAGCCCACAGGACTCGCTTTTAAGCTGATATACTGGAGGTGTAGAGCTGTGTTAGCCCTCTGGTATGGGCCAAAGTCACTTCAATGGCATAGCAATGTTACTTGTGAGATGGTTTGAATCACAGCTTTTCTACCTTGCCTACGTTCTGCCTCATAAAATACCACAGAAATGAAGTAAAGAGGGAGAGTGGTCTCCACTAGAGACATCTCTGTGACATCAGAAACTGGGTACAGATAGAGCAAACCCCACCATGCAACACGGAAATGTAACGCAGCACAGCCTAAATAGGGTCAGCAATATCTTCAGCCCTTAAACTGCAGTCAGAGACAGGTGTTGGTCAGGGAGAACCTCCAGCATTTGTGCAGTCACCATTATTTGTTAAGACTGTGCATGTAGGAGCTTAGCAGTTGATGATCCCACCAGTCTGCACTGTGAAGGTCTGAAAAAGACCAGACTCCACCTCATGGAGATAATAGATCCCACTGTATTTTTGTTTTCATTTTACGCCACTGTTCCCTCATCTTTACTGCCTCTGAGGTGAGAAGGAAAATACTAAATGCCTCATCTTGGGCAAGAGAGAATAATTCAGAGAGATTTTCACCTCAGTACGAGCCTTCAGAGCTGGTTCTTTGACGGTATATAGCAACAGATATCTCAAGCCTTGGAGAAAGATACAGAGATTTAGACTGCTGATTGAAAACTTAACTTTGAGAGCACTTTCTCCAGCATGGGTGGATTTCAGAGGAGCCATGGAGTGAAGCTGCAGGGAATTCATCTGGTCTCTCTATAGATATGGAGCAGGAAGGGAGGAAATCCTGGAGCTGAGCTTTCTGCTGACCCTCCCAGAGGCGTGAATCTCTGGTCTTTTGGAATCAGAAAGCAAACCTGCAATAATGGCTGTATGCTGGCAGCTTCCCACAGCGAATTATGTCATTATTTTGCTGCAGAAAGTGTTTCAGCAAAGCTGTGGAGTGTGGCTGAGTGGTACCATAGCCCTCTAACAGGATTGCCAGCTCAGGCTATCCAAGGGACACACGGGGACCAGACCTGAGGGAGAAAAATTCTCTTCTTCCACCTTCTTCATGGCACAAGAACTCCTGAGTGAGAAAAGCTGTGACATGCTGGGAGAAGCCTTTCTTTTTGTTTTCCCCTACACCTTCCTCATAATTAGCTCAGTTGCTGTCTGCCAAGACCTGGACCTCTGTCTGAAGTGCTGAAAATGTCGAGGCATTTCTTATGTTCCTCAGTATAAGAAACCACAAGCAGCAAATCCAGCCAGTCTTTTATCATTATGCAGCATTATGAAAATCATTTCTCCATTTCCATAGGCCAGTGGTGCCATTGATTGTAATATTCTCTGGCAGTCGGCGCCAGACTTATCCTTTCAACCACATAAAGATTACCTCGCTTTCCTCTCAGCTGTGTGATTTCTTTCTTGACACTCACTGCAAGAATACAATTTGGACTACCCGGTTTTCTCCCTTCAAGTATCCTATCAGGCTTATGCTTTTGTAGGAACTCATGACATTCTTTTGTTGTGGCAGTGAACAACAGGGTTTCAAATGGCTTAGATGAAACATGAAAATCTCCTAAAAATGCAAAGTGTCACTTTTTCTTCTCCACTACAATGCTGGACCCTGCACTAGATGTAAAGAAGATGAGCCATTCCTCTTTGCTGGAGGTTTTGGAGATCTTGCAGCAGAGTCCCTGGGGCTTTGTTGTGGTTAAGAAAAATGCATTTACTGCCAGAGGGCAATAAAATTTAAAAAAATGTCAATAGTAAATAATGACAACTATTTATCTTATTTGAGGCCTACAAAGCAACTAAAACTGAAATTATCTTCAAGCGGACACAAGATACAGTTTGTGCAATAAAGCTCCCAAATGAACCTAACATCTCTTCCTTGCTGGAACAGCAAGAATTTGGAATTCACTTGGTTATGTGGCATAATATACCAAATTTAGAACTGTGTAACCCATTTCTGAAAATGGTCAAACTATGGAAAGCAGTAAGGAATATGGCCTAATCCAAGGATTTAAAACCTAGGCATGTGTTTAAGCACATTGCAAAATTGCTAGAAATCAGGGCCTTCCCCTGTTTTAGTTGCTGGGTGCTGAAAATGCTGGAGCATCTGCAATGGCAGATAGTGAAGAAGACAATTTTCTTGAATTGGTGCCTGAAACTACTAAGTCTGTGAGCACTCCCAGGAAACCGATCCAAGGATTGATTTGAGAATCAGCACATCATGAGACCCTCTGGGAGCCTTCCTTCAGTCCTTCATAGATTGTAAGGCTCCGGGCAGCTGAATGTAAGTCATTAAAGCTCCTAATTCTATCCATTAGTACACTCATTAATATTTCTCAGTAACTTGGGATACAACATTTCTCATGACAAGCTTACAAAGTTTTCTCTTCCATCTAATTTTAACCTAGAGACAGCTGTAAGGAAGGAAAGCTCACCACTGAGTGGAAGAAAAACTTTTTTGTAAAATTTATGTTTGCAGAATCTGTCCTTCTGGGCAAAGCAGTTAGAGACATTTTACTTTAGAGATTAAAATCCTCCATGAAGTTGTTGAATGTAGGGATATTTAACTTTTGTCATTGGGCTCAGTGTTCCAGCCTGGAGCTTATTGAACTACTAACAGTAAAACAATGAACTTTTCACAGCAGGTCCCAAAAGGAAAAACAAAGAAATACAAAGAAAAACTTCTTCTGGGGCCTTAGGAACTGGATAAACATGCTGCTAAATTGTTCGTATGCTCCAGAGATGGATGCCAGTAGAAGACAGCCAACTTGAATAATTGCTTTTGGGTAGAAAAACAGAATTGCAGGATCACAGAATGTTTGAAACTGGAAGAGACCTCCTGAGGTCGTCTTACCCAGCCCCCTACTCAAGCAGGTCCACCTAGAACCAGTAGCACAGGATGATGTCCAGATGACTTTTTAATACCTCCAACAGTAGGATCTGTTTTCTTCCATTGCATGAGTACATTCAAACACACATAGACATATTTATATACTTCTAAAACTTATATGAATATAGATTATATATATGCACAGTTTTATATATATATATGTATGTGTATGTCTATAAACACTCACATACGTATATATGACCACATATTTTAACAGCAAATCTGGATGATCAGCAGGACTTTGATGATTTGCATTTACAGAAATATGCTGTAAACTTGAGGGGAAAAGCCCTGAACTGTTTGATTCCACTGAAAAAAAAAAAATCCTTCAGAGCTAACCCAGCAAGAGTGATAACTGCTGGCTGGAAATGGTGATGTTGTTACTGCTCTAAAGCAAATAAATAGTGAGCAATAGGTCCTTGTCACTAACCATGCTGTAATTTAGTCCTGAGTTCAGAGGTTACACATTTGCTTTTTCATCTTGGCCATACATGAGAAAACTCATTAAGCAGATTCTTTTTTAAATAATGAAAAAAGTTCATTCATTTCTAAGAGGAATTTATGGGAGTAAAGAAGTAGGGGCAGTGGGCTTAAGAGACTTGGAGGCCTATAGGTTGTACACTGGGCTGCCAAAGTCAATATTTCGTTTCTGTACACAAAACAAGGAGTACTCGGGCTCCAAAAACAAGTAGAAGAACTCACTTTCTGCAGTGAGCACTTTTTGCTTTAGCTTCTCATCTGGGATGTAGAATTTTGGTTCTTGTGTGCACAGCAACACTACTGTACTTTGACTTTCTCTTCAGTGTTCTCTACCTACTTGTGTACTTATGGCTCATCCCTGCTGATCGTAGGTTAGTTATTTCTTCTCTCTCTAATTCCCTAGTTGTGCTGACAGTCATTGAAAGCTCAGTAGAACTTTCTGGGTAAAGGCTGGATGGGGCAAGACCAGAGCAGTGCTGGAGTGTATCTGCTGGGTAGACCCATCCAGTCAAAGACAGAGCAATATAGTCCCAGGGATGGGATAGGGATGGCCCATGGAGACAGTCCAGCCTGGAGAGAGTGCATGGAATACCATGTATTTTCAGCTTTTTTGCTTGGAGGACTCTCTTGAGGTACTTGTGGCTGTGGAGGATTTCTCAGCCAACGCTATCTTGCCCAGAAAGAGCTGACGTGGAGACATCTGTTATCTTCGCTGATAGTTCAGGGGCAGCAGCATAGATTGCAGCAGCATTTCCTCTTGTGCACAGCAGCACTGCGGGTGTGAGCAGAGCCTCTTCTGCTTGATCGCTCCCTTCTTGCTGCACTCACTCACAGCCTTCCAGCCCTGGCAAGTGTGTGCTCACCAAGTGCACTTGAGGCCAACAGAGCTGGCTGACAGAGAAGCTTCGGACAATGCTGACAGGCCAGGCCAGGCAGTTTCCTGGCATTCCAAGACAAATTCCCCCTATGGATTCAGTGAGACTCTTGGCACAAGCAAAACTCGGAGGATTAAAAGACACATCCGTCTCTGCCTCCTTGCACTTGTGTTCCTCCAACACTGCAGGTACCTTTCTGCCCCAGCTCAGAACTCCTTGTTCTGCTGGGACTTCTGCATAGCTGAGGACTTCAAAGCCTTTGCTGTAATTTGAGTTTGCACTTCCAAGTACTGAATGAGGTTGTAAGGCAGAGGTAGCTTCCTTCGAAGCATTTGTGTATAAACATGAAAGCTACAACCTTCTGCTCCTTGCTCCTTTCATCTTTTCAGGCTCACAGATAAAATGCAGTAGGGTTTTTGAACTTTACAGAAAGTTTTATTAAAAGAGTGACTCAGATTTTCCTCTGTTGAGCTGCTTTTCTCTTTCACCATTGCTTTTGTTTTGGCTTTTTCTCCTCTTTCCTTTTTCTTCTGCTTCCCTTCTTACTTTCTCCCATCTCATCCTTTTCAGCACAGGTTTCAGATAGTTTTGGTGGACATCTTTATGAATTGTTGTTTTGTGGGACATCACGGCTGTGCACCTGGGGACCTCATTTATTACAGCCTCCAAATCTGTCCACTACAGAGTCCCTGCCACCTCTGATGGAGGTGAAAATTTGTGGAAAAGGGATTATTTCAGTATTGTGTCACCAGTTTACCTCCAGGTTGCCATGGGAAGAGGTACTAAGGATGTCTCTCCAGTGACAACAGAGAGAGCACAGAAGATTAAAATCCCCAATTTTCAGATTCTCCCCACTCCCCCCTCCCATATTTGGGAGGGGATTCAAGCTCAAGAAATATTTCAACAAAAAGGTGAGAATTAGAACAGGATCTACCTCAAAGGGAGATTCCTCTGAATGCTGCCATATCATCCAGCAACACAGAAAAACTCAGGTTCTCATCAGCTTCCCAGCTGCCTTTTCTGTAACTTTTCAGGCAGTTTGGTCTATTTACACCAAGTTTAATTTCTTATATTGATACCAACTAGAAAGCAGCTTTGGCATATAAAATAGCACCAATAATTTCAACTGTTGGTACACACATGTCTAGATTACAGTGCCTGGGTAATTGTAATGAAGATGTTAATATCAAGATCAGAGGTAGGATCAAGGAGTCCTGAGACATTCTGTGTTTTACCCACTAGATCAAAGATACAGAGCAGCTGCAAACAGTCAGGTCAGTGACATGTGATGTTTATTTTGCTGAGCTTTCTGTTAGTCCAAATTTTCTTTTAATCTGCTGACCAAAATCTGAGCAATGGATACCCTAGTTACAAATAGCTTCTTTTAGATATTTAGGCATCAGGACTTCTGTGAGTGAATCACTCCAGTGACTATCAGGATGAACCCCATAGGCATATAGATCCTCCTGGAAGTTTTAATTATTTGCTTGACTTGACTTTTGTGCCAGATGGAATCTGATAATTTAACTGATAATAATGTGTACTGGTGCAGCTGTTTATCTTCCAGTACTTACTCTATGAAGTATTGTCCCAGATTTGCTGCTTCAAAGGTTATAAAGAGCTTAGGTCCTCGAGGTATCCTTTTATATTATTTTCTTGCTAATGTTGAGAGCAGTAGCTATAATTTAACCATTCTGTGCCTGAAACACATCTTGCAGAACTCCACTACAATGGCTTCAATGGCTTGTATGTGGAGACAAAAATAGCCTAATATCCTGCAAAGCGATTAGCTCTTCTGTGTGCTTGCCAACGTGACATTCACCCACAGATATCTCAACAGTTTCCTGAGATTCAGAAACTGGACACACTGATTAGACTGGGCCAAGAATACAGGATGTTAGGTGGAATTTGCAGCTATTTTTTAAAAGAGAATTTTAATGAGGATTTTTCTTGTTCAGATTGTATCCACTGCCTTGCCATAAAAGTGCAATGCAAGGTTCCTTTTGAGGTCCACAAAGAATTAAAATTATGGTCAGATAGTTGCGAGCAATGAAATTATCATCTCTCAGGTGAGAGGATGCAGTTTTCTGCACACTTTTGTGCCAACCGTTTCCAGAAAAGGTTGTTTAAGATAATCCATTTTATATTGTATTGCAGGTTGCTGGAAGCCCAGCAGCTTTCAGTTTCTGTGGTTCATCTAACAGTAGGTAAATTCTTTAAATATGTATTAGTATCAATGTACATTAATATTAAAAATCATTGTTGATTTCTGGGGACCTGTGACTGTACCTCTGCTAATGAGTGACAGAGAAACCTTAGAAACCTGAGTTTGTTGCTGAAAGGAATGCACTTCAAATGCTTTTTCCCCATTCTTTTTTTTTTTTTTTTTAATTTCTCTTGTTGCACTTTGCTGAAAATCTTCTCTGAGGCCTCTGGGGGATGATGCAGGGAGGATCTGTATGCCTGAAGGACAATGTGATGCTTATGTGAAACTCACCTCCTCCCCAGCCTCACTTGGCATCTGGACAGCAGCCACCCACATGTGGCACATTAAAGGATTAAGGCTTTAATGACAGTTTTTAAATGCTGTTATTAAATGCGGACTTCCATCCTGTAGAACACTTGAAAAATAACATTTGTAAAACTGCTTCCTGAGAAGTATATCCCCTTTTCCATTATCTCATCTATTTGTATGCTAATAACAATTCTTTAGCCTTTCTCCTCTGTCTCTGCTTGAGCAGTTCAATGCTGAATTCACGATTCTGTGTTTTGTACTGTTAAGAGTCTACTGATATTTAAAAAAAATGGTATCTCAATAATTAATTACAGATAAATTATTGAGAAAGCAGCAGCAGATGCAAAGGAAGAATCCTCTGTATCAAACACAGACTTTTATAACATATCTTTGCAATATCACATATTTTACATATATATATGTATATATACACACACAAACATATATATAAAATTTTCATATTCTGTTATCAGAGTGCTTTCCTAGCATTTGATGCTTCATGTGATACCACAGACTACTGACAAAATATGAGCATTTCCTCTCAAATTATATCCATAATGAATATCTGAAAAAAAGGTCTCCCAAGAGAAAAATATACCAGTCTATCTAGACTACACTTCTGTGAAGGAATTCCTGCATATTTAGGAATAACAGCTCTGCTATCAGAGAAACTAAGTGAAGAGCAGACATATAATTTTGAAATCTTCTGCTTATTTGAAATGTTTATATAATCTCAATGTTGACATATATTAGTAACAGCCCTGGACTTACTGAAACTTCAGTGCCTGCTGAAAGGATTTTTAACCAAAATTTTTAGCATCTTTTCTGATGTAGACAGGACTCCCACTGAGCTCAGTATGTTCGTGTGCATCCCTAAATCTCAGTAAGGGTTTGGATACCGTCTCAGCCTGAGATAATTAAGTTATATTAAATCCCCTGTAAGTCACTGACTCAAGGAGTGGTTTGGGCTCGAACAGGCCTCTGCAGGTTGTTCAGCCAAATCTCCATCCCAAAACAAGGACAACTCCAAAGGCAGGTCAGGTTGCTCAGGGCTTTGGGCTGAGCATGGAAAGTCCACGAACTCATTGGTTCTGTGTTTCAGTGGTTATTGTCTCCCAGAGGGAAGATTTATTTCTTTGTGTCCTTGTGGTCTTTGTCCCTCATCCTGTCCTTGTGATTCTACAATAGGAGCCTGACTCCTTTCTAAAAAAATTCTTTCAGGTAGTAGAACACATCAACAGGTTCCTCCTGAAGCTTCTCACTGCCATCCTGAGCACCCCCTGAGCTGTCATCCTCTCCTCACACAGCCTGTGCTCCAGCCCCAGCCTGATGTCCTTCAGCTGGGCCCTTCCCAGGATGTCAGCAAACGTGGTACTTCTTGCATGTGCCACACAGAGAGCGGCGAGTGGGGACTTTTATTGCAGCTCAAGTGACACACCAGGTATGTCTGAGCTCTGAGCAATGCTGGCCACATCCAGACATGTACATACTTCCTATTTCCTGATCTCCAAATAAGTCTGCATTTGTAATAGCTGTTGTCTGCTCCTTCACATCTCTGCAGAGAACTGGCTTCGAAGGTCTAAGGGTGTTAGGGAGAGTCTTCCTCTTTAATGTGGTGGTAAAATATTTAAGAGTTTAGACTATGGAAGTAATTTCAGGGCCTAGTTCATCATAGTTTCTCTCCCCCAGAAAACCCATCTTCAAAGAGCTGCTCCAAGGCACAGGGATGCCAAAAAGAGTATTTCCATTGATGTTTGTCCTCCTTGCTTTCTATTCTAAAGAAAATCCAATTTTCAACTTAGCTTTCAAATGTGTTTATCATAAAACACGGGCCAATTTAACTTCTCAGTTACTTCAAGGAGAGATGATGCCAAGGCTGAGCTTCTGTTTTCATGAAGAACAACATAAAAACCAGGCTCCTTGTTAGCAGCACAAAAAGCTCTGTATGGGGAAATGAGCTGTCCTTGGAATGGCACAACTGATATTTTAGCCTCAGGATCCTTTTCTAAAGGTCACAGCACAATTTTAAACTCAGAATATTGCAATGCATTTAAATATCTGAGATCGAGGTTAAAGAAGATCTACTAGTGCAAAACAGAAATGAAGAAATCACATCTACCTTCTTCAGGCCAGAATTTACTCATCCCGGGAATAAACAATTCCAACCAGTGGGAAAATAAAGCTGGCCTTTCCATGCCATGAGCTTGGATTTCAGACCTTCTTCCTCACTGCACAGAGGGATAACCTCCCCAGTGAGGTGACTGGCTTAGTGGATGAGAGGAGAGAGGTGGATGTTGGTTATCTTAATTTTAGGGAGTGACTTTCAACACTGTTCTTCTTTAGGTCCTCAGAAACAAGCTGGCGAAGTAGGGAAGCAATAAATGGAAATGATACGGGGTGAAACTGGCTCTGCTTTGAGAGAAATTCAGGGCAACACTTCACTCTAGCTGGGAATTTGTGTTTATAGCACAAAATGATGATGGGCTCATCATCCTTTAATTGTTAATTATTCTACAGCAAAATGTATGCTTTTGTGCAAACATTTTTATCCTAGGAAAAACATCTTTGTTAAAGTATTTGAACCTTCAAAACACGCCGGTCAATTTAAGATGATAAACCCTGCAAAGCACTCTCATCCTTACTAAAGGATCAATGAAATTGAAACGATCTCAGTATGCAAGTATTGACTTTTATTCCTAACACTGATTTAAACTGTAAAGGCCTATTAAAATAGAGATCAAAACATCTATCAAGGAGTTCATGTAGCTCTTTAGAAAAAACATACTGTATTTAGAAGATAATATAATGAAGTGATAGAAAATACAGGTTTACAATGTAATTAGTGATGGAAGCTTAACAGGTGTTTAGTGTACTAAATCTTGCCAAAGAGAAAATGCCTTGGACTTTACCTTGAGAGGTAATAGGATGAAAGACAAAGTTTTTTTTAACTTTTGCATAATAGAAGATGAAAAACTGAGTTCCATGAGAAGTTTGAATCAGTATTGAATGTGAAACCTGGGCGTGAGTCCTAATCTGACATCTTCATCATAAAGCAGTCCTTCCTTGTACTATACAGAGATGGGGATAAGATATTCCAAATAATCCCCAGACTGTGCACTTGAATTAAGGAGCATAAGAGAAGGGACACCACCATGCAAGCAGCCATAGAGTGGCATGAAGATAGATGGTGTCTGGGATGAGACAGGGCTAAAAGAAGAGGAGCAGCATTTTGTTTTTTTCCATTACAGTGAGTCACTTAAAGCAGGAATACACACATAAACTGAAGATTTTTTTGTTTCCAGCTGCCACAAATAAGTCATATCAGCAGCCACACAGTTAAAGCAACCTGGCTCCTCTCATGCACAGGGAGCAATTGTTCCCATGCTAGCAGAAGGAAATGCACTCACGTGTGCACACACACTTTAAAATGCTTTAAAAATGTTATATTTGACTTCCTGACTAGTTTGGAAATTCTCTTCAAAAATAGCTCTCATGACTGCAGGCTGGCAGAGCTGTTCCTGCCTGGATTTAAATGGGAAAACTCAATTAGAGCTTGAATCTGTTGCACTGAAATGGAATTGTCTCTTGCAGGCAGAGCTCAGTCACGGACACAGTAGCATGAATGAGAGGATGGAGGGGAAGGGGTTGTGCCATTTTGGAGGGCAGGTTGTGGGGGACTCTGAGCTAGAATGTTCCATGTCCTGTCCCTTTGGAAAGGAAACTTCATTGCACTTCTGCAAACATGTTCATGGAACAGCAGCTTCAATCCAGCTTTTTCCTGATTGAAGGGGCCGGGTCTGGGGGTGGCAGGGACTGGCCGCTGAGCACCTCAGAGGCACAGAGCAGTGACTTGTTCCATGAGGATGACCTCCCTTTACTTTGCCTCTCTGGCTTTGAACAAATATCTACCCCTCTCCAGACTCTTTCTTTCATCTGGTTTAAGGATGTTATTTGTATTTCTCTAGTCCGGAAATATTTTTGAGGATCTTGGGAAGGCTGCAGCCTGGGCACAGGAAAAATGGATTTTTGGTGGCAGGTTCACCACAGGGTTCCCCTCTCCTTCCCTTCTTGTCCCTCCCTGTGTCCTGTTGCTATCCCATGTCTCTCTTTGTGGTTTCCACAACAGGCTTTTCAAGCTGTGAGGGGAGACCCTTCAACACTGCCTGGCCTCAACATTTTTCTCACCATTGTGCATTGAGATACATGTCCAGAAACGACCTGCTCCCCATTGCCTCTCTTATCTGGGATCTCAGCCTCAGCCTCAGTTTCCACTTGCTCTCTAAGTCATCTGTGTTAAACTGCTCCTCATAAATAGCAGCTTCCAGCATGACTTCTTTTATCTGTGTCTTGTATTTGTGTGTGAGAGGGAGAAAGCAGGTTCACTTGCATCAGAGCAGCTGGCTCCTCTGATCTGCCACCTGGAGACTTGGCTGACAGGGAATGTGTGTCTGCAGGCAGGGCAGACCTGTGCTTCTCCAGCTGTGCCATCTCTGCTGGCACCCTGCTGGCAGAGGGCAAACTTGCCCCTTTCCCCCATCCTTTGGGACCTGCTGGACACTGTTAGTGGATGTTACGGGCCGGGAAGTAGACGCACAACTCCTAGCAGTGCAGCAGGCTCCAGGGATCCTCTTGCAAAACCTGCAGTGAAGAGATTTAAGTGTGTTCATTGAAGCAAACCAGGAAAAAGGCTTGTGCATATGTGGGAGGGGATGGTGGGCAGGCAGGGCTCAGGCCAGCTCTGATTCCCTGCCCTCCCTTGACTCTGCCATTTGGTGCCACGGACACCCATCTGGAGACGTCCATGTGGGCTGTACTGCCCTTTGTCCAGGGGAGAAGGACGACATTAATTAAATGTTTTGTTGCTGTCCTTGGAGAACCTGTTGCAGAAGAGGTGATTAGGTCTTCCTTTGGGCATGTTGTGCAGGTGAGACCAGATGGAGATGAAGGACATTTGACAGTCACACACTCAGAGGAACCCTGGGCAAGGGTCAGTGCCCTGCACTGATGTGGTTACAGCCTGTCTATCCTTTGAACTGGTTAATGCTGTAATCCTCGAGCTGGTTAATGCTGTAAAACTCCTCACTGCAGGCTCCTGCTGCTCTTGCCTGCATGGATGAATGCACCTGCATGGTCTGAACTGAGGTGGTGTTGCATGTGCTCGTGAGGGCTACCCTGTCTTTCACATAGGGCAGCCCAGGGATGTTTGTCAAACTGTGACAGTACTGTAATAGCACTCTCCACACTCTGAAGAGGTCATGGACTTTTGGTTTCTACCTGATTAAGTTTTTGTTGGGTTTTTCTTTGTTTGGTTTTCTGGTTTTTCTGTTTGTTTGTTTGGTTTTTTTTCATCAGTGGTTCGGGATTTTCCTTGGTGTCAGTTTCAAAAGAGTAAAGGAGAGAGTTTGGAAAGAATGCCATCTGTGACTTCTGATGGCTGGAAAGCAAAGGTGGTTGGCAAGGCAAGAGCCATGGCTCTGTGGTCCAGGGGAATTTTCCGAGGAGGGCATTCACAGGTGACTGTGGCACTTTTGCAGGAACGGGGTGGAACCCCTGCATGCCAAAGCTGGGGCCAGCAGCTACCTGATGTTCCTGGGGCCGAGTAGGGCCCTCAGCAAATGTCACAGCTTGTCAGTGAGAAGGGGAGATTTTTCTCACTGTAACAAATCCCACAGATTTTTGAGACAAGCAGGGAAATTTTCCAGAAAGATCTCCTGAGAAAAACTAGCTGAGCTGTGGTAGCAAAATGGTGGAAATGCAAAACCACCTCATAGCTCAGACTGTGGCTCCTGCAGCAGGAGTGGAGACTGCAGCTCCAGGGAGAAACCCCAGGCTGGAGATGGGGATGAGATGGGAACAGGCACCAGGCCCAAGAGGGAACTGTTCCTGGTCACGCACTGCAGACACCATCCACGTGGCCAGCTCTGCCTGCAGCAGAAGCTTTAATGATCTCAGAAGAGAAAGAGCTAAAATGAAACCAAGAGCTTTGCCTGCTCTGAGCTTCTCTAGAAGGAGACTCAAGAGAGGGGCAGGCACTTCCAGCAAGGGCTGTCTGCAGCGCCCATCACCTGCGGGGCAGGGCCGCTGCGGGGGCTGCTGCCGGGTCCCAGAGACACCCCCGTGCCCAGGCTGGGCGAGGAGCTGGGGGCAGCTCGAGGCAGGAGAAGGGAGGGTTCCTGCTCACCCCGGGCCCGTGGAAAGGGGGTGCCAGCGGTGACCCGCTCGGAAGGACCAGGTGAGGAGAAATCCATCGCGGAGCGTCAAGTGGTGGGAGCGGCTCTGCGCAGCCACAGAGCCCTCTTGTGTTGCCTGCTGGGTTGCAGACCAGGCAGAGGAGCAGCCTGCTCCTTTCACAAGACCAAGAGCAAGGTAAAAAAGGTGTCTAAGGTTTATGTTTCCCTGTTTAGGAGTTTTCAGCTTGTGGGTGTTTCTAGAAGGCAAGAATGGGAAGAGTGAAATGATCCAGGTCTCCCTTGTCCGTAGGAGAAGGAGATATATTCTATACAACTTCTAAAGAGCCATGCACCAGGAGGAAGAATTTACTCTGGCGTTGTTCCCATGTGCTAACTGTTAGTAATAGATTGATTTTTCAGACAATATTATGGCTTCTTGCAGAAACCCAAACTCCAATAACTTATTGTTTCAGCCAAAAGAAATCTTTAAAAAATGTTTTTCTTACAAAAAAAACCCCAACATTTTTTTTAATGTGGAAAGTAGATGCTTTTTTTTTTTTTTTTTCCTCTTTAAAGTAAAATCTGAAAAACACCCTTTGGCTGAACTGTCAAGTCTCTGAAGACTTAAAGTTCAGGCAGCCTTCCTTTGGACCCACCTCCTTTCACTGCTGTCTCCCTTTAAGGGAAGCCACCTCAGGCACAAGGACTTGGTGCAGTGGAAGCTAATGAGGTACGGGAAGCCCTGCTCCACTGGAGTCCCCAGGGACACAATACTGTCTTCCCCTGGCAGTCATATATCATTGGACATATTCCCAGAAATCACAAGCAGATTAAACATTACAGGATCTTTTCCCTTGCAGTGGCACAGGTATGCTTGCCTCTCTAATGTATTCAGAAAGTATAAAGCCAGAAAGGACTATTAGATCATTTTAATTTGCTCACTGATAGTTTTGTGCAATGTCTTCTGTTAACTAGACATTAATCGCCAGCACGTATCACAGCAAGGAAAAAAGGTGCAAACAAAGCTAAGAGTGCTTTAAAACTACAGTGGGAGGAAAAAAGGTGGGGGGAAAGATTGTGAAAACATTCTACTGTGCTGCAGAAAAATGCAAAAGCTGTCCTTCCCTCAGTCTTCACTAAATTACCATGAATCTGAACAGGGAGAAAATGATTTCTTGCATTCAGATCCAATGGTCTCCAAACCCCTGATAATACAAACAAGGATTGTACAACTCAATCAGCCAAATACAGTGCAAGGGAGCTCTTGTTTCAATCACATCCACAAATGGCAAACAGAGCTGTGTGTCAGAATCTGCTCTTTTTCTATTTACAATCAGTCGAATAGACTCTTCTTGTATATGTCTAAAATGTTAATGAATTTAGAAACAGGTGGTGAGAGTTCAGGAAGCTCATGTGTGTTTTGGAATTTCCTGTCCACTGAACTAGTTTTTCTAATAATTCAAGATGTTGTCACATTAAATAAAATTATCCCAATGATGATGCTGTGTATGTGTCAGCTTCTGTTTCAATAATGTATCCTGCATTTTGGCTCCCTAGGATTAACTTTTGGATAAAAAGTTATTTTCCTTTTCGTTGCTGCCAGCATGATCCTATTTGAATTCAGTGTTGGCAACAGAAATGCAAGAATGAGGACCTGTTTTAGTTCTCCCTTTAGTTTACATTGATTAGATTAAATTACTTTTAACTTGAGCTGTTGCATTATCACCTTACCAAAATATTTGGTTTGGTTTTTTTAAAAGATTTTCCCTTAAAAGTTTAAGTAAATAAATTTATGAAAATATTTTTACTCATTGCAGATTTGAGAAATACTGCACTGTTTCAGAACAAAGCTCCTGGTTCTCTTTTTTTCCTGTGCTCAGAAAAATGTGTTCATAAAAGACTGGGAAACATACAGATTTGAAAAGCAATCAGAAGAGCTGAGTATTGCAGCATGACTTTTTGGTGTTGTGTTGTGTCAAGACAAATGAGGTGCTGCCTAGAGTGTTCTCTGCTATAGCTTTAGTAATGTTTTTTTAGTGGGATCCTTGGCCTGGCCCATGATAAAGAAAGTTATTATGTCATTAGTTTACTGATTCCTTTTCGCATTGTCTTCTTGTAAAGCCACCTCTTCTCCTATCCACTCTAATTGGATTGACTGCCTGTATTAGGTTCTTAGATTCACCATATGCTCTCTAATAATGTTTATTTCAGATTAATGGTACCAACACAAAGAGCAAGAGAATGCAAAGCCTAGAGGAGAGGTCACAGAGAATCTTGTTGTGCCAGATAGTGTTGTAGCTCTCCTGAAAGCTACTAGGTGGATGTTGCAGAAACCTATATTCTTCACCTTTTGAATCTGAGGACAATTTAAGAACCTGCTATGAGATGATCCCTAAGGCCTTCTAGTCCAGAGAAAGAGAGAAGTATTGTTTAAACAGTCAAGGAAAGAAGCTGAAGTGCTGTGATTCTCAGCTCTAAAAAAGTCTGTAAAAATGGCAGATTTTCAAGATTTATATCTGAAACATGAATTTCGCTTCTCTGATCCCACTCATTTCTTGGTATTGGGTATGTTCTCATGGATTACTTAAAAAAAAAGAAAGGGTCTTACTTGCAAACTATCTGTCTCTGTCTCATGTTACCCTTGCCAGAAGTGGTCTCACTTGCATGATCATTGCAAGGACCTGTAGGTTCATTTACACTCTATGAGCTATCTTCCAGTGCACTACATATTGCTAGCTTGGTTTAAGATGATGTATTGCAGCCAGCCAGCAAGATAATTAAGAGAATATATTAACCTAACCTGGGTGTTGTGAGTGCAAGGTTGAATAAGCACAGCACATCTCGCAAATTCTATTTAGCAGCAAACATATTTTTTCCAATGTAGATTGTGTTGAAAAGAGAGAAAACCGATAAGGAAAAGGGGAAAAGAGAGAAGGAGGATGAAAGAAAAACTGACGAGTGAAAGGAGAGAAGATATTCAGGTACTGCAGTGGTTGGAAGAGCTGAAGGAGATGGAAGATGGGAGTTTGTGTGTAAGGGAGGAATAGATCAGTGGGGGAATGCAGTCTGGATAGGAGAGGAGATGGCAGTGGAAGGAGGGGGTCTCTGATTGGAGGAGAAGGTGTACCCAAAAAGGGGCCAAGTGCCCCAGGCCAACAGCTCTGCTGGTTGTCACATCCCTGGGTTGCGCTGCTCCCTTATCCAGCTGGATCCCATCCATGAGAGTTGTTCTTGCTGGGCTGAGTCCTGCCCTGGCAGGAGGCTCTGTAGCTCCAATTACAAAGTAATTAGCTCACTTGAGGACAGGAGATATGATGGAGTAAGGGGGAGAGAGGAAAGCGCATTGCTAAGAAGTTGCTTTAATGAATTTGTCTTTCCTGTTTGAAAGTTTGGAGACATGAAAGATGTTTTCAAGGAAGCAGGAAAGCTTGCTTAAGGAATGGATTATTCAGAGCTTAAAAAGTGTTGATTGCAAATTGCTCTGTGTATGCTTTAGGTTGTTAAGTGTAAAGAGCTCTTAATAACTAAGCTAATAAACCCCTTAGTGTTTCACCTCGATATTTTTATTTATCTTCAAAAATGTGCTAACTTGCTGCATAAATAGCAAGGCATATTTCCTCTTGGAGCAAATGACAAACACACTCAAAAATTTCTTCAACCTAGCAAGAAGTGAGGGTTTTTTTTAAATTTATTTATTGTCCTTTGGTATTTTTTGTGTTTCTTGTTGTCCACAAGTGAACACAAATTTCACCTGTTTGATCTTTCTGGAATATCTAGCAGATCTCTGTTTGCATCCAAGTGGCACAAGAACTCTGACAACACTGATGTGGGGGGGAAGGGAGGCGCTTTAAAATATGGATTAATTTAAAACGCTTTAAGATTTTGGACTTTCTAAGAGAACTCTGGCCAGTTAAGTTGATTCCTTAATTCCACATGAAAGCTCTTGCCATCTTCTGTTTAAAAAACAATTCATAGACTGACTGGCAAATAAGATCTTTTCCTGAGAAGGTGAGAGTTTAGGATGAGTTCCCTTTGATTGGTGGGCAGAAAGATCTCTTGAAAAAGCTGTTACCCAGCTACTCTTAATGCCTTTCCCCTGAGGCAGGCAGGGCCTATTTGAGCTCTACTTATTGATCTGTGTTATGAAAGCAATTACAGTAGCATTCATGAGCCTTGAAAGCCATAAGCAAAGATAATACACATACTTAATTCAATAAGTTTGGTGGGGGGTGTAATATGCCTCTTGGAGCGTAGCTTGAGGAAATCATCTCGCTTTACACTGCTTGAGGAGGCTCTGATAATGTATTTAATAACAACAACAATAAAAATAAGGCTACCTGGCTTATGTGGTGCTGCAAAACTGCTGTCATCCTCACCAGCCTTGGCCCAAGACCTCCTCTGGCCCCACACCTGTGGGAAGAGAGGCAACACCTACACCATTGCCTTTCTCCTTTGAGTTGAGATGGCAAAATACTTCAGGCAGAAACTGCCTCTGGCTGGCTTTGCACAGCACCTGCTAAAGTAAGGTCTCGTTTTAGCTGGGGCTCTCAAACATTACAGTAGTACAAATGATTTCATTTAATGATTTCATTTTGTTTCCAGTCCCAGGCTTTATTCAGAGACTCACAGTGGAACTATTAGGCATGTCTGGAGTTGTTATGAACCTCTTTTCCCAAAAGTTATTTATCTGACTGAAGGTAATACAGTGTAATTGTCTGTCAGCCTCCGACTGTTCTTCTAGGAAAGCTCGGCTCCTGTCCTTCTGGAAGCCATCTCAAGAACAAAGATAGGAGCTGCTCTTAACCCAGCCACTGTCACTTCAGGCTGGGCTGGTACTGTGCAAAGCAAAAGCCTGCTGCCTGGATGTATGCGTTGTGTGGGCTGCGAGGAGCATCTCTAGCATGGAACAGGGAGGAGGAATGGGATCCGGTGACTGCACAGGAATAACAGTGCCCTCAAGTACTCTGTGAGTGAAGCAACAGAGGCCACAAACTTTGCTTTGATGGAGGGTACATGTGGGCCTGCAGAAATAATTTGAAAGTGTTAGACTTTGAAAGATGCTCTGTAGCCGAGTTAAGAAAGCCAGCATTGGGATGACCTTCTTCTTTAAGCTCCTGGCTGATGTGTTGAAATGTCTTTCATAGCTCAGTTCTGAAAGCCTTCCTGTGCAGACATGAAACCTCTTTGTCACTCCTCTATCCTAAGACACCATACACAGCCAACTTTTTGCCATTCAAGTCTGCCCACAGGAAAGGATGGAACCATTCCTGCTGGAGTTTAGTCTCACCTGGAGCTATCACCAATGTTGTACTGCTCTGTGGCCATACAGCTGATCGATGTGGTGGATTTTGGGATGCACAGCTTTGTGTCCTGTCTCCCAGGCTTGCCTTATCTCAGAAGCATAAGCAGAAGCATGTGGTCCTCTTTGATGCTTTGTAGGTTTCATGTCCCAAATGCTGATAGCAAAACTGAGGTAATTTCAGGTGCTGAGAATGAGTAATTGCAAATTATCATTCTCTGCATATGTACTGCAAACAGTAAATGGCTATTCAGGAGTACCTGGCTCTTTAACTCGTTGTCTTGAAATCCTGTAGCTTCAGTAAATTTTAAAACAGGCCTCTTTAGGGCATCTTCAAAATACTGGCCTCTGGCAAGAAAGATCCTCATTTGCTGAAATAATCAGAGCTTGGCGTATAACAGCCTCAGCACCCTTTCTCCCTTTGCCCCAGCCCTACGCTGAACGAGTTTAATGCCCTGCAAAATACCGTGGTAGCTGTGGGGTATTTGAAGCTTTCCTTCATAAAGCAGCTAACAGTGAGTAGGTCTAACAGTTGTGCTGGAAATACCATGCTCTCTCTTCACCCCCCTCCTTCTCTTCATCCTGCCTGTCATTTTCGTTTGTTTGTTTGCTTTTGTTATTCCTTCTTGGCATGGGAGACTTACCATATTTGGGATATAGATTTCTGGGGCCATGGAAAGCCAGAGAAAACTTTTAAAATGTGATTGGAGGCTCAAAATTCAAAATCTTAAGCTTGGTTAAGTAAGCAAGTCTGGGCAAATAATGAGTGCCAGTGATCTGCTCTTTCAAAATTGGGAGCTATCTTAGTGGAACAGACTCTGCTTTGTAACAGGTAAAAGGTTTAAAATGTACCACCTCAGACACACTTCACACTGACAGGAACGAGCTACGTGCAGATTGGTAAAATCTGTCTGTATTTTCCCTGGTGTTTTTCTTGAGTACAAGCATTTGTTCTACTTTGACTTTAATTAGTCCCTCATAGTGCCACTCTGACAGACTAAATTAGGTGTCAGTAATAATATACTTTGTAAATGCTATGTCTGTGCAGAAATTCTCCATGCCAAGGCTGTGTTGTTTTTCCATGTCTACCCACTGCATGCAATTACACATTAATGTAGAAATAAAAGCGAAACACTGGCTAGATCTTAAATTGTACCGTTTCTCAGGAGTTACTCCTGGGCTGTTACTGGTGGCTTGTCCACAGGACAGTAAGCCTGCTCCTCAATCAAGTGAAATAAATGTTTAATATGGAGATAAGGTGTAGCAATTAGCACTAGAGTCTATTCAGAGCTGATCTGTTTATTTAGTAGAGCTGATTATGAAGTGCAGACATCGAGATGTTTTGAAAAAAATTTCCTGTCTGCCATGTTTCTTAAGTTATGATCTTCAGCATGATACCCAAACCCACTTTACTGTCAACGTATCCCAGCTATGGGTCAGAATCAGTTCAAGCCAGTTTCTTTCATCTGCTGCTGGGAGCTTTGGCCAAGACACTGTGTCTATTTCAGATTGCAGCCACCACCTGAGTTGAAGAACTAAGGCTTGAACATGAGTTCAAGTTGCAAGCTAACACATAGGCTGTCAAGTTAGATTTTAAGATCAAGAAGGATCTTCGAGGTATTTATAACATTAAACACAGAATTTATTCTGATTACTCCTGTTTGGAGTCCAGCAGGTCACATCTTCATCAAAACAGAGCTTCTAGTGCTGCTCCTGCTTTAACCAGAAGACACCAAGAGGCAGAGAGCCTGACGTCTCCCTTTGCTGATTGTCCTTATCCCAGGACACCCTTACTGTTACATAATTGTGTACAATAGAGCACCACAAGAAAACAGAACAATATTTGATCCACATTTGTAGCCTGTAAAAAGCAGCCCCCTCCTTTCCACCAAGGAAAAGATGCCGATTTCTACATCATCGAATGTTTTGTAGGAAAATAAGGAGTATACCCCTATTCTAATTGAAGTCTTCTTTTTGGTTAGATTTTCTTGTAGCTGACAATGCAGAAGGTGACCACTGTGTGTTGAGACTTCTCTGTGCCATTTCAGAAAGAGGTGCAATGTAAAACAACAATACTATGGACTTTTCATCAAAAAGTTTAATAGGGAAGCTTTGTCTATTTTTCTTCATACTTGATATGCTTTGAATTTATACGCAGAATTTAGAAAATTCTGGGTAGATAGCAAGTCAAATGATAAGTTTTTGTCTGTTTTCTTTTTCATCCTTGTCAAAACAGAGCTATGTCTTTTTCTGTGTTCACAGTTTCTTTTTCTTTAAAACCAAACTCAATACTGCAGGGAAATTAGACCGGAGTCACATTTTTTTTTTGGTCTCATATTTTGTGATGTCGTGTTCCGAGATTTACTGCTTATGAGACTGTTTCAGAGTAGTCCATATGAATGGGAACTCTGCAGAAATAACAGACTTCAATTTGTCTAGTGGGCTCTTGCCTGAAGAGAGAGAAAGAGTCTCATTGTGGCTTCTCAGTGGTGGCTGCTTTCTCAATAATGAAGCATGGAGAACAACTTACTTACCTTGCATTTATACAAACCTTAACAGTAGAAAAAAGGGAAACTTTGAAAACCTTCCCAAACAAGACTTCTAACCATTCTTCAAGCCTCCCAGGCATCAAGGAGCTTTGCAGATCAATGCCATTATTATATGAATGAAAGGACTTCAGAAAGCCATCACATATAGGCAGGGGTCTATGGTTTGTGACAAATCTTATTGGAAATGAGCATCCCTTATCCCTGTGTGACTTCCCATGCTTTTCAAAAGGAAGTGGTTTGAGAGGTGTTTAGGATTCAGCATTTATAATGGAATCTGTAACGAAACTCAGCATGCGAGCTGCAAGAAGGTATTTAAGTAGTTTGAGTGAGACTCAGAAACTGGTTTAAAAAGCATTTCATGAAGGTACAATCACTTCTGGCACCAGAGTAGAAACACTTATGCATATTTCTGCACCCTGGGGCAGTTTTCAAGAATGCAGCTAATGTTAAATCTGAACTCAAAGGGCTTTAATTTTTCTGTTTGATGGGGAGCACTCATTATGCAAATAAGATAGCCTTTGGTCAGCTGTCTATATTCCAAATTTTTTTTTTCTATTTTGGGAGGATGCTAGTTTAAAATGGAAATTTCCACGTTGAAGTTACGTATTTAGTCACAGCTTTTTAGTGTGCCTAGAAGACGTGAAGCGGAACATTATCAGATACAAGCATGATTAGTAAAGCCCCATCCTGGCATAAAAGGAGTCTTGTCTCAGTTTGGCACTGCCAGTTTTATAACTCCTCCCTAACAGGGAAATTGCAGCAACCTCCACTTGTCCTTGACTTCATGGCACAGGTAAGATATCCTTGGTTGTCTCCATGTCTGGCCTCTGGTGGCCAGCTACATAATTCCTCACCTGTCTTCACACTGGGTTTCTGGGCAGGGACAATTTCGGCCAGAGTTATAACAGTAGCTAATCTCTCTACTCTGCCTTGCAGTATTCTTGCTTTCCTCCTGACATCTGACGTTTAAGAGAGACCTCAGTCCAGTCTTCCTGGCCAGCAGTTCCAGTGTGACAGACCTGTGGTGAGCAGTGGGAGACAGGGCCGTGGGAGAGGTACGTGGACACTTTGGCCCGTGGTGTCCATTTTTCCCACCTGGTGGATTCCATGGCTTTCCTGAATGCGGACAGGCATGCAGGCATGCTTTGTCTGGCTACATGAGATGAGCAAGGGCCTTACTCACCACCAGCGAAGTGAAAGAACAAGCCAGAAGAGACTCCGAGGACACATCCTTTGCTTGTACAGCTCACATGCTGTGGCAAAGCCAATAGAGTGAGGGGATTTTACATGTGGAGGGATTTTTTCTCGTGATTCTTTCTTTCTTCCAGCACTGCAGTCTCAAAAATCTTATGGAGAATTCAGGAGGTTTTACCCCCATCACCTCTGTGAATTCTAGGGGCTGTTAGGAGCCAGGCTTTAACCTCTGGGGGAAAGACAGTCCATAAGGAACATGAAAAATTGAAAAGCGAGAAAAAGCTTTTAGTAACTTTTTAAAACTTATTCCCCATTGACTACTCTGCTTCAGAACACAGAGGCAGGAACCTCGACATGCATCTCCAGGAGCTCAGTGAGGACATGGTGAGGACATGGCTCCTGGACATGCATCTCCAGGAGCTTGGTGAGGACGTGGGGCAGCTCCTCCCTGGGAGCAATGGAGGAGAGAACCAGCTTCCCTTTTCTGGTGCCTCTTGTTTAGAGAAAACCGTAAATTATCTGACTGGGTACCTGTGATACACTCAGCTGTTTCCTCCCCAGGCTGAGTTTCCTTACCAATAACTCTCATTACTTGTGATAATGAGTAACTGGGCTGGTGGCAAGACATCTGCTTTCTTGCATCTAAAAGGGATTTGTTGTGCAGTGCTAAGGAGAGCTTCCTCTGCTGAGTTTGGCTGGCTTAATTAACAGTTTGCGAAATGCTTTGGATCCATCTGGAGGAACAATCCTCCCGAAATGGAGCTTGTTGTTCTGACAGTGCAAACCGACCTGGGTGAGCAGGGGCTGGGGGACCAAACCTTGTCTATAAGGAAGATGCATGACAGAGGATGGGCGGCTTGCTGAGGGGGAAGCAGGTGGCTCTTGTAAGTTGAGTGGGAGGTCTGCTCTCCTGGGGAGGTGAACAACAGCAGCACAAGTGCTGAGTGACAGGAAAAGTTAGTGGAAGTGCTTTCCTATGTTGCTGGGCACAGCTGCAGTAAAGTGCTTTTCTGTGCTTGAATACTTAGTGTTGCTGATCTTGCAGCTGGAGGTGGAGAGCTGCAGAGCCAGGCAGGGAGAGTTGTACACAGCAAACTTCACTTTTCATCCAACACTGTAAAGTGGACAAGGGTGCATGATATCAGCACTCCAGGCTTTCAGGAGTTTGGGATGAAATTAAACAACCTTGGGACGTTTTCAGATGAAGGATACAGAAGCAGCTGCTGAGCAGCCTGGCACACGGATGTGGCTCGGTTTCCCTCTTTCCCAAGCATTCTGATTGTCACGTGCTGTGCGTGGTTGTGCCTAAGGGCGGTCAAAGCTATTAATTCCCACTTGCCTCTCTTTAATGGCTGTGCAGAGGAACATTGGGGCAGGGCCCTCCGAAGTGTGCCAGGCAGCTCCCAGGGTAATGGCCCTTGGCATTCGCTCCATGGTTACAACTGCTGCTGCTTGGGGTGCGCCCTGCTTGGCTGTGCCACTTTCTCTTTGAAGGTTCCCACTCCCTTCTGTTTTGTTTTGCCAGGAACAACCTGAGTGCAGTGGTCAGAGTGTCTTCCTGTCTTGGCAAAGATGCTTTGGAAGGAAGAGAAATGCTATTGCCTTATCAGCATATCATTCCCCAAAGGCTCTTTATTCACCTGCTGCAGGCAACATAGTTGAGCTGTGGATGGGGGAGGCTGCTGAGGATACACTGAATGTTTCCCTTTTCTCTTATATCTGGATCATGTTTGGTGAAGTTGCAGGGTGCTTTGAAACCTAGCATCTTGTTTTTCTGACACTTGGAAAAAATAGACCCTGAAGGAGGGACAACCAGCAAACCAAACCAAAACATATTTTCCTAAAATATGCAAAAATTTTCCATTCCAGTAAGAAAATACCCTAAGGACATTGGATCTCAGCACTGAATCCAAGCCTTTGGAAACAGGATGCATAAGGCAAACAAGGCTGCCAAGGTCACATGCCACGTGCTTCTGTTGCCTTCATCCTTGGAGGAAATGCTGGGGCCACTGGGAAGATCCATGTTCCCGTGACATTTCAGGAGCACACCAGGAGGAAGAGAGTCAGGATGCTTGCTCTTGGTCTTGCTTGGGTGGACGAGTGCCTCCCAGTCTGCTGTGTCACAGCTGAACAGGTGCAGTTCCTGCACAGGTTGGACCTTCTCTGTTTTTGTCTAAATAAGGGTGTGGAGTGTTTTCTTAGCTGGGGTTCATTACTGTGCTGGCTCAAACAAAAACAAAGCTGTGCTTTCCTTTCTCAAATCACACTGCAGGCTTTTTCACTCCCTCTGCTAATTTTGTTCTAAAGGAATGACAGTGGCTTTAGGGAATTTCCTGGTGTCATACCAGAATCAGGCATTAATGCTGACAATTTTAGGGCTGGGTTGGTATTTTCTAATTTCTTTCAGAAATGAGTTGACACAGTGCTAATGTTGGTGACCTGACTTTACACAAACATGCTCTGAGTTTCTCTGTGCATTTATAGCCTGTCCAGGGAAGCTCTCTTCTGTCCAGATGCATAAAGCTATGGAAGAGCACTTGCAGACATAAAGATGTAGTTTGAAGAGGCATAAAAGATGCTCAAAAACTGCTTTTATGATTTTCCTTTTGAAAAGACCCAGGTGCTTGATTAAAGGCCCAGAAACAGGCTTTTCAAAAGCTACAGAAGGGTCGTGACCTATCCACAAAGTACAGTGAAAGAGAAAAGAAAGGACAGGAGTAAGTGACTTCATTTTTCCTTTATGCCAAGGAAACATTCTGGTGTGATGGCTTCTCTGAGGTTATTGGGAAAGGTGAGATGGATGGCAGTACCACAGCACTGCCCCTGTGTCCCCTTTCTGGGGCTTTTGAGAACCCAGGAGCAGTTGCACAGAGGTACTCGGTGCCTTTTGACATGAGCTTTCATCCCTCCTCCGAGAGTCATAGATGTACCTGGGGTACCTGAGGTCGCTCAGCTGAAAATCAGAGCCATGAAGCAAAGTGGGATGAAGACAGGAAAATCTATCAGAGGAAGGAATAAAACCCCGTAACCTGACTGTCAAAGGGAATCACTCTCCTGCTCTGTGCAGCTATACGGAAGTCTGGTGTAAGTTGTAGTAGGGCAATCTCAGGACACTGTCAGCCACAGCCATCCAGCAGGTATTTTCCTATCTTTGACTATTCTGCTCTCCCAGGTGTCTTCACACAACTTGGCAAATTCTGCTTCCTTGAGTGTTTCTCACTCTCTCCACAGTCATAAAAGGCTGTGGCTGCTGCAGGATGTGCCCATATTCTGTAGAGCAGATACTGCTCCCAGGCAGCTGGGATGGGTTGCTTATATGCTGTGAAGGTTGCTGTTGTTTCCCAGGAAAAGCCAGTTGATGCTTTATTAGTTAAAGTGAAAAGTCGGACTAAATTTCAGCAAATGAAATAAAACACTACTTGATGAGTAATTTGAACATTAGCTGTAATTAAATGTACTACTTTTAAAATGAAAAATCAGCTTCTTTCATCTATTTGCTATCAGTCTCTATTTCCTGAGTTTTCACAACTGCTGAAAACAAAAAACTCACCTTTGCTCTTAATGCATTGAAAAGTCCAGGGAAAGACTTTAAGCTGAATATCTATAATAATTTTACAGAAATCACTCCAGATTTTCAGCTGAGTTCACAGTCTTACCTCAAATCCTATTTCCTTTTAGGCATATCTGTCATTTCAAAAGACTTTCTAAAGAGATTTAAATCTTTTAATCCCTTTTTTTTTTCGTTTTCCAGGCAGAATTTAGTATTTATGCTAAATTGTCAGCAGTCTGGGTAAGATATATGAATTCAAATTGTTACAGACTTTCAAAATCCAGCCAGTATTTTTTGTAAACAGCATCATTTAAACATGAAATGTTCAAATCTCATTGCTACTCATAAGCTGAGCAATTAGTAGATGGGCCAAAGGTAAAGTGCAATAACTTCACTGAAGTAAAATGAACTTGGGCTGATTTCCTTTAGGTACAACCCAGCCCATTTTTCACTTTAGCACTATATTATCCTGCTTTATTTTCCGTAACACTCCTCATCCTGGCCTCTAAATTTCTTTGCAAAAAAATGGGGTTTTGTCTGCAACCTCTTTGGTCTTAATTTCTGCAGTAGTTGCTCTCAGTGTCAGGATGAACTTATGATTTTTCTCATAATTGAAAAAGCCATGAATGCTGCACTTCCATCTCCTCTCCTAATAAAAGCTATAGCAAACCAGGTGGCAGGCAAATATTAAACAAGATACAGCTGAAAAATGCAGTGACCTCAGTGGTGTTTGCATTTTAGGAGCTGAAAAAAAGGCGTTCATGGTTTGCATAAAAGATTAGTGCTTAATCCTGTTTTCGTGGTGTCAGTGGGAGTTCTGCCACCATTTAACAAGGGATGGGTCAGATCCTTAATATATTTGGTGAAATGGCTTGGCCAAGGACTGTAACTTTCAATACACAAAAGCACATATGAGCTGTGGCCAAAATAAACCGAAAATAAACCCCCGCCCCCCCTGTCTCTGGTGACTGAGTCATGTCTCAGATCCTGCTTTGAAACGGGGGCTGTTGTGTGTAAATGATTGAGCAGGTTCAGTAGAGAGGGCACAGGATGACATTTTTCCTGGGAATATTTGATGTAATGACATTTTCCCTGGGAATATTTGATGTAATGTCCAAATTTTGCTTCACAGAATAGGTTGAGCTGCAAAGATTCTGATAACGCAAGAAGGATACTGGCAAGGCTGAGGGACTTAATGTGGATTTCAATTTGTGTTCAGGGCTCTGTCTGCAAAGGGAAGTCTGTCTGCACCTGAACTGTTTCTCTGTTATGTTGGCAGGAATATTTTCTTTTCCTGAATTATTTTTTTGATTAATAATTTTCCTGATGTGCTGCCCCATGTATTGCCATGAAAGGAGGTTGCAGTGAAGTGGGGGTTGGTCACTTCTCCCAAACAGCAAGTGGTAGGATAAGAGGAAATGGCCATAAGATGCACCAGGGGAGGTTTAGATTGGCTGTTGGGAAAATTTTCTTCTCTGAAAGGGTTGTCAAGCCCTGGAACAGGCTGCCCAGGGAAGTGTTAGTGTGACCATCCCTGGAGGTATCTAAAAGATGTGTAAATGTGGCACTGAGGGACACGGCTCAGTGGTGGACTTGGTAGTGCTGGATAAACAATTGGACTTAGTGGTCTTAAAAGTCTTTTCCAACCTAAAAAATTCTGTGATTCTATATATGGTGACAGCTGATGCTCCTGCATTTCCTCAAGGTGTTTGTGTGCTCTGTTGTCATTGCTATGAGGAAGAATATGTTTGCAGAGAGATCTTGGCAAACTACTTGAGTTCTCAAATTTCCTTCTGTTAAAACTCCATACCTCTCATTATGAACTGAACAGGAAAGGCAGCAGCATAGTTATAGTTTTGTTTCTTCTTAAGTGCAAGCACTTTTTAAAAATTACTTTTTAAATTTCCTTTCTGAGCTGGAAGCAGAGCTGCTTTGTGGCTGAACCAGATTCACAGCAGGGTGATTAAGCTCCGCTGCAGCCTGGTTGTTAAGGATCCTGCTGGGGAGAATTGCCAAATGTTTTGAGTGGTCCTAGAGCTATATCATGTGAATTCAGTTCCAGTGCAGTCGTGTAATGGTATGAATGGATTGTAAAAGATACTGAGCAGTCTCTCCAGAGGTTGCCTTTAGCAGCAGAAATCCTTCTCAGCTCAGCCTAGAAGGATTAGACCACCAGATATCACTGCCTGTCTGATGAGTGTTTTATGAGAGTTTTCGCTCTGGTTAATTGTGAAGAAAATTCTTCCCAGATGACAAAAGGACCCAACACAAGTGAAAAATACATCAGAAATGGAAGAGCTCCTAAGGTTCACTCAGAGCCCAGATGGTCATGGTGGCTGGTGGTGCATTGCTGTTTGATGCAAAATATATGAAGCTTGTAACACTGCTAACCTTGTTCTTTGGACAGCATGTTTCATTTTCCACATTTGTCAGTTGGATGTGTTCCTTGAAAATTACATTTGCTTGGAAAGAAAATACAGTAAAGGCTAGTGAGAAATTGACAGCAGTGCAATAGGGTTATGCAAAAGAGAATGTAAAGGATTTAAAATAATTGCCTTTTCCAAATCTGAGCTTTTTCTGTCCTTCTATCTGTCAGCAGCTTAGCATAGAGAGATTCTCCAGGAACAGAACTTAGGCAGTAAAGCTGTCACAGGGCAGACTTTGGATGGGCAGAAATGATTCTTGTTGAACCCAAGGTCAGTGACAAATACAGAATCTAAAAGGAAAGCACAAACCCTAAACACAGAAATTACTATCTGCATTCTCACATAGGAGAATTGCAGGTTTAAAACAACATATTTTAAGCAGATTGTATTTGTCACCTGTAGCTCCTTCTTTCTCCCGTTGAGGTGGGGACTTGGATGTACCAGGTATTTTAGAAATACATTTGTAAACACCATCTTTGTTAAGATCTAGAATAAATTTCTCCATGTGTAAGGTACAGTTTTACATATCGCTATGAATCCATGGGTAGATTTCTACGCAATTACTTGTGCATAAAGCAAAGTACATACCTGAATACTTACTAAATATGGATATACATCTCAAAATGGACCAAAGGAGGGATAACTACAGAGATATTGGTGAGATCTTTTAAGGTATTTGAGCTATTCCCTTTTCTTTCTGACTAGAGGCTAAATGATTTCTCGGAGTCTGGTGCATTTGTGTCTCACTCAAGGGTACCAGTGTGTTATTTGCAGTGGCTTTGCTTTTCAAACAATGCCAAATAGTGTGAGGATGGTAATGAATGCAGGAACTTTAATATAATTGAGTCTTGATAAACTTTGCATTCAAGAGAGCTGAAAGGGACTAGATGTCTACTTCATGAGAAAATCTGAAAAAAAAATCTTTTAATCTTGAATCATCAAGAATAGCATTTTTGAAAATCTATTACTTTGGATCTCAGCTTTTCCAATATTATCTCTGAATTCATATTTACATAATTTGGTTTCTTATTGTACAAGAAGTCCCATGCTCTGTTTCTATTTTTGATACTTGGTTTTACTGAAATCAATGTGTTCCACCAAAAGAAATTTGATCTGGCACATTTTCTGACAGAAAGATATGTTTCCTTTGAAAATCTTTAACTAACTTTAGACTTCAGCATACAAATGTGATTAATCAAAAAATCAGTCCAGAAGTTGGCTCTCTGTAATGCCAGCAAGGCTACTAAATGGTGTTTGTGTTGTAATTGGAATCAAGCAGAACAATGAAACTGGAAAATCATTAGGGCAATTACGTGTTCAAAGTTGAAATTCATCGATTTTGCACTGTGTGTTCCGTCTTTCAGGATCCAGAACACTTTGGGTGCAGAGAATTCTGTCCATGGGCCTTAGATAATGAAAAAACGCTCAAAAGGAAAGGAATTCCTTTTGTATTGTTGCCCTTTGGCTCAGGAGTGTGTCTCTGCCAGGTGTGGTGTGGCAAATAGGGCAGTCAGAAGTTTTCTGGGAAGTGGCTTTTCCAAATTGCGTGAAGTGCTTCTCATTTGCCTTGGCCTGACAAGCACAGGCATGAATTTCCAATGAACATTTGAGAACTTTAGGCTGATTCATCCAGAATTGTCTTTGACATGAAGCAGCTGCTTCTGGAAAGCCTAAAGTTTGCCTCAGGTTTAGTGCTTTTTGAGTGCCCAACATCTTAGCTGTATCTTCCAACAGAGAGGAGTCTAATGAAGCCTATGCTGTTCTCCTCAGGTACTGGTAAGACTGAAAAAGAACAGATGGATTGTTTTAGCTGGCATCCTAATGCAAAATTCAGGAATGCACCAATTCTTTCTGCCCAGAAAAAAAATCCTATTTGCGAAGATATTGGCCTCTAAGCATCATTGTATGCTGTGTCTTCTTGTTAATTTCTGAGCTCCTGTGTTCTGCTTTTTTTCTGCTATTTTTTGCTGCTTCTCTACACTGCAAACTAATTATGGTAAAGACCTTTTATTCATGTGTAGCACAGAACACCTTCCTTTTTTGTTTTTAATTTCGGCAATGATTATAATTTTTATCATGTTTATAATAATGTCTGATATTTTTTCCTGTTTGCTTGGAGTGAGAATCAGGGAAGATAGTTCTGAATGAAGTCAAATGTTGGTAGGGTGATTTCACACTTTGAAAACATGCAAAGATAAATAACACAGAAAATGCTTTTAAAAAAATTAACGATATCATCACTGTAATTTTTCCCATTGTTCTTCAGAATCTGTTACGAATCAGACAAGAAACTTATTGTCAAGAAGAAAGTTTCTTGATTAATTCCTGGGTCAGTATAGAAACAGAACTGTGGATTTCTGCAGGAATGATGGCTAAAGACGGACAAAAAAGAGTCAGTGAGGTCCCCAGAGCTGTGTATCTTGCCTCTGATCACAGCCAGGGAAGGATGCTTGGGAAGCATTTTAACAATAGTGCCCATAGGGACTGGTGCAGCTCTAGGTATACTCTTATTTCTTTTCCAAGTTAGAAAGACCCTGGGTTGTTCATCTTTGTGTACAGAAATCATCCCCTTTTACTGTTAATTTTCTAGGGCAGCTGCTCAGTCTGTGAGTCGGGTGGTCACACTGCTTGCTCTTACTGAAAGCACCAGAGAGCCAATTAAAATTAGTGAAAAGGAAGTCGTGAATTCATTCAGTCTTTTGATCCAGCTTGCTTTTATGTAATGAAATTGAAAGGTACAGATGATTTTCAGAAAGATGATTAACTCCAATCAGGTAGATAAGCAAACCTGTTAAATCAACAACTATGGCATGTCCCCAAGTGCCCCTATAAATGAAGGCTCATAAGGATATAATTTAAAAGATTTTAATTATTACATTTTGAATTTGTAGTTTAGTTAGGATCTTGAAAATGTACAATGATTAATGACTAGCCAGTCAAGTGACTGTAAAAATGTACTAAGCCCCTGAGAATGATAAATCTTCTGGAAATGAATACAGGCTGACAGTCGAGGATCACGTGTTCTCCAGACCTTTTGATAAATGTTCTTCCTTTTATTTCCAATAAACTTTGATACATGAAACTCGATAATTTATTTCCACTAATTTTTCTTTGTTCTCATAGGTATCAGCTCCTCTCTTTCCATATTTTCGTCCCAGAGAAACATAATAGAGGTTAGATTGTCATCAGTGACAGCAGACATAATAAAATCAGCTGGAAAATATGATATAAGTTCAAATTAATAGCATGGCAGCTGCTTGGTTAGATTAGGAAAAGAGTAGTGAAGAACTGTGCATTGTGTCTTCTGCACTATGGAAATTCTGTACATCTCAACAATGAATAATTTCATTTTGTCCTCAATTCCACAATATTTCGCTAGTGTATTATATTGCTGTGGGGTTCATGGTCATACTGTATGTGCTCTACATACCAAGGATGAAAGGGTCCTAGATGGATGGATGGGTAGATGACATCATGCAAAAAGCTATGAGCTTCTGAAAATCTACACAAACAAGAAAGGCAGTTCTTTCTCTGCCCTGATAGCTTTCTAATCCATCTTTCCTGCAGCAGAAATCTCAAGTAAAATCCACGCATCCATCCATTTTCTAAATAAAAAAAATCCTTTCTAGAACTATATTCATGGAGTTGTAAATATTTCTTATCTGTTTTTTTTTTTTTGCAGTTTATATAAAAAATGGGATCGGTTCAGTCTCAATACATAAGGAGGATTAAAATTCTGAACTGTGCCTTGATTTTTTGATTTTGCAAGTGATTAGGAATCTGGACTAGACGTCTAAGACATTATTTTCCTGCCATTCTTTTCCACTGGCAATATATGATGTGTTGGCAATATATGATGTATTAAAGAAAACATAAAAATCCGGTGCACTGCCTCACTATAGAAAATAGAAATCCAGGTGAGATACAAGGAGAAACCACTTCAGTGCCAGGTACTGCAGGCATGTTCATAAATAGAGGAATGGGGCATTTCCAAAGGCAATGCCACCCCTGTACAAACAGAAGTAGAAATGAAAATCTAATCTCCAAGTCTCTGTGACTGGAGCACTGTAAGATGCTTGCTCCTAGGAGGAGATTTAGAGATGTATCTTGGAAGGCTGGGGGCAGTGCGTGCTTTTTGAATATCACTCGGGATTCTCTGGAACAAAGAGCTTTAAAATGCTTGTTAAGGTGGGAATGGAGCCTAAAGGACCTGCCAGGATGTGAAAGATCAGCCAAGCATGCTGCTCTCAGGTAGAGGAGTAGTGACTTCACCCAGGAGCTGCAGGTATCAGGGTTGAGTAATGTAAAAAGGATCTGTTTGGGTTGGTAGGTCAAAAAACCAAAGGTTTGACGTGGAGAAAACAGATCAATCTGAGTTGTAAATTAAACTCAGGAGGTCAGTTCTTTTCCCAGCTTATGTATCATTTCAGAGGGAAAAGCTTGCAAACTACTGTGAACAGGGTGTACTGTGTACTGCACTGTACAGCTGGGAAAATTCCACAGTGATGTTCAAACTGCAGAAACTAATGTTTATTCCCAGTTTTCACTCAAGCTGTTTCAGCTGAATATACTGCAAGATAGTTCGAAAATCTATGATGCAATATAAACCACCTACTTTATTTTTACAGAGTTAATGGGACAATTTTAAGTGAATTTTTCTTCTAAGTAATAAATTTGTTTGGGGATTAACTTTTTTTTTGCTTAGGTAGAACATTTATTCCCCAATGATGAAGTGCTTTGATCATTAGAATAAGCTGAGACCACAGTGCTATCACATTCTCTATCGTTTATTCAAGGTTGTTGAAATAAGACTAAACCTCTTATGAATATTAAGTATTAGAAGTGGGATTTTTTTACTACCTTCAGAGTAGTTCTATTAAGGAAAATGAGGAAACAATGACCTTACTTTGGTCAGTTTTTCTGTGTGTAAAGTCAAATCTCACCATTGTTCTTTCAGCTCCGATGCCAAAACCCAGGGAGATGGAAATGAAACTTGTGGGGGTCATTTGTAACTTGAGGGGTCTTTATCTGACTCTTTCACAGACGAGTGTCAGCAGGTCAATCTACCAGCAAAGAGAAGGGGAAAGATGAAGAAGAATATGTCTGAGCTGCTTTGAAACTATGCCATTAGGCACAAGTTTTCTGAGGCAAAGACCACAGCAAAGCAAAACCACTGCAAAAGACCAGGGCAGGGATGGGCCCAGGATGATCCACTCTGCTTCAAACCACAGCCTGTATTCACTGGGGAAAATAGATCTGCTCAGTCCCAGTCAGAAGGGGACAATTCATGTAAGTAAAAAGATGCTTTCTAAGTATAATAGATCAATAACCTATTGTCAGCCAATGAGCTATACACAAGGAATGAAACATCTCCTACATTATGTGTTTATGTTTCTAAGTATTTATGTATACAGTATTCCATCTTCACGCCACTGCATATCATGCAGTGATATTTCCTCAGGCATCTGCCTTCTGCCTGAAAATTTCCAGTATAGTGAGAAATACGTGACATGAAGAAATAGAGCTCTGCTGTAGACCCTAAAAAAAACAAATGTTGAGCAGCTTAAATCACATGCCTTAAATCCGAGTTAGTGGAGTAGCTACCCACAGAGCAATAGTTAGTTGTCATGTGGTGAGAGATGGGAATGGCTCGTTGAAGTGCGTGCTCACCTGCTGTGGCACAGCAGAGAGTCCTGCAGGGTCCAAGTGCATCAGGGCCCTGGAGCAATGGTCCTCTGCAGGAAACAGCCCTGTCTCCTTGCCAGTGCTCCAGACCACTTCCAGCCAGGGCTGCATCTGAACAGTGAGGAAAAGCAATGGTGATTACTGTGCAGATGCAGAGGGGCCATGGTTTGGCTCGTACCTGAGCCAATATTGAACTATTTCTAAAGTGCATTGGAACCCTTTGAGACAGCAAATGGCTATAATTATGCAAGTTAAATTTCCATACAATATCATCTTTGCTATGAATAGCGCTTGGGAGAATAAGACGATTGTCGGCTCCTGCAATTTCTCCTTACTATGGTTAATAATTAATCCTTGAAAAAAGATGACTCTTTTTTTTTTGTAATCTATGAAAGTGGTTCTGGCACCATTTCATCTATCTGCATATATTTAGGAAAACAGGATCTGGGGATGGGAATGATGGGAATGTATACTGTTTCATATTGATAGTGCATTGCTGGGCTGGATTGGTTAAATCCCTTAATGACTGCATGATTTTTTTTTTTGGTAGTACTATGTTTTTGGGGACACAATTATTCTTTGGCAGGATTATTTTGTATTATTTCCTTGCTCTTCTATGCAGCATGTCCTTCAGCAAAGAGTTGAAGGTAAGCCATTGCTGCTGTACACCTTGTCCTGGTTGCTCTTGCAATTACTCTTTAGGAGGGGTTGAAGAACAAACTGTGCGCAGGGGGTCATCCTGAAGTGGTATGTTAGTTTGGGACAAAAAGTGGTGCTTCCTTCTTTTCTTCTCCTTCAAACTTCGCTATAACCAGCCTTTCTCCCCTTGAGGAGAGGTTTGGGTTAGCAGCAGTCTCCTTCTCCTCTCCTGTTGGCAGAAATGGTGCCCCTGCTGCCATGTGGCTTTGCTTCATGGCTTGGAGTGACTTCAGACGTGACTTCTCCAGAGGGTCCTCCCTGAACTCAAGTTACTGGTGAGCAATAAACTGACCAGATATGGGATTTTGGACTAACCTTGTAATGGTTTATCCCAAGTTTTAATCAAGCTCTTATTTGTTCCTACAAACATTCACCTCTAGACTTCACCCCACATAATTGACATAATGTCGTTGCTCCAAAGCGTGTCACCTGCTCAGTAACAGCCCCAGTTACTCAGGGGTTACTGACTTTGGCCTTTTAAAATGCATTAGCTACAGGAATTGCCATGGTCCCAATTACTACGAGTATGTTCATGGATCAAAGACCCTGCAGCCAGACTTCTCCTCCTGACTAATCATTAACCAGGAGAAGTATTGTAAAGTTGCCACAGATTTTTCTTGAGTTACTTTAGTGGTAAGGCCATCTGACATGCATCTTGCTCCTTTCATCCTTAGAGGACTTCTAAAATATTAGTGGATTAAGAAGGAAAGGACTTCTGGAAGGGTCTTGGACCAACCTAGCAGAAATGGAGCTTGAAAATACTTCGGGACGCAATATCTGTCCTATTTTCCCTACTGTTATTGGTTGTTCCATTGGCACAATGTAATGAAGAGCAATTTTTTTCTTTTTTCTGATTTTCCAGAAGTTTGAGAGGCCTGACAATGCAGCTAAGTGTGGCTGAGGAAAGAACCATAAATAATTTCTTGTTTTGGTTATTGTCTTTGCAACAACTTTCTAGATAACTTTCAATATTGAGGGGGCAAGGAAGAGAAAGGTGTGTTTAAAGGTGAGAAGAATACCTGCCTATTCTGTGTGTCCTTTCTGTGCCTCTGACTGTCTCCCACGGACACAAACTCAAAGGTAGCTTGAACTCATGGGAGCTTTTACATGACCTGTCCCTAAGAGTTCAAGGTGCAAGGAGGTTGCTTCAGGGTGCAGGCAGTTGGAGTGCTCCAGACTACAAGATATTTCTGTAAATGAGGGGGCTTTCTGATGTGATCACCTAAATTTTTTTCACAGGTGCAGGGTGCCCTTGCTGCATTTGTAGTCAGATCCTATTTTGCATCACCAGGAAATACATTCCTTTACCCACGCAGTAAATTAAAAAAATGTACACCCATCTACAGAGTCATTTATGTAAGCATTCCAAAATTGTGATTGTCAGGAAGCCTTGCATTAAAACCTTCATTCCTGATTAGAAGATGGTGTGCTGAGTACTTCAACCCACTTCAACTTCAAATCAAGCTATTATTAGGGCATCTGTCCGTTCACTCTTTCACCTAATGAGAGCTGTTCTTTAGAGATGCAATAATGATGCTTCAGTATAAAATTTCAGCTAAAAGTGTGATTTTGTTAGGCATCTCCTCACAAAATAAAATCACAAATCCTGCTTTTGCAAAGCTCGAATAAGAATGAGTGCATTGATGTAAATATGGATCTTGCCATATTCCTTCGAGCATAACTTTCTAACTCCCACATGGAACTTGGCCCATCTTCTATCCCTGCTAGATTAATGTAATGCTGCAGTGCACATGGAGTGTGTGCTCATTTAGACCAGAGGATGTAGCCTTTGGGACACTCAAAGGAGCATGCCAGAGAATCATAGAACACTTTGGGTTGGAAGGGACCTTTAAAGGTCCTGCACAGGAACATCTTCAGCTGGATCAGGTTTCTCAGAGCCCTGTCCATCCTGGCCTGAAATGTTTCCATGGATGGGGCATCGACCGTGTATCTGGGCAACCTGTGCCAGTGTTTCACAACACTTACCATAAAAAAATTCTTTCCTCTTATGGTTTAGGAGGAAGACCAGAAAATACAGAGTTCTAGTGCTGAAAAGTCTGTGGGATTTGCTCATCCCCTTTCTTAGTTTTGGGAAACAAATAACATGCTGAGGAGCTTTGCCAGAATGGTGCAGGAAGCTGGGTTTCAGGAGGACAATGCAGACAGCAGTGCATGAAGACAGGGCTGCTCCTGGGACCAGGTTGGCAAAAGCAGCCAGGACCCACTGGGGACAGCTTGCTCGTAGCCACATGGGAGCCATCAGCCAGGCTGGACTGAACTTTCTTTGCAGTAGCCCTGGGAATGACTAGGCCTCTGTTTGATGCAGTGGGCATTGATTTCTAGAGTTTTTCAGTGAGCTTTAAAACCCTGCACTGATGTACTGGAGATCACCTGGTATGAAAAAAAAAAAAAATCCTGATGTTCACAGTCTGTTTTATCAGCATCAGTGCAGCAAGGTCTGCTCTCATCAGCACAACATCAGAGACCTGCAGCCATCTGTGATGCTACATTTCTCTTCAAAGAGTGTCTGCTCTGTTTGGTTGTGGTAACATCCACTACCCTTGTGTTATGCTTGGTGAAATGTCTTGTTTTGTTTCTCCTACCTCAGCTTCTGTGGGAGTGTTGCTTTTGTGGCAGCTAGCAAAATCATAGGGATTTTAGGAACAAGAAACTGTTAAAGGAATAATACTTTTGTTTATTATGCTCCTTAATTTGAAAAATGCAGGGTCCAGAAATGCATGAACTGAATCTAAAATCTACCATGGATAATGTTTTATAAATACTAGGATGGAGGCAGACAGATTGAAAAATTGCTGGAGTTAAACCTACAATTAAGTAAATTCTCTTAGGTGCTCTCAGATGTCTCTTGAACATGAGAGGAAGGGGAAATTATAAAGAGAAAACACAGTAACTTCATAGCAGATAGAAAAGATAATGCTGTATAAATAAATGATAGATCATTTAATAATGTTTCCTTTTAAGTATGTATCTACAGGCAATCATGCAGATAAAGCTTAGAAAAAGAGTGGAGAATTCTTTTTAGTGCAAATTGTTCTTCAGCTGTGACTTGTTCAATTTTGTGCCTTGTATGTGGAGAGTGATTTATTCTTGAGTCTTTTGCAACACCACTTGTTTTACATTTGAAATGTCAATGATGATGAAGGTGTCTTCTCTGAAATGCCAGCAAGACAAAATCCAGGGACCCATTGGGATGATAAGGAAAGACTCTTGATCCTAAACGGGACCATGCAGATTCATGTTGGAAGGGTATGTTTTGCTCTAGCTCCTCATAGTTTTGGGGACACCTGTGCTAGAGTGGGAGACCCTTCATTATTGACAAAAGCCACTATTAACCTGCACAGCCCCTTCCTTGTGATGTGACTTTATGCAGATGGTGCTGCAAGAAGAGCAACTGTGGAGGTCACTGACCTCTGGCTGCCTCCTCCCTCTGGGTAAATCTGTGCGCGTGTATGACAGATCTCAGTGGCCCAAAGAGGAAAACTGTCAGTGTGCAAAATTTCATTAGCTTGCAAGGCAGCAAGACAGAGTCCCCCAGGCCAAACTGTAAATCTGCAAATCATGGTGTAATGTAGAGGTGAATAATAAAGTAGCAGAAAAGAACAGAAGGAACAGTTATGATGGTTCCCATCACTCCTTGCTGAGGCTGCTCCAAATTCCCACTAAAATACCCAGGAACACAGCCTTGGTTTTGGGTGGGTGGGAACGCTCTGGACCCAGCTTCTCCAGAGGAAGCTCTGTGCAGGAGATGTGCACAGCCACAGACTGCAGGAAGAAAGCTGCACAAGGAAGAAAAACTTTCTGTTCTTAGAAGTATTCAGGGCTGCAATAGAGTAACTGCTACGTAGCCTAGTGTGTGCACTTCTGCTCTGCTGCTTCAAAAAGGCAGGATTGTAAGAGCAGTGAGTGTGTCAGTTTTATAGTACTTGGAATGTATTGTCTGACATTGTGGTTTTCTCAGTGGCTATGTTGCTGATTACCTACATTTTAATAATAATGATTTATTCTGTTAAGGGAATTCTCTATGCTTTAAGAAAGGAATAGTCTGTGGTTTGCAAGCTTTCTCAGCCTCACTCTATCAATGTCCTAGTGAAGTATAAGGATTTGAGCTTCCATGTACTAAAATCTGATGGAAAAGTTCATATATGCTCTGAAAAACATCACTCTGGGACTCACCCTGCTTCACACATTGCCAGTGCGTGCAGTGTTTTCCACTCTGTGTAGTAAGTGATAACAGAGCAAGTTGCTAAGAGATAACATAGCTTGCCAAAAGTGTGCAGACATAACCAAATTAAGACACTGTGCACCCTGAAGTTTTCAGGCTACCTTGACAACACTAATGAACTTGTAAGGGTTGAAAGGGTTAGAACAGTTTAAGCTTTTCTTTTTTAAATGAACTTTGAGCAACCTTTGCTCAAATTAAACACAGTCCCCTACCTCTTCTTGCTTTTGCAATAGATTTTTTTCTGGGTTGAACTCAATAATGAATTATTTCCTCTGATCCATGGGTAGAAAATCCTTCTGCAAGTCTTTTCAGTTTGACACTAAAAAGGAACCCATAGCGTGGAAATCCTAGGCTGAGTCAGCCTTTACACCAGTTTCTGTGAAAGAATAGCTCTCATTTCCAATTATCTAAAGCCGTGGCTAGTAAAGTATTGATGCTTCTAGTTACAGACATCAGAAATTAGTTACTGAGGCAAATTGCCTTGCTGTGCTTCCATTTTCAAATGTAATTCCACTGAAGGGACTCTTGGTTTTCTCATTAAGACCTTTTTTCAGAAGGCAAATCAACACTGAGAGCTCTCTTGGACATGCAGGTCTCTTGCACAATGATGTTTTATGGGGCAGGAATTAACTCAGAATATTGTGGTTCTGTCTGAAGACACTACTTGACCTCTCTCTGAACAGGTCTTCTGCAGGGATCTTGGCTTAACAGGGCCAGCTGATGGACCTTGCTAAGTGCAGAGTTTTTGGCTCTAGTAATGAGTGCATGATGAGCACAGAGAAATGCTGTGATTACAGTTAGGTTTTGTACTTGAACTCCAGAGCTCCTGCCCTAAAATCAATGAAGACAGACCAATTCTGGGGCTTCTAGAACATTAGGAAATCAGTGAATTATCTGTAAGTAGGGCCCCATAAATTAATTTTATTAGCCTAATTTTTGTGTTTCTAGCTTCCTGAATTAGGCATCCAGTTGTCTGTAAAATGAGTTAGGAAAAAATGAGAGTTACAAACCCACACCCAGTTGAGCAACTGCCATATGCTGGTAGAAACATTGAGTAGGTAAGTGTGCACTTAATTTTATCCACCAGCAGCTCAAGTGTCAGATATGAGGCTAAGAAGGACCCCACATCCTATTTAGTAGGCGTAGCCAGGGAAAGGAATTGTCTGAATGCACTCCCTTCTCATAGGTGAAATGAGGTAAAAGAGGAGAGCTCTTCTCATCCCATACCCTTGTCCAGGAATGCAAAGGCACCCGGGCCCAGATCCAGCATCTCACCCTGCCTGCTCTGAATAGAGCCAGGGTTTGAGCCTGATTCTTGATGAGAGCAGTGAGAAGTGGGAAATCTTGGGTAAGGTGCCCCAAATGGGAGTCCTGCTCTGAGATAGTCCCCTGGGTTGGGCAGGAATGTGCTGGTTCTGCTCAAGTGTTCAGCAGCTCACATGTCCTGAACCAGCATTTAGAGAAGCTCCAGAGCTTCATTTCTGAACAAACAGGCAGGAGAAATCTCTGCGTGAGGCAGCACCTCAGAGATGTCTTGGAGGACCTTGGTACTTACATTTCTCTGTACATGTGGTCTTAGGTCACACACTTTGTTCACCTGTTCTCAAATGTAATAACTTCACTGCTGTAATGAGACAGGGTCCCTGGTGTTGTGTAAATGTACTGCATGAACATAAATAAACATAAAGTGCACCTGCACTCCCTCGGTTGCACTTACCCAGACAAATAACATCCTCACACTGGCAAACCATTCAGAGCTGGCAGAGGCTGCTTTGCTCACAGTTATCTGCATGGCAGGGTTTGTGCACATGGCGGGAATGCTGTTCTTCCAGAGGTGGCTCACAAAGGAGTGGAGACCTAAAATGCCATCAGCATTTGGGGAGAAATAAATGTTAGTCTTCTGGGGTCCCCATAGTGGCAGCTCCATGGATTTATTCATCTCGTTCTAAAATGGACCAGTAGCACTTCCTCTCGGAAGACTTCATGTATGGGTTTAGCGCAAATTGAGTGGAAAGTAAAAAAATAAATTGAATTTATTTAAAAATCAAATAAAAAAAATTAAATAATTATGATAATAAAAACATAATAGCAACACAACAACCAACAACAACAATACTGACAAAATAAGAGGGATTTTGGGTCAATCTCAATTATTCAGAAATCCTCTCTCAGACACTTTCCTTGATATATTTTTTATTTTCCATTTAAAATCAGACATCTTCTTTCAATGTCCTGATTAGTCCATCTGTAAATATGGATTGGTTATTACATATTGAAGTAATATCACAATAATCCTTATTATATTAACTTTCACCTCAAGAGCAGCCATTTCTCTATTTCGAATCAGTTCTTTGTTTGCTAAAGTTTAGCTTAGAATTTTTGTGTAATATATGGTTTAAAAAGATTACTATTCTTAATTTTTTTGCCCTGTTTCTTCGTTAGTTCTTTTGAGACTTGCAAAGTTTTGAAACATTTCAACTTCAATTTGTACTTTCTGCTTAAGAGAAAATCAATTTTGCTTATAATCCAGGCACACCTTCAATTAAAAAAAAATAGTCTGTTCATGCAGGAAAAATGTGTCTGTGTGTGCGTGGTCACACTGTCACACTATGAACAAACTGCCTGTAATATGAGTATCTTTAATATTCAAGACATCAAATATAAAGCAGCATGCAGTTCTTGGTATGATAAAATAGCTTTGCTGTGCATCTGAGAAAATCCCTCCAAAGATTTCCTTCCAGTCCTCTGAACCTCTCCGAGACTCTTAAATTAATGAAGAGGTTTCCCAATGGATGGTGACAGAAAAAAGCACAGATTTGTGCATCTCTGTGGTTTATATCCCCACAGAAAGCTGCAACACAAACTCTGGGGATGAGATGCCAGAGAGACTCTCACTGTCTCTGTTTCTGGTTTCTTATGCTCTTTCATCAAGGATTTGCAACTGCCACGTGCGAAATAGAAGGAAAAAGAAGTTTTGGGGTGCTAAAGCTTGTTTGGTTTTAGGTTCTACCTCCATGCAAATAAAGACACCTATATTAATATATATTTTTGAAAACACTCTTTGTTTTAATCTTAAGAAAATAAATAAAAATAATATAGTTAAACACAGAAAAAGGATTACATAAATTAAATTCTGGAAGTTTTTTTCATACATGTGGTAGGAGAAGTTGAATTTTTTTTTGAGTCATCTGGAAAGCAAAATTCTTTGAAAGCTTTTAAGAACTAGGATACAGAAGGACTGATGAAAAGCCCCTAAGAAATATTCTAGGATTTCAAGTCAAATCCTTTCGGCAAATAACACAGAGTCCTACTGATAACAGTCACTTCAACTAATGATATCCATTGGAATCAAAGGGAAAATGTTGGGAGATATCACTTTAAATTATAATAACTTTTTTTTAAATTTTGGTCAGTTGGGTTTATGTGTTACAATATACTGGCAAAGGTAATTAAATGAATTCTCTTGCATTTCTACTCCCAGGCCTTGTCTCCAACTGAGAAAACTGCCCAGAAAGGATTCAGGGCAGTGGACGTTTTGGTATGTAGCAAAGGGAGGGACAATATCAGATTCAGATAACAGAGAAAACATTTTAAATGAATCCAGCTGTAGCCCCATCAAAGACACCATTCCTTCTTGATTTGAACCAGAAGGCTGATTGCTTCTAGATTTCCAGTTCCCTCTGTGAATGTGCTGTGTGGAGATCCTTGAACCGTTGGCTTCTAATTCTGAACCAGATCAGGTCCATTTCAGGTCTGTCCATCAGATGGATATGATCCAGTGGCTAAAGGAGAGATGCAGGCAGAGCAAGATTTGAGACAAATCACCACCTTCAGACACCATTCTCCTTTCTTTACCTCTGAGCTCTTGATTTTGGTTATGGCTTTACAATGACGTACAGGGCTGGAGCAATAAAAAATCTTTGGCATTCAGAATTAGGTGATAAAATATCTCTAGTCAGGAAATCCCATCATAAAACTTTCCTCGTGGACAGAAGAACGCAGGCTGAGATTAGACTGCAGCAACCACGTTGAGATGATGAACAGGCCCTTTGTAACCTCTGGAGGATTGGCTTTTTACACATGGCTGCAGCATGTCGAAGCATTGTGCTGGTTGTGTGGAGAGGGGAAGGCTCGCAGCTTTGATGGGACAGATGGAGCAGAACTCGGTGCCTACACTGGTAGCTTGGAAAGGTGAGAGTGGAGTTTGTCCTTGCCACGCCACTCCCATCCCATCATAGCTGTGTGGAGCTGGAGGGGGTACCCTGACTGCCTAGGGGGGTCCCAGGACTTTGCAGTGGCTGCAGCCGGTGTGCAGAATTCCCTCTGGGCACTGTGAGAACCAAGGGAAAGAGAGCTCATAGGGGCAGAGTAACACCTTCAGTTCCTTTCGCTCTGTTAGGTCCTGGAGGAAAAGAAAGTCCAGGTTAGCAAGAGAAAAGTAATAATGAAAAGGTCATCCATTTATACAAAACCACTGTTCTTGGAGCTCCTGTCATTCTCTTAATCTCCAATTTTGGAGAAGAGCAATAGCTAGATTTTCTTTAAAAACAGCATCGAAGACCTTCAGGGTCAAAAGAACTTGCAATTCCACATTTCTAATCTTTTTTCTCTCATTATTGTTAGTTTAGGAGAACATAAAAAGAGTTTTGTTTAAATGTATTTAACAAAGAAATCCAAGTCACCTCAGGCTGGAATTTGAAAGTCTGGATTCAATTCAGATGAATTTTTAAAGATCCATTCATAGTGCCTTGAAGGGTTTGTGTATGAGGAATGTTTTTAGTTTTTTCCACAGTCCTTCCAAGAGCGTAAGCATCACATCCTTTTTCTTTAGACTGCTGGCCTGTTTTCTCCTTGATATATCTTCTCATTTAGAATTCTATATCTAATGATTTTTTTTTCTCGTGCTGACAAAGAGAATAGAAGGGTCTGTACTGTTTTCTTTAACATTTTAAAATCTCAAGCAAACATGAAAACTGCAAGAAGTCACTTTAAAAGAGTTATATTGAATAAATGCTACAGCAGGATTAGGTCCTTCTCCCTGAAAGTAGAACAAAATAAAATGAAAAGAAGCTCTTCAAATAACCATTGAACTTCCTCAGGTGGAGATGAAACACTGACTGTTATCTCCAAGGCTATTTATATTAGTCGAAGTGTTGTGCCCTAAGAACCTGAACATCTCAGTATGTGGAGATCAAACATGGTGCTTCAATTTTACCTTGTGCCCAGCCAACAGCCCTAGAAGTTACCCAGCGTGCTGACAACTGCCTATTCAAGCAAGATGCGTAGCAATGGAAAAAAACTCTCATATCACTGACTCCAGTTCCTCCTGTTCCTAGGTACTGCTGTGCTGTGCATGCATCTCATCACAGACAGTCAGAATGCTTCCCCACACAGTCCAACAAATGTATATTCTTGCTTCACAAATCCCAACCCACAAAAAAATGGGAGTGACTTCCTTGTGATGTCCTCCTTCATTTCTGCAAGTGTCCTTTTCTACCAGTTCCTTTTTTTTTGTCATTAGAACAGTTGCTAGCAGAAACACAAGGGTGAAGGTTTATAGCAGCTTGCATTATACTGTCTTGTTTTGGGTTTTTTTTCTGCAGAGATACAACTTTCCCAAATTTCTCATTATGAAATTTTCCCAGGCTTGGTTATATTTAAAAGTGAAATTATTTGGAAAGTTTGAGTAAAGTCTCCTAAGTGGCTTTTAAATGAGGGGAGAATGGGAAGCAGAGGAAACTTGGTAAGGTCACAGGACATGATCCTGCTCCCACAGACATCAACAACAATGTTTCCGAAGTCCTCCCAGAGGATCTAGAACCAGGGACAGGGACTGTTGCTCTGGATTCCTTGTATAGACAGAGTTGACAGTGAGTCTTGGTGTAACACTGGTGTAAAGTACAAATCCCAAACTCAGCAAGGCAATATGAACCCGTACAGATGACCACATTCTGGATGAGCCACTTAACTACACTCATGACCCGAGAGTCCAAAGGTATTTGGTTGGTTCTCACTCAGCAGAGCCCTGCCCAGTAAATTTGCTTGTTTATCATGGGTGGAAGAAAGCAGAACATCCACCAAGCCCTTATTTTGTGTCTTTTCATAACTTTGCTTTTTTACTGATACATTTTCATTTAAAAAGGAGAAAAGAAACCAACCACCCACCACCACCATCACCACTAATAACAAAAAACANCTTATAGTATAATGTAATTTTTTAAACTATTATTGTTATCAAAACCAGCCCACTGATCAAAAAAATTCCCTTGTTCCCAGTGAAGAGATTCACATTCTTTCAGTTTTTGTGATGAAACTAAACTCTGCTAGTGATCAAGGAGATAAGCTTGTTTCTGTCCATAGTCATGCTATGACAAAAGTCTGTTGCAAAGATAGCTTCATGTTCTATGCAAGAACCCTCAGGAGTCAGTCCTGTGTAAATGGCCAGTACTGAAAAAGTTTTGGAAGTTTAATTGTCAGTTTTGGTGATGCAGCTGTAACCTTCTCTATTTTTCTGTACCGCTCTCTTCCTCCGGAAGACAGAGTTCCTTCTGCCACATTTTTTCTCATTTTCACAATGGGTTCAGCCAGCAGAACTGGGGAGGGCCATCATCAGACCAAGATTGTAAAGGTATCAGTATATTTATGTGCAATGTATATAATTAAGTACCCAAGATACAGCTCAAGCAAGCAAGTATGCCTGATAAGGATTCGGATTAGCTAACTCTTTTCAGATCTGTGGAAATCCTGATTTATGAGAATGAGAAGCATGTTGCATCCAAAACTGTTTATTGGTATCAGGACAACCAAATCATCCCAGAATCCAGACGCATAAGCAGGTGGGTGGAGTAAGGACAACATCAGAGTCCTGTTTTAAGTGGAATTGCTCTGAGTTCCCTAAAAATAGCAAAATCAGGAGTTGTTGGTAAAGCCTGACAGGGACAAGGCAGGTAGAATGTGAAAGCAGTGCATGAAAATCTCTCCCTGTGAATGCACTTTGATGGAAAGTCAAACACAGGCTGTGTTTCAACTTTCAAAGAGATAGCAGTCCCTCAAAATAAAAGGCACTAATGAACCAAAATTAACCACTATTCCTTCAGAATAATACAGTCGTGCTTTTCTCTTGCAGTTTCTTCCTTTAAGCGACTTGAAAAGCAGCTTCTGCGGATATTTTTTTAAACAGAGTAAAATTCTGAATAAGGACTTAATGAGGTTCTTAATCCATCCACTAGTGCCCTCTCCCACCCCAGCTTCTAGAGAATTGCATTGCTTAGATTAGTGTCATCTTTCACTGCCCTTCCCGGGAGCTGGGACAGGTCATCCCTCCTCTAAGAAGAATAGGTGATGAAATACTTAGTTAAATTATCTAAGCTGGAGCCTAGCATGCAGATGACACAGATTGCAAAAAGGATGGGCAGGTGCTTCCTTGGGTTGCAGGGCTGCATTTAGCTAGTCTCTGAGGCTTAGAGAGGCTTTCCCTTGTGCCAGTCATTGAGAGCTGATGGTCTGTGCTGGGGTTTCCAATGTTCAGGTGTCTTGGCCGCAAGGATACCAAGTCCGCTCTACCATGGTGTGATTGCCCTTAGCCCAGTGGAGGTTATGCAGTGGATTTGTCACTGTGACACTGCAGAGGGCAGTTCATGCTCCAGCAGGCTGTAAAGCACAATTACTAAACTGATGGGCTCATCTCTCTCTGGATATGCTCAAAGAACATGCATTCTTCATGAATTTTTGCTGTCACCAGCAGTCAGTGAGCAGTCAGTGAGGACATTTTAATGACCCAGACACTGTGCTCATTTGACAAAATCTTACATATCTTCCTGGAGATAAATCTATTTTATTTCAATTTTCATCATGGGATGTGAGAATGGGTAGGAAAGATGAACTTTTTTTATGCTGGCTATTCTCCACCATCATGCTAAAAATGTCTGTAAATAAACCAGCGTTTTCCTTGTTTNGCGTTGCCCGTAACATAACATAATATAATATTATATAATATGTAGTAGTTATATAACATACCAATAATAATATATAGTACAATATATTAATAATACATATTATTAAACATTACTTATACATTATATATATATAATCATATATATAATATATAATATATAATATATTGCTTATAGTATAATGTAATTTTTTAAACTATTATTGTTATCAAAACCAGCCCACTGATCAAAAAAATTCCCTTGTTCCCAGTGAAGAGATTCACATTCTTTCAGTTTTTGTGATGAAACTAAACTCTGCTAGTGATCAAGGAGATAAGCTTGTTTCTGTCCATAGTCATGCTATGACAAAAGTCTGTTGCAAAGATAGCTTCATGTTCTATGCAAGAACCCTCAGGAGTCAGTCCTGTGTAAATGGCCAGTACTGAAAAAGTTTTGGAAGTTTAATTGTCAGTTTTGGTGATGCAGCTGTAACCTTCTCTATTTTTCTGTACCGCTCTCTTCCTCCAGAAGAGAGAGTTCCTTCTGCCACATTTTTTCTCATTTTCACAATGGGTTCAGCCAGCAGAACTGGGGAGGACCATCATCAGACCAAGATTGTAAAGGTATCAGTATATTTATGTGCAATGTATATAATTAAGTACCCAAGATACAGCTCAAGCAAGCAAGTATGCCTGATAAGGATTCTGATTAGCTAACTCTTTTCAAATCTGTGGAAATCCTGATTTATGAGAATGAGAAGCATGTTGCATCCAAAACTGTTTATTGGTATCAGGACAACCAAATCATCCCAGAATCCAGACGCATAAGCAGGTGGGTGGAGTAAGGACAACATCAGAGTCCTGTTTTAAGTGGAATTGCTCTGAGTTCCCTAAAAATAGCAAATTCAGGAGTTGTTGGTAAAGCCTGACAGGGACAAGGCAGGTAGAATGTGAAAACAGTGCATGAAAATCTCTCCCTGTGAATGCACTTTGACGGAAGGATGCTGCAATCTGCCATGCAGCTAGAAACCTACTACCCCTGAAGGCAATTGCTGCTTCAGCCTTGAGCTTCCTCGTTGCTTGGATCAGGATGTTACAAAAGAAAACCCTTCAGTCTCATCACAGCCACTTCAGTGCATGAGGCAGGGTGAATGCAGGGTGTCTCAACCTCTAAAATATGTAATGTTTATATCTGTTTCATCTGCTTATTCTCTTAGTTTAATCATTCAATCATCATGAGGAAACCTTGCTTACAAAACATTTGTTTCTGTTGTAAGCAAGGACTATGTGTATCATTCTCCAGTATCTTTTCCTCTGCACAAACATTATGAGTAACTGTGTTATCAAGAGGTGCTGGCAGGTCTCCAAGAAGGATTCAGGGTGGAAGTTAAACAGCCTGAATTGTTACAGTTCAGCAAGCAACATTTCTTTTTTTCTGGTAGATCCTATAGTTTTTAAATAGTTTCTGGACCTAGAACAGTAGTGTCTCACACCTGGGTGTCTTTGGATTGCTGTAAGAGCCATCAGCAGAGGGGATTGTGTCCACGGACTCCAGCTTGGAGTTTCCATCATGGCTAATAATAATTTTGCTTGCTTTTATGCCTAAAGCCTCATTTGTAGTAGATGAATGCAGTTAAACTGTTGCGTTGGGGTTGTAGGTGAAAGGGTTCTGATGCACAGGCTGTGTTTCAACTTTCAAAGAGATAGCAGTCCCTCAAAATAAAAGGCACTAATGAACCAAAATTAACCACTATTCCTTCAGAATAATACAGTCGTGCTTTTCTCTTGCAGTTTCTTCCTTTAAGCGACTTGAAAAGCAGCTTCTGCGGATATTTTTTTAAACAGAGTAAAATTCTGAATAAGGACTTAATGAGGTTCTTAATCCATCCACTAGTGCCCTCTCCCACCCCAGCTTCTAGAGAATTGCATTGCTTAGATTAGTGTCATCTTTCACTGCCCTTCCCGGGAGCTTGGACAGGTCATCCCTCCTCTAAGAAGAATAGGTGATGAAATACTTACTCAGTTAAATTATCTAAGCTGGACACTAGCATGCAGATGACACAGATTGCAAAAAGGATGGGCAGGTGCTTCCTTGGGTTGCAGGGCTGCATTTAGCTAGTCTCTGAGGCTTAGAGAGGCTTTCCCTTGTGCCAGTCATTGAGAGCTGATGGTCTGTGCTGGGGTTTCCAATGTTCAGGTGTCTTGGCCGCAAGGATACCAAGTCCGCTCTACCATGGTGTGATTGCCCTTAGCCCAGTGGAGGTTATGCAGTGGATTTGTCACTGTGACACTGCAGAGGGCAGTTCATGCTCCAGCAGGCTGTAAAGCACAATTACTAAACTGATGGGCTCATCTCTCTCTGGATATGCTCAAAGAACATGCATTCTTCATGAATTTTTGCTGTCACCAGCAGTCAGTGAGCAGTCAGTGAGGACATTTTAATGACCCAGACACTGTGCTCATTTGACAAAATCTTACATATCTTCCTGGAGATAAATCTATTTTATTTCAATTTTCATCATGGGATGTGAGAATGGGTAGGAAAGATGAACTTTTTTTATGCTGGCTATTCTCCACCATCATGCTAAAAATGTCTGTAAATAAACCAGCGTTTTCCTTGTTTGTCACTGACATTTGAGAGGCTAAAAATGACAACTTTAATTTCTCAGTAAACACTAGGTCTATGGGAGTTGGCAACATTCCCCTTGAAAAGAATCTAAATGAAAAAACAAGCGAATAATTTCCTTCTCCAAGGGTGTGATATTAAGGAGATAGATGCCCTCTGTAGATAAGTCTTTGGAGCTGCACTGTTTTGAGAACTGTCCTACTGAGTTGGCTGTTGCTGGTGTGCAATTAAATATCTGGGGGAGGGAGATTCATGCCACTGCTTTCCTCTGCTGCCTTGCAGAGGAGCAGCAGCTTCCACCTTTGTCTTATTCAGAGAACAATGTAGCACGTCACCCAGATGCTGAACACTCTCCTGTCTGTGGCACCGTGCACGCGGGAATTTTTCTGCTTTCTCTTTTCTGCTCTGTCCTCTCATGTTCCTAGAGAACCAGATAAGGATCTCTGAGCACTTCTAATTCCATTAATGCAATTTCTTTTCTCAGAGCTGGTTTAGATTTGTGTTTTAACTTGCATTCAGGGAGACCAACCACATCATGCTTTTGGGAAACAAAAGAGCTGCCTCTGCTTAAGAAAGCACTATGGTAGTGTTTGCAAACCTGTGTTTTCTCAGGCTTCAGAAAATAAAGACATGTCAGAGCTCACCTTTTAAAACAACCTCCAATTCACCTCCTAAAATAAGGTCTGACCTGAGGTTTCTACGTGGAGAATGAGGGAACTCTGTCAATATAGTACTTCAAATGAGCAATCATTTGGAGGAGCAAGTGCCTCAGGGCCAATCTCTTTACTTTGCTATCATTATACTCCACTGGGACACTTTTTATTTCCCTAGCATGGCTTTCAGTTTGCACATGGAGAGGTGTAAGAATTCATGTCAGAAATGATAGCATAACTACAGATTGGTCCATCACACTTATATCACAGAGATCTTATCAGAGCCTAGTGCCTAAATAATTGCTCATCTGGGTCTATACAACTAAGGATGATTTCAGCTATTGTTAACTTAGCCTCTACATTCTCCCTTTCTTTTGTTAATTTAAGTGAGCAGTGAGAAATGTTTAATGCCTAATTTCAGACCCATGACCCAGTGAAGGGTCATGTCAGCTTCTTGTAATGATTTACCACTGAATGGTGATGGTGTTATTGTTCTGTAAGCCAAGGTTTTTTTTCACCAGCACTCAGAATTGCAGTCCTGAAATCTGCAAGGGCTGCATGTGGCTGAGAGACAAACTGGATTTAAGGCACAAATTTTGCATGTGAGCAGGAGACCTCAAAAAAATTAATAAAACTGCTTAAATCACTGTGTGCCTCATGCAAGGAGGTTCAGATCTACTCAAAAACCCACTTATTTTGCTCCCTGTGAGATACAGAAATTCCCATTGTCGGTATCCAAGCTCACTTACAGGCATCACATGCCAGCAGCTGATGGCATGTGCCTCCTGATGCCAGCCTTGCTGCAGCCTGGACTCCCTGCTGCTCTCCCTTCCTTCAGAAAGGGACTCCTGCTGGGCTGGGGATGTTTGTCAGCTCACCAGAATCACAGAGCTGATCCTTGGCTGCACGAGGCTGGCTGCTGGGGGGTTGCCTTCTGCCAGTGGAGTGCCACAGGATGTGTTGCAAGCTTTTCATATTAATGGCATAGCATGAGGCTAAGCAGCAGGGGCTGCTGCCTGAGAACCTTTCAAGACACCGGCACTTCTACTTATTTATTCTTCTTCCGCTTTTCTTACAAGATCATCAAGAATCTTTCCACCATTCCTCAGAACTTAAGCTTTGCCTTCTTTTACGAGGAGGAGGAGTTGATACCTCCTGTTGCATCCTCTGACCCATATTGTGGTCATATCGCAGGAGTACAAGCCCCTTCCTTCAGGCACCTTTTTCTCTATTGTGCAGGTAAACAGTGAACTCTCTTTGCCTTTTTAAAAAAACTTAATTTTTGTTTGTATGTGTGTATGTTTATAAATTCATAAATGTCTCCACTGATTACTGGAGATTTATACCTGTGCAAAGGAATTGGCCCTTCTAAACCATCACCTCACTGGGATTTTTGGCAGTTTTATGCACTGCCTGTAGTAATAGCAGTGGGTAATAGTAGCTGCCTACATGAGAAACGTGCTTTTCTATCAATAATGCTCTGAATGGAGGGTTTGAACTGACTTCAACTCTGGGGTCAGACTGAACTGTTCTCTCAGTCAAGTAAGAGATGCTGGTCATACTTAACTAGAATAAAAACTCTGTTGGCTGCTCCCTTGCGTGAAGCCGAAAAGAAAACCAGTGCAAAACAAGGAGAATGATGGAAATTAGAAGCTGTTCCTCCCTCCCTCACAGCTGCTGTGTTTAACACAAGTGTGACAGGTAGGCACCCAGAGTGGTAGAATGATTAAAAAGCTGATGCATTTCTAGACAGTCCAGGTTCCATCACTTCAACAACACGAGACTGAAGTGCTCTCCAAACTTCTGCCTTCAGACAGATCTCTCTCTACTTTTTGCAGTCACTGAATTCAAACTCAACATCCATAAACTGTTCAACCACTTGCCATTCGGGAAGAAGAACCATTCACATTGATGAGATTTGAGATAAACAGCAATTTCGAGTGGAGACTGTAGTTGAGGAGAGAATGGAGGTACAGGAGATTTCATTAAAAAAAAGACGATGTCCATTTACAGGCTGGGGGTCAGATTCAGTATTGAAGACCTTGCTTACACACAGAAAGTGTCAAGCAGAATTCTACATTTGATTCTGCTGCCTTCATCTAATGGTCAAGTGTAAAAAGTCACAGGTATCTGAAGGTATGGTTCCTTGGAAGCACACCCAATTTGTTCTTACAGGATAACTTCCACAGCAAGTACCAGACCTCCAAAAAGCCCAGAAGAAAAAGCCTCTCAGATCCAAGCAATTTAAATTCAATGAATGTGATTTGGCTTGCAGTTAGTTCCCTAGGAAGTAATGAAAGAGGTAATTAAAAGACTGGACAACTGCTTTAAGTAAAACATTATTCATTAGAATAAAAGCATTTCAGATAAACTGTTTCTAGGCCATGAAAGCCAGCTCTATGTCTTCTGTGCCTCACTACAGCTGCCCAGTTCCAGATGGGGGCATGAGACCTTCTTTCTGAAGGTCCCACCACAGCCTGCTTCTGCTTGAGAAGGAGGAGAGAGAAATTACATTAGAACATGTAGAAAAATCCAGGAAGTGTTAGGATTTTCCTTCACTCACTTCTCTCCAACAACATTACTCCCTGCTTTCAAGCTGCAGGCTTTCCAGCCTCTCTCACCTAACCTCCTATGTCATCCTCAAAGACCTGCCCTCAACTTTCATCTGGCAGAACAGTGGGAAAAAAAAAAACCCTCTTCCCTGAAGGAGTTTGATTCCTTCGAGTTAAAGATCCGTGGGATGCTGGGAGGGTGCACTGAGGGTGAAAAGGGGTAATCTGGGGAAAGTCTTTGGCCACAGAATTTGATCATTACCTTCCTTTTGAGAAAGCAAAAAATACTGCTGGTGTCAGGAAGAGAGAAAGTCCCAGCCGTATCAAGGACAGTGCTCCAATGACAGCAGCAGAGCAGGCAGAAATTTGTTTCTCTGAGTTGAAGTGGAAAAACATTTACTATTCAGTCAGGGAACTGGGCAATTTGCAACTTCCTAAAAGCAATTTCCCAAGGAAAAAAAAAACAAAAACAACAAACCACCAATCATTAAAAATACGAAAAAATCCCTTTAAATAAGTTTGCCTGTGTGCAGGTGAACAGCAGCAGAACAACGTCTGTGCACGCACCAGTGCTCCCACACACACCACTGTAGTATTATTAAAGACTATTAAATGGGATTGTGTGACTACATCTCTGTAGTGGGTTTGAACACAGCCTTTCTTACCCAACACTTGTCCCTGAACAAGACATTTCTAGTTTGAGCTGAGGTGAGTGGTGCTAACTCCATCTTGTTTTGACCCTTATGTCTAATTTTACACTGCAGTGAAACCAGTGCTGCCGTCTGCCTGTTTCAGCATGCTGGAGCATGTGCTACCTCGAACATGTGCATCATGTTTTGTTCTTCCACCTATTATTTTTGTCCTTACCCTGTGCCTTCCTGTTGCTTGCACGTTAGAGCCTAAGGGACCCATGAAACCTCACAAGAAACATCACCCTAGACCTTTGTTGACAAATCTGTCTAACCACCAGCTACATCAGTGCAATCAGCCTCCGTGACGAGATTTTTTTCTTCAATTTTCTGTTTTTACTAGGTGACATTAAATCCCTTTTAACCTGAAAATACTGATCCTTAGTTAAGATAAAATAATCTGACCCTGGAAATATCACACCTTGGACACCTCAAATGAATCACATGAAGGAAAATACTCACTGCCTTATCCTATGGAATGAGTGAAGCATTAGGCATTGCTTTCTTGCTCACAAAATGACTTAAAAAGGTTTTTTTTTGCTGTGGCATTGATTCTGCAACCCAGTAAGTGTGAATGGGACTGCCAGTGTGTACAAGGGACACAGGGACAGCACAGGCTTTGCAGGGAGCAATTGATATTGCTCTCTTTTACAGCATCCGTAGGACGTTCCTGTTGCAGGTTCTATGACTCACTCAGACCTTTGTGGGTCAGCAGGGTCCTTTCCTGCTCCTTTGACTCGAGGCAGATGCAAGAGGGATTGTGCCTTGGGGAGGAATGGCCTGCCAACCACCACACTGTGCCTTTAATATCGTGGAGAGGAGCCAGGACTAATCAGGAAATAAATCAGTTTTTCATCATTGTAACTGAGAGACTGTTTCACCTCTGCAAATCAGTGCAATGGTGCGATGGAAACACAATTAATATCTTCTAGAAATTCCCTGGGTGCATCTTTCCATCAAGATTATAGGCAATAAAATTATTAATGTTTCAAAACAATTAAGCCATAATGAAAATTAGTAAACTTTCCTAATCCTTCTGCCATTGTTGTTGATTGATTCCATTGCTGAAACTTTACTGAGAACATTTTTAAGTAGGACAAACATCAGCAAGGCATAACTCAAGTAGAGTTGATCTTGTCTTAAGGTAGAAAGAACGACCAAATGACATCTTGAGATCCCTTCCAGACCGGTTTTTCTCCCAAAGCATTTTGAAAATCTGTTTTCTTAGCAGTGATTTGTATTCATTTCGTATGGGTAGAGATAAGTACACCATCTTCTTGAAATATCTAATCTAATGCATTCAGATCAGGTCCACTTTTAACTTTTAGGCATTGAGATACTCAAACACCTGAAAAAATCTTACTTTGACATAATACATGCTACTTTGTTGATTTTTAACAAGAAAAACTTTCTATTTGAACCTTGTAGTTCTAAAATACTAATTGACGAGTAAGCTTAAAACATGCAGTAAAATATTCTTCCTGTAGCTCAACATTTTTTCCATTCTGCCCATTTTAATGCTTTCTTCTTCCATTTTATTTAGCATTTCAATTGCAGTTCATCTTGAATGACTTAGAAGGAAATACTTTTGAGAAGAGTAAATTATCATTTCCTTTGTGTAAAACAATTTTTCTTTTCTTAATCAAGCACAAACCAAGCAAAAAGCCAGAGAAGATAGTTGTTATTTTTTTCCCATATTCTTTCTGACGAGATGAAGTTTTGAATTTACTTTCATTAGGATTTTACATCAGTAGAAAAATATCTAGTTGTATACAAATTCTTTGTAATCTTTAATCACATCTGAACTGACCTTAAGTACTCTTCAAAACATCTCTATTTGTGAACAGTAGGGAAAAAATAGTATAGAAAACAGTACCACAAAACAAGTTATCTGGCTTCATTTTTGTTTTTCTCTATGTGACACTTCCCTTCTGTGTTTTCAGAGTTTTGGGATTGCCATCTTGGACCTTCATTTAGAAAAAATTCATGAACCAGCCAAGTCTGAGTGAGGGGCATCACCCCAGAGTTGATCAAAACACTCATGAGGAGTAAGAAGTGATTTTCAAATTCATTAAAAAATGGTTTTGCAAATGGAATCAAAGACATAAAGACAAATTTAGATTTTTCAGAAGGTAACTGGATAACAGGGATGGGTTTCCTAAGATAAGCTTAGTTGAGGTATTTGGGTGTGCTCATGGAACTCTGCTGTTGAGCCTGGGACTGGAACAACTGTGTAGGGAGTAATGCCCACGGGTCTGGAGATGCCAGAAGATGTTTGCAAGCACAGGTGGATGAAACCACTGTTTGGGGTTATGTTCCAAGGACAACTTGGTTAACTGCTCTGGACACTCATAATTCCCTCTCACCTGTAGGTACAAGAGTTTTGGAGAACTCTCTCAGGTGCAGGGCGTGGTTGTCCTTCAGAGTCAGGGTCTCCATGTACAAGGAGTTGTATGCATTGCCAGGCAGGACGCAGGACGAGTGGGGACGTGTGTGGACGAAGGAGCCACACGGGGATAAGAGTTTGGATCCCTCGGGGGGCTTCTGATTTGCCCCTATAAATGTGAACTGATGTTATCTCTCTCTCCTGCATGGAAGTCTTTACCTTGCATGAAGCATATAGTATAGATAGATAAAACACATTTCACTTACTTTTAAAGCCTAAAATCGTTAAGTATCATAACACATAAAGTGCATCAGGATCCATTTGACACACAGTGAGGTGAATTGCAGTGCTGCCTACCACAATAGCCTTGCTTATAGATCCACAGGAGAGAGAATGTTCTACATCCTTCTGTGGAGCACACAGGATTTCATCATGGATTACACCTGGTACCTACAGATACTTCTTTGTGCTATTGCCAGGTTATATCTTAGGAGGAATTCAAGACTGAATCGCTGCAACTATCAACAGCCTTATTGTTTTCTTCATGGCCACTGTATACAATTACCCCATGCAGACTCTGCCAAAAGTAAGGAGAGACATACCGTTTGTTTTCAGGCTTCCTCTGACCTTGCCCTTCTCTTACAAGACTATTTTTTGGGTGATGGTATGTCTAATTAAATCAAAAGTGGAGTTCTTTGCTTTTGTAGCTAGATACCACTTCAGACAATCAAAGAAATCTTTTATTTATTTTAGTTTTAAACTGGATTGCTGTTCAAAAAATGACTAGCCTTGAATGTCTTGATTTATGATCAGATCCTGTACCAGTTGGAAACTCATAAAGTGAGACAAAATCTACTAGGGTGGCATGGTGTATGAAGGAGCTTTTGCACAGGGAATGACAGCACTGCCTGGGATTTTATGAAAATGCAGGTACTGTGCTATTAGCATGCCTGATTAATTAACACTTGTTTATGTTCTGTTTCTTTCAACCTTATTTCAACATCCTAGAACTGATTCTAATAAAAACCCTTTGAGAGTTCTTTTTCCTTCCACACACTTAACTCATGATTGCAAAAATCATTACCACTTCTGATTATAATCTTTAATTAGCAGGAAAATATATGTGTTGAATTATTTAGTTAGTGTTAATTTTCATCGTGATGTTTTGACAGCTTTTGCATTAATAAAACATTCATAGACTGAAGACCCTGGATAGCCTTAGATGTAGTCGTCTAAGGGCTTCTCTTAAACACTTTTCCTTCCAAGCACCTTAAAGCATGGTGTGCTACTTAGGATTTTCCACTCCCAGGTGTGTTTCCTGATCACTAGCCTGTCTCTTCTGCTCACTTTATAGCTTAATGAATTTTTAAGACCTTTCCTTCTCAGTGGACCTGGTTCAAAATGAGAGGAGGAGATAACATCTCTGCACAGCCTGTGATGCAAGAGTGGTTGTGTGGCCTGAAGCCAAATCCGTCACCTGTCTACTGCATGGCCTTCTGGAGCTTCTTGGCTGGTTCTGGAACTGCTCAATTGGATTTCCAAGGAAGAAGACTTTAAATTTAGCTTATTCTTTAAAATGTTCTCAAAGGACCCTTTACCTGCCTCACAGAAGTGCCTCAGGGCTTCTGTGCTTGATCTGGCATCCCATTTCTGCTAAATCCACACTTTTGGTGGGTGATTGGCTCAGATTTTCAGAAGGGCCTTGACGTCTCTGCCAAGGCCTTTAGGGTTGTAGACAGCAGAAGTTAAGGGTGTTCTGTGGTTTGATCCATTTATGTAAAGTGAAGTCTGTAACCTGCAAAGAGCTTCAGATGAGAGGATATCTGGTTTCCTGCACAAAAGCACATTAGACCTGGCGAGGGTCCCTACCAAGCTGTAATGTAAGACAAAAGCTTAGGCTGGGCCTAGACTTGTTATTTAAGACATAACACTTTCCCTGCAGCTCTAAGCTTGCTGTCCTGGCCAGCATGAAATGCTGAGTTCAGCTGCCAGCGAACTGCAGTCCTGTGTTCTCAAGTTCTATGACAACATTTGAGTCTATCAAGATTTCAAGCTGTAGATAGGATGCTGAGTTTAAGGTTTAGCCTGATTATTGGCTTGATGTGTTTTTCTATTCAATCTGATGAAATGATAGTGTCTATAACTGCAAACATTGTGGGCAGTTATTTCTAAGTGAATGTAATTTATTAACTTTAATGAGCAAATAAGTACCTAACCACTGTGGAAAGAGATGCTCCCCAAATCTTTAAATAATAATAAATAATACAGCCCCGATGGAGATCTCAGACTGGAGTAATTGTCCCATATGCCATTATGCCCATACAATAAACCATTTAAAGCTGTTTTAAATGTTTCCTGTCATCACTGTGGTAGAGAAATAATTTTGCATGGTTCGTTTGCTGTAGTACTTAGTTTTCTTCGCTGCTGCTGGAAGGAGTGATTTTTATCAGAAAAATGACTGTAGCAAGACTGTGTTATTACATGTTTAGTTTCCATCAGGAAATTCTCAATCCAGATCGAACTAGAATCAATGCAGCTGAGGAGTGCTTGCAATGGAATAGTACAGTTTGTTCAGAGCAGGGTGGTGCTGACCATCCATCTGGAAACTGGTGAATTTCAAAAAATGTATGAATTATGCAAAAGTATATTACTAATAATGAACTCTGGTTGTGAACTTGTTCTGAACAAACCCCAGAACTCTGACAGATAACCTGAGACCAAATCATAAAGTTTGTTAAAAAAAAAAAAATAGCAATGAGAAATAGGATTTTCCTCTTGAAGATTTCCTTTGGACATTTTTTGACTAACTCTAAACAAAATATCCCAACCCCTCATAAAATGCCCCACAAAACAACCCAACTTTTACAAAAAATAAGCTGAAATGAAAATCAGACATTCTGCTTCCAAGGATATCCACTCAGGATTTTATTACAATTCAATAAATTCACTTAAAATATTTATTCAAATTGATTCTCCTGGCTGTCCCTACATTACAATGTCCTGAACTGAATGCAGAAGTATGAGCATTCATAGAAGAAATAACAGGCAGATAGAGATTCTTAGAGTGTTATGGTGTTAATTTAAACAGTGTAGGTTTTTCCTGTACAATTTGAGTAACATTTAATATTCCTAGAGCCGTACAACTTTTTGAGGCATCCTTGAATAAAAGATGCTGCATCTCAAGGACTAATCACCAGACTTGCATCCTGACAAACGAATCAATTCCTTTTTCAGCTTGTCAACTTTTAATGCTGGTGTTTTCAATAAATGAGTTGTTTATATGTATCACCCTTCATTTAACTTTAATAAGATGTTTAAACTGTGATATTATCTCTTTTTTTAAGGGACTTGCAAGTCTGGCATCTCTGTAGGGGTAGAAAGGATTAAAATGGTATTCCTGACAGCAGAAATGATTAATACAAGGCTCTTGGGAGGGCGCTTCTGTGTTCTCAGTGTTGGTATCATTATGTTCACTGAGATGACTCTTAACACAGCATCAGAAATGCAGAAACTCTGAGCAGCCTGTTACCAGATTTCTAGTGTCTGTTGCAAACTGTGAGCCCACAGAGCTCTGGTCTGTGAAGGAAACATCTGGTCAGAGCAAAGGTTTCATGGACAAATGGAGTGCTTTGTTTTGAAAAAGTAGAAAATAAGTGAGCTTCACAAAGAACTGTTCCCAATCCTGAATCTGTCTCCTGAGCAGCAGCTAAGCTCTTTGGCTGGTGAGCAGAGCAGAAGGAAATCAGTTAGCATGGCATCAACCCCGAGCAACCTGGGAACCAGAGGACCTTCACTAGAGGAGATAAAAGACAGCAAAGAGGTAAGAAGAACTTTTTGAGGGTTGTTTGACTCTGGGCTTCATATACTCCATGTGTAAGAGATCTGAGAGGGAGAATTAGCATATCTGAGTACACTACTGAAGAGCATTGCTGCTTCTGCTCTGAATCTGACCCTGACCAGCTGGACACTAATCCAGACAGGTGTGTCATCACCAGCCAGCTTCTCTGCAGTTTGCAGGGAAAACAAGATTCTTACAGCACTGCCTCCATGTTTCCCTCCTCTTCTTGTCCATCACACCCTCAAAGGCCCCAGTGCTGCTGCTTGATGGTACTTGGTGTGAGCCCTTTGTCTGTGGTCCTGTTCTGGGCCTCCACAGGGGAGAGTTTTGGTGCTCCAGCAGGGAAGGTGATCATCCTCCCATGCAGCTGGAGTTGGGAGGGGTGAGAGGAGAGAGGACAGAGATACCAGCCCCAGAGATAATCCCAGCTACTGGCAGCCACCTTGTCCCTGCTCTGTGCTCCTGGGTAACATGGAAAGCCCCTCACCCTTCTGCTTGAGCATTTCCTCACTGCTGCTGTTCCACCTGTCATATGACTGTGGTTGAAGGAGGCCTCTCCCACTGCCTGTGGTATGAAGCCCTTGGCTGCTGGGTGCCGTAGAAGAGGAGTTGGTGAACAGGAGGGAAAGAAGTCGAGTTTAATGTCAAGTCTATGGAAAGCAGGGCAGGAAAAATGAGATAAGCAGTGATCTCCTGCGTCATGGAGTACACTACTGACACAGGCAAACAAAGTAAAAATCTATTAGTTAAAGAGGAAGTAACTACAACCAAGTTAATAGAAAATTAACTGATTAATAATTAATTGCATATACATAATCTATACCCCTATAATTAGATTCATTGATTAATTAGAAGTAACATCTGTTTATTAAAATGTAGTGACATTTTAAGTATGTGTACTGAGTCTACTGTCACTGATTTTGTTTTTGCCTAATAACTGCACATCTTCGTGAATTTCAGTCTAAAATAGTTACTGACCATAGTTTGTTCTCATCTCCCTTTAGAGAGGAGTGTGTGTTTTGTTTTAGTTGGTACAATGGTGCTGTCAGCTGTTCTTTGTGCACCCCAAGTGCAAAGGTGTAAGAGGTTACAATGCCCATCTGCCTGCCCCTTCATTCCCAGGGTGCTTGAATCAGCAGCCAGAGTGAAACCAGAAGCTTAGCACCGAGAGGGCTGAGCTGCCAACCTGTTATCTGTTGTCAGGGCATTGAGTACTGCCTTATATCCCCTCAACCTGTTACTTTTAGGGAGAAATTAACCCTGGGCTCTTTTAATTTATGCTTTCTGTTGGTATGACAAAATGCTAAGATGATTTGTACCCTGTTATGGGGGAGAGCCCACCTGCAGGATGTGGTTGGTATGACAAAATGCAAAGATGATTTGTACCCTGTTATGGAGGAGAGCCCACCTGCCAGCTCTACAACTCAGCTTTCCTAGTTCCTCATGTGACATGTACAAGTTGCAGCTCCCGGTGTCCTTTAGAGAGATGGAAATCCACAGAAGAATGAGGAGGTGGTGGTTGTGATTGTGGCTAATACCTCAGTGGGCATTTCCTGTCCATGAATGACTGCCCTAAAACCCTTTGCAGCATTTGACCTGTCACCCTGTGAGTAGCAAGCTCTTACTTACTCAGCTGACATGTGGGACTGTAAGCCTGTCCACTGGCATTTCCAAGATATTTAATAGTGACAGCAATTATTATAATCCTTCCATNTGATTTGTACCCTGTTATGGGGGAGAGCCCACCTGCAGGATGTGGTTGGTATGACAAAATGCAAAGATGATTTGTACCCTGTTATGGAGGAGAGCCCACCTGCCAGCTCTACAACTCAGCTTTCCTAGTTCCTCATGTGACATGTACAAGTTGCAGCTCCCGGTCTCCTTTAGAGAGATGGAAGTCCACAGAAGAATGAGGAGGTGGTGGTTGTGATTGTGGCTAATACCTCAGTGGGCATTTCCTGTCCATGAATGACTGCCCTAAAACCCTTTGCAGCATTTGACCTGTCACCCTGTGAGTAGCAAGCTCTTACTTACTCAGCTGACATGTGGGACTGTAAGCCTGTCCACTGGCATTTCCAAGATATTTAATAGTGACAGCAATTATTATAATCCTTCCATTCAGTAGCAGGCTTGAAGCCTACTCTTTCCATTGACATAGTTGATCTAAGTGCAGAATAAGTCACATGTTAACAGCTGGACTGAAAAACCACCCACAGATGTTGCTTAATAGGAGCCTGAGTAAGTCCACCCACTGCTGGTACATTTAGTCCTTCTAGAGGAGGCAGGTGTATAATCCAGGAAATTTTCCAGTTCAGCTCTTACAGACATGAATCATTAATGTTTAGTGCAAAGAAATAATGTCCTTTTTACCCATGGGGGGAAAAAGACCACAGACGTGGAAAAAAGGGTGAGGACGTCTGGGAGACAGCTCATGGCCAGAAATTTTTCTTTACACCAAAGCTGGCTACTAGTGTTCGCTATGAGAAATAACACATCAGCTTCTCCCAATACTCTTAAGATATTTTTTCCTGTCTTACCTGGAGCATTCACACTTTCTGCAAGACAGAGTCAGAGGCATCAGGCTCTGAATCAGCTGAAATGATTAGACACTTCTGCTGCTGGTGGCTTTGGGAGGTGTCCTGCTCTAGTTTTGCTTGAGGGAGACAGTGAACTTGGAGTCTGTAGGGCCCTTGTTGTGTTTCTCTCTTTGTCCTCTGCCTTCCTATCTCACTTGGGCAGGGGGACAGCCAAAACTTTGCCTGCCGCAGGGTGAAAGAACACGGCACCCGGGGCAGAAAGAGATGATTGGAATTGAGGATCATCTTTACTAGGCAATGCTTACCAGAAAGAGGCCTACTGGCTTGTTTTCAGAAAAGAAGAGGCTTCTAGGATAAAGCCCAAAAAAGTCATCAACGCACAGAATCCTGTGTATTCCCATAGCCCTGAGACAGTGCTGAAAATGTCTAAGTAAATAATAGCCTGAGAAAAAAAGAGAAGCTAGCTTTTTCCTCTTTTGCATTTTTGCTCATTGTCTCTCTGAACCTTTTCCAAAACTGGAGTGTTTTGTAAAGGTAGAGAGACTAAAAGCTCGATCAGCCAATCAATTGCAATGGGGAGAGTCCCAGTTTGGGCCATCCCAAACCTCATCTTTGAGTGTGAACTTTGATCCAAAAGCCATTAGCTTTTTGGCAGTACTGAAACATCACCTGAGTTGTGTGACCTTGGAGAACCTGCTTCTTTTGCCTGTGCAAACTGGCTTTTTCTCCTCTGTGTGCCGCAGCCCTGTGCTGCTGTAAACTGTCTGCATGTGTGACTCAAGACCATTTCTTCTTTACTTCAGTTCTCTCTCTTGGTATTTCGTTCTTACTTTTAAAAAAACCACAAAAAATTTAAGAAAAGAAACAGAAAGAAAAGGGTATTTCAGTTCTGATTAGTGTGATTTACTAGAGAGATGACAGGCTGTGGGGCTTCTGGCTGGTCCCCACGAGGTGTGGATAATGCAATTAGTCACAGGGCAACGTAAATAGACACATCTGACCTGTAAGCACTCCCATGACCAGAAAATGTGCTGCAGCCTCCTCTGGGGAGATGGCACTTTTCCTGGCATTTATAACACTCCTGGCAAGGTGGTTCCTGCTTTTGCCCAGAGCTCTTAGTTATGGAGCCATGAGCTTCACTTGGCTTTAATCAAGAGCTGAGTAAACCATACATTTTCATGGGACTGTTGACTTCTTAATGAGGTTGACAGCATTCTAGTTCCTTATCTATTTTTGTTGGAGTGAATATCCTTGCCCTGGAAAAACTAAAAACAAAAATCTCTTGTTATATTTTCAAAGCTAAAGTTAAAACCCTCTTGGGAAAAGCACTTGACTCTGGGGATGTGGAATGGGTTGTTTTGGTGCCTCAGTTAGGCCAACTGTTTTGGAATATTCATTCAGTGACTTGTGTCTGCTCTTTGTCAAACAAGTGGGAGAATATTAACCCCAGGCCTGAGCCATTTTGGGGTCTGGCATGGGACTGCTGGGAAATATCTAAGGAGAATCAATGGCAGCTGATTGAATGCAGAGTCACAATACGTGTACTATGTTGGGGGAAAATCACCACAAAGTCAGATTTCTTCACCAAAAGCACCACTGTATTGGGAAAAGAAGAAAAGTTCTCATTGACCAATTGTTTTTGAAGAAAGAATTAGACTTCATAATTTGATAAAGAAGAAAATACGAACTTTTCGGTAAGACTAACAACAATGAGCTACTATAAACATCAGGCAGGGCAGGTCTAGGTGGATTTGACTGCTATTGCCGTGCTTATTACGTCCCTCCATGGACATTGCAAATAAGGCAGCTTTCATTCAGTGCCTTTAAGCCCTTAGATTGAATGTGTGCCATTCCAAAGAAGAGCAGATGGAGGTTGAAATAAAAAAAACCTGCTTTTTTTAAAAAGCAGCCTGTACTGACAGATGGTTATGTACCTGATGAAATGACCAATTTGCTATTCTGTTGTTGAAGGCCTGCTCCAACAACCTGAACTTACAAGAGTCAAGTTTTCTTTTCAAATATGCAAATTTCCCTTAACCACAGGATTCTACAGTATCAAACATTTCTCCTTTAACTAGCTTCAGAACAAATAAAATCAAACTTGTTTTATCAGCAGTACCTCTGAGGACAACAAACTATAGGGTCTCTTTACATTACATTCTTAGGCTTTTTGAGTGGGAAACATTTTAATCTGTGCTTTACAGACATATCTTCCAACCAGTTTGTCCCCAGCAAAACGCATGAATTCTGTGTGCCATGTTTCATTGGCAAATTAATGAGGACATGAACAACCAGCATCAATCTATCATAAAAAATGCAAAAGCATTGAACACTGAATTACAGCTTGAGCTGTTCCAAAAGGCTCAGTAGCTGAAAGGATTGAACAGCAACAGTTTCTAGGACTGGCTGACTGTCTAAATCACACATAATTTTCTGAGATCTTTTGTTGTCTGTGATGGTGAAATCAGAGGATGAAATGAACAATCCCCTGTTGGCACTGATGTACAGGAGAGTGTCTGATTCAGAGCAGACACCAATGTTTTACCTGGCAGATGCAGTTCATGGTCACGTGCCTTGAGGTGCAGCAGAGTGAGTGTGGTTGGTCTCTTCTTTCAGGTAACAAGTAACAGAATGGTCTCAAGTTTCAACAGGGGAGATTTAGATTGGATATGAAGAAAAATTTCATCAGTGAAAGAGTTGTTGGACATAGGAGTAGGCAAAGAGGTGGAATCATTATCCCTGGAAGTGTTAAAAAATGTGTGGGTGTGGCCCTTGGAGACATGGTTTAATAGAATGGTGCTGCTATATTAGACTTGATCTTAGAGGTCTTTTCTAACCTTAATAATTCTATGATTCTATGAAACAGTAAGTTCTACCTCAGATGTGTCTCAAAGCATATGTTAGATGGGAGGGATTCCTTCACACATGAGGGAAGATGCTGTGCAGGACCTGTTCCAGGGTGCCAATGTTTTTCTGTGGGCGTATGGGCTGAGAAGATCAAATCTCACCACACTTCAGACATAAATGTGTGACTGAGCCTGTGGTTTAGTGAGTTACTCTCTTTAGCAGTTCTGAGGTAGGAAATTTCCACAGCAAATATGAAGTAAAATATATTAGTTCAACCCTCTTTCCTAGATACTGCGATTTACTCCGTACTTGTAATGTCCTTGGAAAGGCAGAATGGTTAGTTATTATGTCTCAAGTGTTAAGCATTAATTTATTAAACTGAGAAACCTCAGTGTTGCATCCCACAGAGGCACCTGCAAGAATTTTCTAGGATCCTGCTGTACCCCAGGGAATGATGATGACTGCAAAATCTCTTTCAGGATCCCGGGAAGGAGCTCATTGGGGGAACTCAGAGGAAAGCAGGAGTCTTTGCTTTCACCATAAATAACCTCAGAGCAAAGATGGAAGTGCTACTCCTGAAGGTACGGAAGGGAAACGGGACCTTGGCTAGAATTTTGCAAAGAGATTTTTTAGGAAAAGGATGGAGGGTGAATAAGACCATCTTGCATTGTGACAGTGCACATGGGAGCAGCGTGCTCACATCACTGGGGGAAGATGTCTAATTGGGGAAGGGAGATGTGTGCCAGGAACTTGCTGCTGACTTCACATGGAGTGGAAATGCGAGGGAGGGAAGTTGCAGCAAGTCTTTTTGCTTGGATAGAGGAAGCTAAATAGCAGTGCTGGAGTGTGTGCATTCCCATGCTGACAAAATCTAGATGCCAGAGAGGGTGACAAGCTGTTCAGTGTGCCCTCTTCACATAGGACATTTCCATTTTGGCTGAGGTGTTTTTTGGATGTGTGGGGACACAGCTATGGGATGTGATCACACCTCTCTCAGGCCCAGCAACAGCATGAATTGTAAATTGGGTTTTCTGGGACGCCACACCTCTGCCCAGCTCTGTGTCAGGAACTGATACAAATCTGTCTCTTGGCTCCATACAAGTGACAGCCCTCAAGGAGACTGGTAAGGAAAGTAGGGGCTGTCAAAGAAGCCTTTATTCTCTAGTCCTTTGCTCTTCTGCTCTGTGAGGATTTTTTTGCTGCATTCCCTCCCATTACCTCAGAAGCTTTCAACTCTTGAAAGCAATTTTGTCATTTTTCTAACTTTAAGAAATTTAGGCTTGATTGCCTTATTTTTATGGCTTCTTTGTAGGTTCCTTAATGTTCTCCCTGCGAAAAACAGTGAAGTTAGTTTTTGAGGCAGTAAAGAAGTGTTACTGAGTATTTTTATATAAGCCAGATTAATGGTTTTAGAAGACGATACATTTATCATAAGACAGCATTTTGGCAGCAAAGTGAGCTTCAGTGAGCAGTTGTTTTCAATCTTGTCACGCGTTTTCGAAGAGCTAACCTGAATTTCCTCTTGAATTTGGAGTTTTAAAAAATCATGACTCAATCACATAACAACAAAAAAAACCACCACAAAAAACAAAACCACCCAACTTTTTAGAGGAGAAAATAATATTTTTAAAATTCCCTTTGTATTTTTTTGTGTTCTCCTAAACTGCAGTTTTTCTTGGTGGACCTAAAGTAATCACAGAGAGATTTATGCGTTACAAATGAACACCCTGAAATTTGAGTCAAACAGAAACTCTAAAAGCTAGAAGACAAATCTTAATGTAGTATTTTGGGGGGTTACATGATAGAGTTTCTATTTTCTTTAAAAAGTTCAAATTCAATGTCAGCACTTGATAAGAATTTCAACAGGAATGGGAAACAGCATTTCATCCTGTGTAAGTTACAAGGAGAGAAGCTATTCCAATGATAAAAAAAAAAATCCAACACCGAATAGCTTTAAATTATTTATCACTGTCATTCTATTTCAGACCAGAAGTCTAATAAACCACCCAGAGTGGTTGCTTGCAATGTGTCTCTTGGGAGCTCATGGGGATGGCAATGTGCCAGCTCTCACTAGAGCAGGAGCAGAGCAGGAATTCTTTCCCTTAATGACACTGCTTCTGTGAGTTGCAGTGTGTGAACTCAGCTGGACCTTGAATGACAGACTTTCCTGAAAATGACTTTTTGGTATTGTGGCAAATTCAGACAATTTAAAGTTGTTCTCTTTGGTACATTCCTCTTTTTTTTTTCTTTTTTTTTCTTTCTTTTCTTTTTTTTTTTTTTTTTGTATGTGTGGGTTTATCTCTAGATGAAGCCTAGGAGTAGTCCACTATGCTTCTCTTCACAATTCTCAGTGGAACATATTTGAAATTTAAGGGAGGTAAAAACCTGAGTGCAGAAAGACCAAGTTTGGAGCAGAAAACAGTGGTGTTCTTGTGGGGGACAATTAAAACGTAAAACATGGGAGTATGGTTCTTCAGGAAAAAAAAAAGAAGTGTGTTAAACAGACCAGGAGGTCTATGAGAGAAAAAATTCTATTTGAGCAGCAAGCTCTGGGGCTGTGCTAGCGATCACGTACACCAGAAAGGAGATGTGTTCCATGCTGAGCTTCCAGGTATTCTCTTTTATAATGCAACATCCTGAAAGCTGATCAGGCTAGAGCAGAGTAAGAGAGAGGAGGCAGAATGACAGTGTTTACATCCTGGTTTCCCCTCCATCTCCCTTGTTCAGCGTGTTTCTCCTGCCTGGATCAAGCACCTCTGATGTGTAGGTGCTCTTTGCTGTAGTGTTTCCTGGCACCCAGCACAGACAGGCACAGAGGTCCATGGCACAGCTGGGGTGGTATCTCCAGGGTTGTACCCTGCTGGAGTCAAGCACTTCCTGCAGAGAGTATTCTTCTGGATGCTAAGAGCCTCGGGGATTAGAAATATGAATATTATCGCTTTGAGTAAGAGCCTGGCTAGCTCTGAAGGAGGAGACACCATAGCAGTGACCTTGGACTGTGAAAGCCCCTTCTGAGTGCCAGACAGAGCCCAGGGCTGAGGCAGGGAGGATGTGGCAGACTCCCTGGGGATTCCTTCATGGAGCTGAAAGGGAAAAGCTTTCTGTTTCAGCTGCCACAAAAAACTTTGACAGATAGGGAGGTAAAAAAGGCTGCCCTACTTTCACATGTGAAAAGTCTGCAGTGATCTGGAGAATGTCAGGAGGATGTTACTGGAGAACACAAGGGACAGAGAATCCTTCTCAAGGAACTCTCTTTAGGGTGCCCAGCAGCAAGAGCTGGAGGGTTTCTGTTCTCCCTGCATTGCTGTCAATAACTCCTTCCCTTCCCCCTTACCCTGAGGTTAGAGCAGCCCAAGCAGCAGGATCAATCTTTCTCCCCAAAGCATCCAGAACTGGACCATAACCATGCAAACTGCAAGATGCTGACACATTACAGAGTACCTTGCCCAAGGGGAATTTTGTTCTTTATTCCCTTTCAGCCAAACTACATTTTTGTGTTAAAATACATACTTCCATCTCTTCTAAAACCCCTTTAAAAGAAATTGGACATTTGCAGGCATGTTTTAGGTGTGAAAGTAGGTGGCTTCATTTTGCCTAACAGTTATGTGTTTCCTTGTCTGTAGGCTGGGGATTTGCTGCAGGGAGCCTGAAAACTATGGGGTCACATAGCAACTGTATATTAACTAAAGCTTTTGAGAGTTGCTGAGATTAAAGTTTCAACAGTGTTCAGTGTGCTGGTCAATGTGCTGATCTGCACGTGTCCAGCTTTGTTTTGTACTACCTGTCAAATGAGAAACCAGGATTTTGCAATAATTATGACTGTTATTCAGGGAATTGCTTAGAAATTAAAGGTCATCTAGAAAAAAAAAAATCCAGCCTCAAAAAGAGAAGACAGTGATGAAAACATCTAGTACTAGGAAGCTGAAAAAACCCCAAACCTAAACCTTAATATTCTCCATGGAAACTAGACACAGAGGTTACAATGTATTTGGTGACTTTACTGGATTTTAATGACTGTTCTCAGCACTAAAAACAAATGCAAATCACTCAGAGAGCAAGTAACTATCGAAGGCTCCATTCCTTTCATTCCATTTCTTGTCATTTTTCTTTCAAGCCCTGATACTTGCTTTGCAGAGTTTATTATTAGTAGCTGTACCTGAGACTGGGGAGAATGTTGCAGGAGGAGAACTATAGATACTTTTTTCTTTAAATAAAATAACATCTCTTTTTTGGCCCTCAGTGTCTTGAGTAGCTTCATTGTGGTATGGCAGGGTGTGGGAGTGAAATGGAAGCAGCGATCTTTGAAAAATCACCTTGAACAACCCATTTTACTTCCAGGCTTCTCTGTACTCATCTCTGATATCCAGCATCCCTCAAACTTCTGTTGCCAGTTTATAGAAGAGAAAATAGTTAATACAGATGTTTGCAGTATCTACTGTGGAAGGTTGGCATTCAACCAAAAGGGGCAAAACCACCCACTTTCATTTAATACCAGAAGCAGCACAGCAGGGACCGCCTCTCTTTTGTGTGTTATTTTACCAGGGCTTTGCAGACTTGGTAGCTCCCAGCCATAATAATCCTAATAAAAAAGTTTCCTCCTGAGTCAGCCCCGTTTCCTAGTGAGGCAGTCAGTGAAGGAGTGTAGAGCAGATGCTGCACTGCTCCGGGGTGTGTTTGTCAGTGGCCAGGGGAGAGAATCAGGGCAGATGCTCTTCTCTGCATTGAGCAGTTTGGGGGAGGAGGGGAAGACTGTCAAAGCAGAGCTGCTCTGCACTGATTAAATGGCTTGAGAGCAGTGCTGCTGTCTGGCCCACGTAGCCAAATGTCTTTTTGCTGAGCTCAGAGGGAGAAGAGGGGCAGGGCAGATCTCATCTTATTGTGGGATCTGGGTGCAATTGTTTGAAATTTCCAAACACAGGTTCAGAAGTGTTCCTGTGCCACTATTTTTACGGCTTGTTTAAGCATCTTCTCTTAGAGAGCAGTAAAGCCAGGATAATGCTGAGATGGTTAGAATGCCTCATCTTCTTTCTTTTAATATGCTAGGTGGAATAGTCTCTGTTAAGTTGCTGTGAGTTATTAACTCTCTTTTCCTAACTAGAAAAGAAATGTAGGGTTTTGGGTTTTTTTACAACTTTCTGGCAGACATTAGAACATGATAAAATGAAAATGGCTTCACGCTGTAATGCACTGGGATGTTTCTCCTGAGAACGGAGTTGAGCAATGCAAAATTAATATTGATTTTATCACTGTTGCCTCCTCTAAGGAAAAAAGCCCTTGCAGATTTAAGAGAATGTTCTTTTTGTGTGGCAATCTTTTGGGAGTTCTGCTGCCTGTATTTAAGGTCTCTAGAGGTCCAAGTCCCTCAAGACTGAATGGAGTCCTAGATGATGATCAGTGTGATTCAGTATCTTAAAAATTTAGGCTCTAAGAAAAGGAACAAGTGTAACCACAGTGAACATCTAAAGGTTTGCCCCAAAGCCCATTAGACATAATGACTCTTGGGCCAGTCTCCATACAGACTTCCTTTCTCAGGATTACAATTGTAGATGAAAACCTCTTGCAAGTCTTTGTGTTTCTCCCTTCTCCACAATACTTTCATCTGCTCAAAAATTAAGCTTACAGAATAGAGTTTAGGAGAATTTTGGCCACCGTGACCCAACCTGAACAACATATCTTTGCACAAAGTGTTTTCAAAGTACGACTTCCAGCCACAAGAAGTGTTTTCCAGATAGCTCCAGCCCTAGCTTTGTGTGCATGGATCACCAAGGTCTGCATCCTGTGTGAACTGCGGGGACTACGGAGACAGGAATGAACAGAGTACAGAGCAGAGTTAGGTAGATTACAGAGAGCTGTTATCTGACAGCATGACTGGTAGGGAAAGGAGGTCAAATCTGACATTCATTACCTCATTCACACCCTGTTAAATCAGTCTCTGTCTTTATTCTCCACTGTTTGGCTTTTGCCGCTCACAGCCCCCCCGACTCTATCATTGTATTGAATAATTCAATGAATATTTTTAAACTCCAACTATTATTGCCTATTCCAAGCTTCCTGCTTTACTGTTTATGGAGTTTTCAGGGATTGCTCTGTTTCTGTTCTGAGTGGCTTTTATAGGTTTTATAAAGGACCCAGGAAAGAAACAGTTGCCGTTTTTTGGTATATCAAAAAACCAATTCATTGAAAGTGGCATAATTGATAGACTAGAAAAATATAATTACAACAGTAAGAGGGGAGAAGAGACCAGAGAGTCCTTGAGGGTTAAAAGCAGCAAAAAGGCAGTAAATGAAGAGGAGGCATTTGTGGCATTCATGAGTGGAGAGATTGAAGGGCACTGAGATCGATTTGAAGGAATACATGGATGGAGTATCAATTATTTGTACAGGTTTGAGCAGAAATTAAAAAAATATATCAGTAAGGCTGGGAGGTGAACAGGGACAGGACAGCAGGGCTTGCGTTTTAGCTTCAGGGAATACCCAGAATGACATACTCAGGCTGAGGGAAAAACAGCAGCCGTTAGAGAAAGGAGAATGAGAGAGACCACAAAGAATAAAAGCAGCTCTGAAGCAGAGCAATATTGAAGTTCAAATTGCCCTCCCCTAAACCTGTTTTGCTCTTTCGTAGTTTACAAGACAAATCACAAAAATGAAGCGTTTGCCTCGGACCCACCCCATGCCCAGAGAACAGCCACCCTGCAAACCCTCAGTGTGTGCAAGGCTCAGGACTTTGGGCGTGAAAGGATCTCTCACACAGCTCCATGCAGCACCTCCATGTCAGTGTGGGTTGGGGCTCCCCTCCCTCTCCTTGTCCACTTGCTCAGAGCGCGAGATTAAGCAAAAGGAATCAAGTTTCTGTTTACTTTCCCATTAGAGATGGTTTCTGAACAGTTTCCAAATTCTGGGATATTTGACATTTCAAGGACATCACAACATCCTGTTTCACTTTCTACAACCCTGTATGTTTCTCCTGTTTCTAGTAGCCACCCCATTCTCTAAACCTGTGGGAATTTCTTACATAGGAGTGAAGCTCTTAAGGAGAAAAACCTCAAAGAGCTGATGTTCCCTTCTCTTCCTTATTTCCCTTCTCTTCGCTATTTGACTTTCACCTCAGTAAATATTGATGAAACTGAATTCTGGAGAGATGGGGTTCTCACTGTTAGTCATGCTAGAAGTTATCTGTACACTTAATTTTCAAAACCCTACCCTATAGCCATTCTCCAAGCATGGCAAGTGTGCCACTTCTTTCCCATTACTCAATTAGATATTTTGATATTAAAAATATTTTCAAACTTATAATTTCTATATTTGTAATTTTCGTAGACAGCTTGTAAAAAAAACCTGAGACAGTAAAATGAAGGTTTTTTAAGTCATTAAAAAAATAATCCAGAACTGTGCTTTTGTCCTAGGAAAGCTATAAATGATTACTCACAGTTTGTAGCAGGAAAACTGCATGAAGTTTTGCAAAAATAATAGAATTATAGAGACATGTGTAAATTAGGTACATGGAAAAGGATTAAAACAGCTTTCTCTGAGGGAAATCAAGTCTCACAGAGGAGTCAATGAGTACAGCTGTAACACTGACCCAGGTAATGCAGTGTAGTTCAGTTAACAAACTTTTTGATGAGACATCTCCGAGGACTTCCACAGTAACTAAGCTGTCATGGAATGAATGTGGATGTCCTCCCTCGAATTAACTGCCGAAAGATAAGAAATCAAATGAAGGAATAAATGGACTGCTTTCTCATGGAGAGGCCATCAGGGGAGTTGTGCTGCATCTGTGCTTGTCAGCGTATTTCTAAATGGTCTGAAAAGGAAGCTGAATTCAATGCTAATGAGTGAGAATTTATGGAAAAAGCAAGCCATCAGCACCACGATGGAGAGAGTGGCTCAAAAGGCTATTGAAGAGGCTCAGTGAAAGAACAGTCTAACTACAGCTATCAAGCCCAACCAGACAAATACATCTTCCAAAACAACCTCTCAAAGTCTCCATCTGATGCTGAAACAGTTAAAGAAGGGAAGGTGTCCCTGTGGGTATCTTTTTTGTTCCCTCCCTAGGTTTCTGCTACCAAACTCATCTGCAGGATGCTGACTGGAGTGACTCTGGTGAGGTGCTGGAGCTTCTACAGTTCTCATTGTCTCATTCTTCATCTACGTAATTCTCCCTTCAGGGATTTAGAAAAAAAAAAATCAATAGAGTTAAAGAATTACATCAGTGAAAAAAGAGGGAAAAGCATGAAGTGTTTTTTGGGGTTTTTTGTGGGATGTGCAGATGCTGTGATGGGCAGCCTTACTTCAAGAACATCAAAAGTGTAATAGTATTAATAGAATCCCTTAAGCCTGTGAAAATGGAGGTGATCTATCATTTACAAGTGAATGACGACTCAAGATTTGTAACTACTGGACTGCATGATATGGCCACAAAATGCTTCCACAAGCATTGTCCAGGAAATTATTACACAAGATGCTTCCCCAAGCATGAGTCCAGGAAATTACTGCACAGCTGTAGCACAAGTGTGGAGGAGATTAGTAAAGACTTGCAATAGATTTTTAGGTTCTCCACTTTTAAAAATACCTTTCATTCTCAATGCAGCTTGATTGCATATAGTAGCTGGCATGAAGGCAAGAAGCAGCTATAGCAAAATCTTGGGGAGAAATTGCCAGCATATTTGGATATGCTGACAATGTAGCTTCAGGATGGAGAAAACTTGCAGTATCTAAATCATAGGAAGAAGGACAGGATCACGATTCTGCAACCTGAAACAGAGGAAGAAATCTTTGAAGGAAATAGTTCCCCCCTGCCCTGAGTAAGTATTACAACTGTATCATATTCAGTCCAAAAATCTTCTGGCTGTATCAATTAGAATTTGGTTATAAATAGGCAGAAAGAGTCTGTGGAGTCCTTCCAGCTGTGGTGTCTGGTGCTGTGCTTCTCTTCCCTCAGGTAGAGAGGCACACAGTGGGTGATGAATGTCTTTGGACACTATTTCCAAATGAGTGGGACAATACATTGGCCAGGTGTTTAGTGGTTAGATCTGCCCTCATCTGAAAAAAAAAAACCAAAACCAAACCACCTATGTTTTTCCCTGCTTAGCCAAAGCAAGAAAGTTAATTATCAAGACAGATAGTCCCCTCTTTCCCCTCTTCCCCTCAGTTAACTTAAATCTGTTCCTGGCTGAAGCAATGGATTGTCCCAGGCCTAGAACTGATTCTTAGACTTGTCTCCAAGAGCAGGGTACATAAAAACAGGAGACACACAGGCTCCCATTTGATATTCACAGAGAGAAGAAAAGAAGGTGTCATTGTAAGGCAGTCCCATATGCATTATGACCAACTCCTCTAAACTATCAACACGAATGAATTAAATCCATGGAAATTCCACTATACAAATTTGATGTTACAAGCTAGAATAAGCTGGTCATGTCCTCAGTTGATCCTAATTAAAACTGAAGAGAGGGTTTACCCAGGCTATGCAGATGTACTCTGGTGGAAAATTCAGCTGCATGGTTTTTGCTTGGCTTTGGGATTATGACATGTTAGATTTATTGGCTCATTTGCTACAGTAAACGAGAGTCTCTGGCTTGAGCAACCATTGATAGCAGTAGTGAATGGGCTGGCTGAGGAGCAGGACAGGAATGAAGAGAGAACATTTGTTCTGAAAGGCAGAACACAGTCCTCACACACTGTCCTAGTCCATCACGACTGTTTTCCACAGCCACTGGACATGATCTGCTTTGCCGCTTGAAATGAAGAAACAAAATTTTTTTCGTAAATGAAAAGTGTTGTAATGAAAAGAATCTGACAGGCCATAGAATGTACTACAGGAGCTTTTTTGAGGTGAACTAGCTTCACTGCTACTAGAAGGAAGAGGGATTTCCTGGTGTTAATTTCCGTGCTGAGAATTGAAGTGTAGGGAATGCAAGGGATTTTCATATTCTTGCTCAGGGCATAATGGTGTTTGATTTTGCAGTTACCTGCTGTATTGAGATATCCAAACATGATTTGGGAATCACGAGAATTTGAGGAACTTTTGCCAGAGAATGTAGGCATCTTAAATTATGGATTAAAAATATCGTATTTGTAAGCCTAGTGAAAATGAGCAAAGACAGATGAGACATGATGAGTTTTTATGTGACAATATGAAGCTGATGAACATGATGATCACATGCGATGAATGAGAATAATATTTTTCTATGACTCAATTTCTGACTCAGAATTTAAATTGTCTCCTGAAAGACCACTAAGAAGTGGATGCTTTACTAAGGAGGGAATCTGCCTAACTTAACAAAATTCAGAGAATAAGTTTCACAAAAGATTTTAGAGCATTTGCGTAGAGGTGACCTCAGTTATGAGTGCAGGTTGAATGCCAGAGGAAGGATTCTTCTAAAATGTTTTCCCAATTTTATTACCTTATCATTACCAGTTACCATAAGGTTAAGGCAATATTATATTAATGATCATTGGTAGCAATAATAGAGCAGATTTTTAGCAGACAGTTTCTAGTTTGCTGCGAGGACTTGAGCTCCTAGGGAAATCTCATGGGTTGGCCACGGCCCCTGTGACCGAGTGCAGGGTGCCTGCCTGAGCAGATCAGATGCAGGAGAGGAGCATATGGAGAAATACCATCCACTTGCTGCCCAACCCAAACTTTCACTCCTGTCCTGCTCTGTCTGCTGAACCACGAGCCTTCTGTTCTTACAAAGCTCTCCCTGAGGCAGCACCTCTCACTGCAAAGGCTCATGTCCTGCGTGTGCTGTAATGAATTAATGTTTTTTTGCTGCGTGTGTGGCGTTGCCATTGACCTGATCTGTTCTCAGATCACCCGGGAAGAAGTGTTTTCTGCAGTGCTAGCCACGAGCCAAGACGGAATTTGGCATGAGTACCCTTTGAAGTATAAAGCAACTGGTACCATAAAATGATTTATACAGTGTCCTGGCATTTTCAGCTACCGAGATGAACTGCTTTGGAGAATACCATAAAGCTCTTTATCAAATCTGGCTTTTCATGTCACTTACAGACGTAAAGAGACCTGTGTGAGAACACAGCCCCATCGGTTCTCCCCAGAAGGAACAGAAGGACAGTTTCTTCAATACAATACTTGATGCTGGCAGTGGAATTGTTGCTGGATTATCAGCTTGTAACAAAGGAAGTTATTAATACTGAGAAGTAACATTGAGCTCAATCCACAATCAACTTTAAAAACCAAAAGTGGACTCAGCAGGAGAGAGAATACAAGTGATTATTGTGCCAGTTACTCCACTGGTGTGACAAGGTGTGACCCAGATCCATGGAAGAGCACCAATTTGTGGGAGATGGTAACCTGGCATGGCACTTACTGTGGGGCAGTCAGACTCTTTGGAACAGCTATGTGGTTTTTTTCCACTATCCTCCACTCCAAGTTACAAAACAGGTCAGGGTGGAAGGAACAGAAGTGCTTGCTTCGTTCAAAATATTTAAAAAATTATTTTAGATCACCGGGAAATTGAATAAATTACTTTTCCAGTGATTTTCTATTGCTGCTTTTCTCCCCCTTCATTTTTTCCCAGCCCTTCTGTTGCTGTGTACATTTGCAAAGCCTTTGTACTTTTTCGAACATCAGAACTACTAGCTTACACCATAAGCCTGGATTTTCAGTTAGCTTAAATTTTTGAAATTACAAATGGTTCCAAGGAACAGTAATTTTCTCTCAACCATGCATTCTGCTCTTTTTTACTTCTTGGGCAGAGTAACAAGGAAAGCAACAAGGCAAAACACTGAAATACCCAGTTGCAACCAAAGGTGGAGTATAAATAATAATTTTAATTAGTGAAAAGCCAACTCTACCTCTCATCTTTCTGTAATCTTCACTAACACTAGCACTTCTTATTGATTTTTCCTTGGGGAGTGAAACAGTTGGCATAAACTTAAAGAAAAAGTAAATCTATACTTCTGCCACTAAATGTCAAGTTTCCAGTCTGATGGTACAAGCCCGCGAGAAGAAACCCCAAGCCAGTCTTATGGCTTGTTTCAGGAATTCCCTTCAAGAGTAGTTCTTGTTAATGGGGTTTGTATTTGAAGCTTTGCAAGTCTCTCTGAGCTGCTGTACTCCAGTCATGTAATGACTCAAAGTGTGGAGAGCTGCATGGCTTTCTCAAGTGAGGAACAACAGGCATTGTGTGGAAGAGCAGGGAAATGGATCCCTCCTTGGCTGCTTTGTGTGTAAAGCCATCATCCTCTCAGGGTTGGAGCATAATAATGTACAGACTGTGCTTGCTTCCAAGCCTCTACTGCCCTGAAAAGTTGTTTGTCCCCAGCAGTACCGAAGAGAAATCACTCCAATATGAGTACATTAAACACATGAACAACTCTGACAAGAGGCAGAGTAATATTTTGTTGGGTGAGATCACTTACGCTTTATTGAATTCATCTATTGGCTACAGAGACATGACCTCAAGTCTGACATCAAGCCAAAAGGTCCTCCCTGCTTCTTTACTAGGGAGGTAAAGCGAAAATTTCAAGTAAGCAGAGGTGTAGTGTCACCCTGACTTACACCACTTGTGGTGCAGACAAAGCATTAGCATTTTATCAGCAGTGTGGCTGTGGCAGATTAATGTTCTCTGGATATGTCTGAAGTGCTTAACAGTTTGATGTGGCAATAGCAGGTAATAGAATTTTAATCAAATTTGAGCATTTTTCTCTCTCCAGGTGTAAAAGCTTCATTAGCGCACCAATGTGCAACCTCTTGCATTCATTTTTTTGTGGAGCTTCAAGGGAAATTACGCTGTGTTGTTAGCACACTGATATGTAACAACCTGAGACAGAGGGCAAATTTGCCAGTGAAATACTGAAGAAGATGACATTTTGTCTCCATGACTGTAAAGGGGGAGAAATAGGTCATTAGAAGTCTACTTTTCTACAAGGGAGCCTGAGCTAAGCCCTTCATTGCTGGCCACACATTTACACAGCAATTACAGTAAATAAGCCATAACAGAGAGAAATGTTGTTCTATTTCCTGAGGGAGAAGAAAAATGTAGGCTGGCTTCTCCTGTTTCAGCATTGCACTGCAAACTACATATTAAAAATGTATTGTAGAGAATAAATGGAATAGGAGTAACTGGTGATTATCACAAAACAGAGGTGCTGAGGGCTTTACTGCACTATTGGATAAGGTTTGGATATTTGCTAGTGACAGATGGTGGGCATTTGTAAATAAACAAAAAAAAAAGGAGGATTTCTCTCTTCCTGGGAGAAACTCGAGGCTATCACAAAAGTCCAGGCTAAGGGGCATGGAGGTGTGTTAATAATGATCTTTGCTCTCAACTGTTCATTTTGCCTGTGTATAGACAGGTGATACCAGGACTCCCAGTGCCCTGAGATCTGTTTCTATAGCATGATTAAATCCATACACACCTGGGTCTAGGTCCTGTTCCTACTGTGGGCCTTGGAAACAAGACCCAAACCCTTACTAGTGTGTGCTACTTTCATTCCTTCTCATGACGAGTGCACCCTGTCCCTGTGCAACCATTTTCTTCTGAAGGCAAATCAATCCACCAGAACTGCTCTTTTGCACATCTTTTGGATCCTTAATGAGACAAGATGCTCATTACTGTCCCTCTCTGTGGAAACCTGATATTAAAAATTTCAGCCCTTAGAAAAAAATTCTAGTCTTAGCTAGCGCCTTAGTTTGCAACTAGGAAATAGCATTTCTTTTAGACCTATGATCTTTTTCTTCCCCACTTCTCACTGTGCCTTCCCATGCCCCAGAGGAATTTATTCTTACTTGTTGAAATGTCTTCTATCCAGACTGCCTCCAAACATCAAACATAAGCCAGATTAATTACCAAGGAGATCATCACAATTTATAACAAGTCATGTGCTAATTACATGTACCCTATGAGTATTTTACTCTCATTTATCTTGTGAGTGCTCGTTTTGCAGATTAGTAATGAACATGACAACTGCAAGTGCAACCACTACTGTGGACTGTCAAATAAAGGCTTGGAGAGATTGGGCTCTTAATTAAAACCGGTATTTGCTTTGCATTACAAGTGCAACTACCGATCTTGCTTCCAGGAAAGTCTGTTTATTAAATATGTATTATTCCCAAGAGACAGATAAAAGACACTAAGACATCAGGCAACACCAAAAGAATCACTTAGTATTGAAAACTCTTTCATAGCCACAACAAATTAGAGTCCATGAAAAATACCACCCTGTTAGACCTGAAGAGCAACACACTCTCTCTTATGCTGTACGAATGAGCTTTTCTCCTCTGTCTGAGCCATTTCCAAAGAACTCGAGCCTGCCTGTGGTTTCCTTCTTCCAATTTGGTTTGGCCTAGATTCACTCACATAAACTGTCTGTAGATCTCAGAAATATTTTTTGTAGTCGAGAAGCACAATGAGTTTGACTGTGAGTGGTCATCAGTCAGGAGACACTTGTTCAATACCAGCTTCATAAGCTACATTAGAATTTGAAGTTTGGAGGTGGAAAGTGGTTTACTTATGTTTTTAAAGAGCACCTCATTCCTCCTCACAACCTAAAAAACAGTACTCACAGTTTTAATACTAAAAAAAATGTGGATGGAAATACCTCAGCATTCAATGCTTCTGAGAAAATATGTCATTTTTTTGGGGCATCAGCATTTCTCTGGCAGTTTATGGTCTGCTTTGGGATGGATTTCCTTTGGTTGGATGTAGGTTTATCACAGCAATTACCTTGGAGAATGATAACTTTATGTCAGAAAAACAGTCCTTCTCAATTCTATTCAGCATCCTATTACTTTTGACTCCTTTCCTATACTGCTTTTCAGATTATCACCTGTTTCATTCCTTTTATTAGCTTGCCTGAGTTTCTGATGAATGTGTTCATTTCAGTAAGATCTCTTTTGTTCCTCTAAAAAGCCCGAAATCGAATTACTCTAGAGTTGTGCCTCTGCATGTGCCCCTCTTTCCTCTCCGATAACTTCACTTATCTCAGGGCTGGACTTTAGGGAGTTATTTGCAATAAGAAACAAATTCTCTTACTCACAACCCTTACATTTCAGAAAGAACAAGAATGATGACGACCTCTTGTGGAATGTCTCTAAAAAGCCTGTAATTTTTTTGCCCTTTCTATACCTCAGAAAAGATAATTAAAACTCATGTAATTTCTTGTTCGCTAGTTCATGACTCAGTGACTCAGGTGCCATGTCCCTCTACTCAACATGACCTTACAGGATTTGCATCACAGTAGAATAAAATTACAATTACAAATAGTTTAAAAGTCAAAAAGCTTGTCTCTTGAAATGCAAGTTTTGTCCATCAGAGTGACTTCTAGTTAGTCAAAGCATGTTGCAGTAGTAACAAACTGGCTGGTCACAAGGTATATTGCCTTGCTTCACGAATACCAAACCACAAATCTTCTGTTACAGAAGGTAGATTGTTCCTGTATATTATCACCCTAGATACAAAGATTCTGCTTCATGAAGGCTTTCTAAGGAGATTCTTCTTTAACTAATGCACCTGGAATTGTTGAAATGAAACCCTTTCCATAGAACACAACATTTTGGTTCCTGTCGTATGATTGATTTTGACCAATCTGATCTCCTTTAATGACCGGGTAATCCTCCTTGTGGGTGAGGGGCAGGCTGTGGATGGGTCTGTCTGGACTTCAGCAAAGCCTTTGACACCATCTCCCATTGCATAATCCTGGAAAAGCTGCAGCCCATGGCTTGGACTGGCACACTCCTTTCAGTACCAATCTGAATACAGGGCAGGCAGTGAACTTGTTGACGCCCATACTTAAATCAGAATAATGTTTCTCATTAAGTACATTTGTTTTTATGACCTTGATGACATATTTATAAAATTTGTTATTTCTGGTCTGTGTTTGCTCATGCAGCAGCTGTGCTTTATCCTTTAAAAATACATAGTCGCTATGCCTGGCTAATTTTAAACTACATAGGTCTCACTGGTCGTCTAAAAATAAGTTTGTAATGTTCACATGTAGTATACCTAGAACCATAATTTGACCAAACATGGTAGCATAAAGGGGTCCTTATCAGGTCTTTGGCTTCTACTATAATAGCAATAATGATGTTAAAATACACAACAAAGCCATAAACAGGCCCTGTACTTCCTGTTTGCAAAACACCATGAGCAGAAATTAATGTTTTTGTGCAAATAGAATCTGGTTTAAGGACACATTCAGACTTTTCCCAGCATCATCAAACAATAATGTTTTATACTTCCTGGAAAGGTCTGGTTAATCATAACCCCTGTAGAGCAAGGATGGTGAATAGTTTGAAGAGAAAAATAGTGCTGGAATGTAAAACAAAAAATTTTGATCCTCTGGAATACCAATTAATGATCGTTCTTTTAAATAAGCATAATCAAAGTATCTTGTTATCAAGCATCCAGATTGGAATTGTTTCTTAAAGCCAGGCCCAAAATGTCTAGGCCATCTAATTCCTTTTAGGTTCAGGCTTTTAGGCTTCTTCTCCCTCAGTGATCCTAGCTCAGAGAAGAGATGTAAGAGGACCCAGAGCTCAGACACAAAGCAATCCATATAACAGAACAGACCTGGATTTTAGCTATGTGTTTTTTTTTCAGGAGAAGTGTATTGACCTGGATAAGAGAAAATGCCGTGGGTCATCTAACATTTAGAGAGATGGGTTATGAAGGCCTTAGCAAAATGCTTTAGTTTTCATTAACGGGGCATTTCTTTGACAAAAAGCAGAATGGAAAAGGTTTTCATGAGACAAAACCTTAAGAAACCTGTGTCTGTCACAGTTTAAAAGAACACTATGAGCAGTAGAATGGAGTGTCTGGCTTTTTTTTTGATTTGTGTGATGACCACCTTGGTGGACTTAATCATTTTTAGTAAGGGGTGAGCAGGTGGTTGAAGCCTCTCTTTTCTCACCTTCTGTTCTTTCCAAAAATCCAGTGGGAATTCTGTAACTTTGACAACTGTATTTCCTCAAACCCCATAGACAACTGCATCATTCCAGAGTTACTGGGAAAAGACAGCCAGAATGGGACAGAGAAACACAAAAAGCACATCACCACATCAAAAAGGTTTTGTGTGCAAAGCCTACAAATACAGGCATTTACCAGTACAGGAAGCACTGATGCTTTGCTTCTACAGCTGTACAGTTAAATTAATATGCTCCATCCCCATGTTGTTTTTCTATAGGCAAGCAAAAGCATCAGGTTAAATATGTTGCACAGAAATTAATTAAAATCCAATTAGCAGGAATTTTGGTTGTGTAAGGTTTTAAGAATTAATTCTAAAGACCTCAATGCAGCTGTTTGGAAAGTAGTCAGGGCCTATTTATTTGATGAACTGAACAGGAGTATGTAAGCCCTGGTTTTGAAAACCTCTCAAGAAATACTTCAGTATGACAAACTATGGATGGCAGTGGGATATTTTCAGTGTCATGTTTGAGTGCATTACAAGTCTGCTTGCATTCTTTCAGAAGAGGATGAGTCATTACACACAGAATGCAATAAATTTAACTTGGTTTTCTGCTTAAGCAATACTATAAAGTAAAACAATTTCCTGAAACATACACTTTATCAAAGTTCATTCTTCACTGAGATTATATTTTTTAACTTAGTATTTCTGTCATGTGCCTAGTAGATTTATGACCCACCACAGACATTCCTGTGACACTAATACAGTCTACCTGTATAAAAACATGCAACACAGATTTCAGGGAGAGCTTGGGAGCCCACACCACTATGAAGTCCTGATTGTATTCCACATGTCTTACACAAATTTTAAAGCTTTTCTTTATCTTCCCTTTAACCATTTCCCTGTTTTGGTGAGCTCCTTCCACACTACTGGAATAGGTCATTAACAATTCCCTTTTTTCAAGCTTTGTCAGTATCTGTGCAGCATCTACAATATCAGAGCCCTAGCATCACAGTTGTGCCCTACTGTGACAGAAATAATAAACCCATCTTTGTGGTTTATTTCTGCAAGCTGTGTGTATATCAGGGTATGGCTGATACTTCCTTAAACACTCAGTGTTGCACTCAAATGAAAGAAAAAATGCTCTAAGGACAGTGCCATCTGATTGTGATGGAAAGGGTTCTGCCTGTATGACAGTATGAAAAGCCATTGTAAGGCATGGCTTCCCACAAAACAGAAGAAAAAATGGTCTGTGCTTGTAGCTGAGCATGGGAGTTTTCCAACAGCATTTCAGGGCTTTCTGCAGCAGCAGTTTTCATTAGCAAAGATGTTTTCACAAATGATGATAGACTCACACAATTACAGGAGTGGGGTTTGAACTTCATGGTAGGATGGATGCCCTAGTATTACAAAGCAGCTCCTAAGAGGAGACTTCTATAGTGGGAACTTTGTGATGTTTATTGAAGTTTAAGTACATATTTTTCCTAATTCTTGGCAGCTCTCATGTACAATGCGCTCTGTTGAAAGAACAAAGTCCACTTATATTTTCGCACCATTCCAGACAGAGTGGGTTAGATTTCATGCAATTCTGAACAGCAACAGTGCCTATTGCTCTTGCTTATACTATCACAGGAATCCCATTATGATTATATAGAAGGATATTTTTTTGTGTTCAGTAAAGGAAAAGCATTCCAACAAAATGCTGTATACAGACTGCAGTTGGGCTGAAGGGATGAAAAGAGCATCCGGAACACCATCCATTAGGGAAGTTAGGAAGAGATTCTCAAAGTATTGATTTATCCAAGCCAACAGCTTATTTAGCAACCCTACATCATAAAGCTCAGTGCACATGGAAAATTCACAGAAATTGTGGGAGAAAGGTCCATTCAGAGGACACTGACAGTGATCTATAAAGATATTTAATGATTCTTGCAGATAAGCAGATTTTAAAGGCCAGAAGGACACCTTCCATAACCTTGCCTGTTTTCCATAGGAACAGCATCCAGGGTCTCCTGTAACTTGTGTTTGAAGAGTTTTGCAAAAATATATTCTGTATTTAAGGAGTTAAAGGGGTGAATAATTCTCTCTTTGGCCTCTGTTGGTGACCTGAAACTCGAGGAACTTGCATTTTTATTTGCAAGTGTTCCAAAAGCAGAGTTTATGTGGAATAAAGCTGCTGAGGCTTCTAGCATTAAATCCATTTTGTTCTGAGTGCTGAGATCTTTAGAGAGAAGGGAAGAGAAAAGAAAGGAATTTGTGGTCATGAGGCTTAGTACATTTCTTCTAATTACTGTGAATATACCCAAAACATGGGAAGAAAGCTAGTGAGTTTTCTAAGACAGTGGAAGGAAAGCTGGGATATGGGAAGGCCTTCCCTACTTGGGTGAAATGTAATTGTCCTGTGGCAAAAGAGAAAATAGAACCTAGGGCAAATAAATTGACTGTCATCCCGCTCCAGTGGTGTGCTTGTCACAGCCATTAACTTGACCATGTTCTGGTTCTTGCTTCTGATTGCAGGTGTTAGTCGGGGCAGCATTCTAATTCTTTGACAGTTCAAAATATAGAGCATTTCAAACACAGGAAGAAAAGCTTCTGCATTTCATTAAACTGCTTTTGGAAGCATGATGGAAAACTGAGATGTACAGAGAGATTGCAAATGCTGATGGAGGCATTTACACCAAGTTTCTAGGCTCCACTTGAAATTCAACTCCTGGCCTAGCAGCGCTTGGCATCGTCTTTGAGCAGCATGCATCTAAGAGAAGGAAAGGAATGTGAACGAGCCCATTAGCCCAGATATCATAGATCTTGTACTTTTGGGACTTCAGAAATTGACAGCATATGTTGGTAAAAAGCCTGAGAGATCAGCCAGGACCACAAGTTACCATTAGGAAACAGCTTGTTTATCTGGCTTTAATTTGTGGCAGCTGGGTTGCCTGTGTGAGGGTGTGTGGCTACACAAGCACATAAAAATCTTTGCAGTGCCCCATGCAATTCCAACTGGGCATTTATGCCGTCCTTCACCCTTGGAATGGCATGCAGCACTGGAGCAACAGAACAGCTACTTCCCCTTTTAGAGGCACAGCAGCAGGAAATATATTGTAAACCCATCTCTTTCAATCTGTGGAATTGCTTAGGTCTCTTGCCAGCTAGAAGGTGGTTGGCAGGCACACATGGGCTTCCAGCCTCTCTCCAGCACAACTTTGATAGCCTACTCTGGTGAGCTACATAGGGAAAGTCAACCCCTAAATGAGAATGGATGGGCTGCAAGTGCTTGTTTAGTCTGAAACGCCAGCATTCACTACGTGCCACTCACAGCTCGGAAAAGGGAAAAATGCCTCAGAGAGGTCACAGCACAGGACACATTGTACTGTATGTGTTGGGAGACAGCTCCCTGACCACCTCGTAGAGGCAAAAGCAAGCAGACTGCTTGGAGCCAAGAAGAACTAAGCACTGAGATCCAAGAACCAGGCAGCTGGAGAGTAGCAGCTCTCCTGCTGCCCTGCTGCTCCAAGAGCTGCAGAGGTTGGATGGGCAGCTTGGCCCTGGGGAGCACAGTGATACCCGCTTCAGTAGTACTTGCTGCTTTATTTCACCCTCACAACAGTCACTTAAATTAGCCAGCAATGCCTATGGCAGCACAGCCCCATATCCAGTTTAAAACCCATGCAATTCAATCATTTAGCTTTTGCATTTGGCTTGATAACTACAGCTTGGCCACTTCTCTCATATATTTGTCCTAGTTTCCCTAAGCAGCAGCCAGGGGATTTTCATTGTATTTCCTGAGGGAAATTCCAGTATGATCAAAATATAACTCTCGATGATTTCCTGTGATTTTCTTGCTGTACTAGTACATCTATCAACACAAACCACAGTATTTTAAAGGAGCATGTTATAGAGCAAGATGTTTGAGAACGTTCCTAAAGGGTGAAGGTTTTTGTAAGAGTTTTTGTTACAGAATTCAAGAAACCAACAGGCTGCCTATAACCACCAAAAGTATCTGCTGAGGATGTCCTGTCAATAACCCATAATATTAGGTTTTTTGGGGTTGGAAAGGACATGAAAGAATATCTAATTCCAACCCCTCTCAATGGGGCAGAGTTGCCTTCCACGAGACCAGGTTGCTCAAAGCCCCATCCAACCCGTCCTTGTACAATTCCAGGGCTGGGCCATCCACAACTTCTCTGGAAAATAGGTTCCAGTGCCCCACCACCCTCATAGGAAAGAATTTTCTAACATCTATCTCAACTTACCCTTTATCAGCTTAAAGACCCCTCTTCCTATCACTACAGGACCTTGTAAAAAGTCCCTCTCCAGCTTTCTTGGAGCCCCCTTAGGTACTGGAAGGCTGCTATGTATAACGTGCATATGCACAATGTATGGTTATAGATACTATTTATCTTGAAGCTATGTATTTGAAAACTCTGGAGTAACTTTATTGAAGATCAAAATACAGCTGGGTTCTCTGGTGCAGGAGGGAGATGGAGAGTATTCAGCTGGTGATGGGCACACAGTGAGACCAGCACTGGGGAGGAAGATGAGTACAAGCTTTTGGCCGTGTTATGGAGTTGGATGGACACAACACTCATCACCCAATCTGGAATTTTCCCATGATATCAAAATTAAAACTGTGATGCCACCTACCTTCTCAGGAAATCATACCAGAGTACCTCCAGCAGCCATCCTAGTTTGTATGGTCCTGCCTGACTGCTTATAAACAGCTCTCTTTCCTGGCAAAGGATTGCTTTGGCTTCACTGCTGGAAATAAATCCTGTAACTGCTCAGGAAAGAACTAACTCCTGAGAATTAGAGTGCAACTTTCAAAGTGAAATCCAATCCTAAATTGTAGCGATCCCAAAACCTGGAATTGTGGTTCAGTTTGTGGCCATCTCTTGCAACACAGCTTTGACAGGACACAAGTGAAGTTTGATTTATTTACTGATGGAAGGACTCAAGGGCATACCATGAAAACTACAAATAGGAAAAGTGTCTGGAGTTTTGTGGGGCACAGACAGTAAAAGCATCAATATATACAGTTATCCCTTAGGAGACTCTGCTCCAGTTATATCAGGACTACAGATCGATGCTTTCAAATTGGTTGAAGTTTTCTGTTGTACTTGGTGTACTACACCACCACTCTCTATGTTTTCATTAAAGAAACAGAAATAATTAATTCTGTGGGCTTGGGTTTTGGTGGTTTTTTCCCCTCCTTTTTCTAGTAATAGCATTTCTGCATTTAAGCATATGCTGCTGCCGTAAGCAGAACTTTCAGTTGGTGAAAAGAGGCAACAGAAAATAACAAGAAATTGGTATCCAGAAACAGAGAGACCAGGTCAAATAACACCCCAAACAATAGAGTGTGAGAGATGAACAATAATGCTGAACCAGCAGACTAATAGAAGGCAGAGGAGCCTACTGAACAGTCATGGTGGGAAGGGAAGTATAACCTTCAAATAGAAAGGAGTACTGATTCACCACAAACCTGTAGTCCTAGCAGGATGGTCCTGAATGTTTTCCTGGCTCCTAGAGAAGGCATGGAAAAGTCATGAAAACTAGTATGCAGTTTTATATTTTGTGTTCTGATGTTTTAAGATTTCTGATCAATGGAAGATGCTCCCAGAGAAAGGACTGCTTTCCAGAGTCCAGGGGAGGCTGGCAGGGGAGGCTCCCACTCGCTTCCTCTGGAGGAGAAAACTTTCAAGACTTCCTTCAAAACTTGGAGAAAAATGTGAAGAATGTAACAAGAGTTAGAAGAATATCAGCATACAGAAAAACAGATATTAAGGAAACAGATGCTAACATGGAAGAAAATAGTTCTGGACAACACTTTCTAAAGACTTACTCTGATAGAGAAATAGAATGAGTTAAGAGGAACCATTTTAACATTCTTATTGCAAAGAAACTGGATGGAAAACCAAAAGGAAATACACTGATTAAAGTAGGAAACGAAAAGAGCTATACAGGGTAAATAGAAGGAGTATGGAAAAAGAGTTGTACTTAGGTTTCTAAAGGACACTCACTGTTCAAAGGGAATAGAAGCAAACATGAAGTGATCTGAGAGGCTGAAGAAGAGTAGATATTATAAAATAACAGGAAAAAATAGAGGTTGGAAGAAACCTTGGAAGGTGACAAGTCCAACCTCCTGCTCAAAGCAGAGCTGACTTTAAAGTTAGACCAGGTGGTTCAGGCTTTTTTTATGTTGAATTCTGAAATTTTTTAGGGATAGAGATTTCACCATCTCCCAAGAGACTCTGCCAGAGTTGCATTTATGGACTTTTACAGACACTCAAGGTCAGATCTGTTTACAACTTGAAAGCTCTTTGCTGGTTTTGACAAATCAATATTACAGGGAAATATCTCATTCTAAATAACACAAAGCTTTCCCATTGGAAATCCAGAACAAATATTACCAGTAATGTTAAAGGCTGCATCAATTTGTTTGCCAAATAGCAAACAAATCAATCAAGAGTGACAGCATTTTAGATTTGGTTTAAATTATGATAAATAACAATATAAGATGTAGAGTAAAATAGTCTTGGATACTGTGATCAAAGGTTTGATATTAAAAAAAAAAAAAAAAAAGGAAAATACACTAGTAGATGCAGAGTAGTGAAAAGGCTTTCCAGTTTGCAAGTTGATGTTGCTGAACTTCATATATAGGGCTCTCTGGAGAGCCCAGATGTTCACTGATTCAGGGACCAGCAGGAGGCCTTTCTCTCCAAGACATTCAAAGGAAGAAAGCCAGGCTTATTATTTTTTGCAAGGTTTTTGATGCTTGTAAATAGCTTTATTTATTGTATGGAATGCTTATTTGATGTTATTTTGTTAGCTAGCATTGTTGACAGGCTACGAAGCAATTTATTAACCTGCAAGGAGAATATTTTATAAATTGTATTTGATGGATGCTAGCATGTCCCTACAGTTTTTACAAAATAACTCTGAAAATGACATTTTTATCTTGTTAATGGATGATGGGACTTATTGGTCAATGAAATCATCTGTCAAAAGAAGATTCCATTTGCCACAGGAAGCTGGTTCTTTGTGATGGACTGAGAGACTGGGGGTAAAACTGAAAGATGCTGACAAGGAATGTGACAAAATCAGGAACAGCTAACATTCTCACAGTTGAGAAAGAATATGTAAAGGCCTTAGTTCACTGTTTATTACCTGGAATTATTGCTTATGGATCATTAAATGAAGTGTTTTCCACGCTCAGTATCAAAAAGGACATAAGGTGCACGTACACCTGAAAAACATTAGCCTTTTTCTTAAAGAAAAAATATGCAAAGTAAAAGAAACTGAGGAACGTTGGAGTGGATTAACAGATAAGGAAATGGAGCATGAGGCATCTTGGCAGCACCAGTCACAGGCTACGGATTGCTTGATGGGCAACGTTCAGAAGTGGAAGAGCCCCTCTTCCATGGGCAGAGCAGCCATATAGTTTTTTCCTTTGGAGCACAGGAATGAAACAGATCATCGTGAAATTTGACGGTAAAGCAAGGGAAGCTCCCAACCAAAATACCAGGGGTGCCTCCAGCTAACACAGGGGGCCTTTCCCATGGCTGAGCCGTGAGCTGCAGGGCTTTTCCACTAGTGTTAATGAGTGGCTGTGCTCAACCATGGGCATAAGAAGCAGCTGAAATGACACAGAAGGATTGGGAAAAGAGTGAAAGCAGGCAAGGCTGCAGTAAGAAGTAACTTTGGTATTTTAACCTGTAAAAACCATGTGAAAAAAATGTAGACCTTAAGTGTTACTTCAAAATGGGTTTGGTTTGGAGGAGAGAGCCTCTTTGATTGTTCTGCTGCGATCATGGGAAAGAAGTTTGTGCTTTCTTTGACAAGACAGATGACTGCAGTGATATTTGATTCTAGACTAATTTCTTCTCCGGACCCAAACTGTATTACTGCTTTAGCTGTAAAGGGATAAATTTTTTTGTTTGTTTATATTCCTATCATAGACCCTGAAAAACATCTGTGTATCTGAGAAAAAAATATGACATATCATTTATTGTTAAGATTTTCTGATATGACTTAGTGCTATAGAACAATCTGTCTTAAATGTCTTTATTTTATTAAAAGTATTTGTCTGTTAGAGAATAAACAATTCTTTAGGGCAGAATAAAGAATTTTACAGCAGAACCACAAGGACATTTTAAATAGTCAAGCTGAGAGCTGGAAAAGGATTAAAAGAAAATTTCCCTCAATTAAATTGTTTACATTCACTGAGGTCAACTCCCGTTCGACAGGGAGGATTAAAAGAAGAGCTCTTTGCACAAAGGTGATGAACTACGGAAAGTACCCTCAGTTCTGGCATTGCCAATTTTTTTTTTTTTTTGGCTCAATAAGAAAAAACACAATGTAAAGTTATGTAAAACTTAAGATGCAACAGAGGAAACAAACATGGCACAACACATAAGTGGCAGAGGACATCTGATGATGCTCTCTTTGAGTTTGAAGTGTTTTTAGATCTTGCCTCATCTTCATGAACATTTAAGAGGCTGTCAAAACCAGAGCAAATCCTGTTTATGGCATAGACTTATTTGAAACCTAAAGTTTTAAACACATGCAGTCTAAGAAAGTCATTAAGATACAGCCTGAAGGGCTTTCCTCTCTATGTGACATTGAAGACATGCCTATTTTCATTAAACTGTCATTAAAAAGACTTGATATTAATGAGTCACTTTTACAATTTAATTTCCTTTTCAGAAACATAAATTATCTACAGTTCTGAGTTCTACCCTTTCCTCTTTTGGTTCCGAGTATTCTGTACTCTACAAGCACTTCATATAGAATGGGGGCACTGAGACAAAACCCCTTCATGCTTTCCTAACAGACTGCATCTTGCAGTGTCGTCTTGCAAAAGAGAAGAGTGCAAGTGCTTCCAGGACTTTAATAGTAATGGGTTTACACTTTTATACTCATGTCTGACAACAAACACCTACGAGAGCCAGTAGGTTTCAAACAGCTTCTTGACACTAAACAAACTACAGTGAGAAAGAGCTTGGCAACAATTACTGCATGAAAGAGACTCCTTGTCCTGATTCAATTACTATTTCTTATATTGTATCAGTTGAATCCTCCACTGAAGTGGTTTCACTTAGCACTTTACAAACTTGGCTCTCCCTACCCAAGCTCAATTTAACAAATAGTTAAACACTTTTTGCTTGCTTTTTTTCTCATTTATATGAGTACAGGAGATGTGCTTACTGTTGTTTTTTAGCCTGTAGATCCTGTTGAAAGCGACTCCTGCTAAACACTTTCTTCACTCTGAAACTAGTCTATGCCTCACTCAGGATAGTGTGACTCTGGTCTCCTGTTGGATCCTCTGGACACTGTCATGATATGACATAAGCCCAAACTCTAGCTCTGGAACAAGAGATGAGGGACCACATCAGATATTCAGGGATCCTGTGGAGCAGAAAGCTGGGAAGCACACCACTGAGGAGTGCTGTGGCAAACTGAATGTTGCTATGTTTATGCACGCATCTTCTCAAGGCCGAGAAAAGAAAATATTTGTGTTTTGTGGGGCTTTTACAGTTTTCAGAGGGTACAAAACAAAAATAGCATGCTTTTTCTCGCTAAAACCACCTTTTCCCACATCACACTGGTTCTCTAGCGGTCTCCATAGTCTGCTGCTCCACTTATTAGCACTCTGTTTTGGGATTTTGTGCAAGACTGGCACAGCACTACTTCCAGCCACATTGCTTGGATGACAAAGCAGAACCAGCTGCTTGCTCCTCTTATGCTATGATTGCCTCTGAGACGAGAGACTGGAGGGTACAAACTGAAGCCCTCACTGAGCAGACAAGCTCTTTGTGCAGACACTCCCTGGGAAAATCTTGCTGAGTAGCAGCCATTTGGACAGAAGACAGTCCAGGTCCTGCCCTGTCTGGACTCTCTTAAGAGCATAATCTGACAAAATGGCTTTACAACTTCTTTGAGAAGGAACAAAATGATCATATAGATTTTTAGAAAGTGTTTTTTGCCGATTGCAAATGTCAGTAGTGGGGTAATCATCTCTTTTTGTGTGTGTGAAGCCTGACTCTAACAATCTGCTCATACATAACTATCTTTTCCCTTTCCCAAGTGAGCAAACAGCTTTTAATCGTGTAACCTGAGGACCCCTCTGTCACTACCTGGATTTTTGCCTGTGTTCTGTAGTGAAGAATGTTTATCACCAGTTCAGATCGACCATTGTGCAAATAATAACACAGATGTTACTATTTCAGGGTTTAGCCTAAACACAGAACTGAGTTATGTTGCCAGTTCCCTCATTAGCTGATAAAGAAAATTTGACTGACAGGCAGAGGGTTTGAAGGTCCTGAATTCCTACATAATTTTTGAGAGCAGTGGTCTACAAAAGAAAAAGCCCAGTAAAAACTCTCCCTCGAAGACTTCAGATCAGTAACATTAGATATCAGTGTATCCAAAGGGAGGGAGTGGCTGTAACTAACACAGACATAGAACTGAGCTCTTTCCGAACACGAGTGGTTTCATATGGGGAAAAAGAGCCTGACAAAATCCCTTGAAAAACAAAGGTCCTTCAAAGAAAAAATTACTTAGAAATTTGACTACTCAGAATGATTCCTTTAGTTAAATCTGAGCTATCCCAACCTTTTTCTGCCGTGATTTTTCAGCCACAAACACATCTGACAACACTTGAAACATCCTTTTCATCTTCCTTTTCTCTGCAGCTCTGGTGCACTCTGTGTTCTCACAGTGGAACAAACACCACTGCTTCTCTATTCTTTTCATTTTCTGTAATCAATCTGGTGCACCCACAGATTGGTGAAGCTGTTAGGAGTGTCTTCAAGGGAATGTCTCAGCAGGCACTTCTGAGGACATGGTGTTCTTGTCTCTTTAAATGAATCAGCCATGTAACAGCTAAATTGGGAAAGCAGCCAAAGAGCTCCCAAGAGACCTGCTGGCAGAACCACATTGTAGTCCTGTAATATAAAAATATGAACTCTACGGTGTTACAGCTCCTTTATTGTAACACTTTCCAAGATGGCTTTGGGTAACGAAATGTAACAGCAAGCACAGAATCATCGGGATGTGAGGGCACAGATAAAACTACCCAAGTTCTCTTCCTTCTTACCTCTCTGGAGGTGCTCTTGGCTCTGTGTCAGCCAAGAATGAGACAACAGATCACTGTCGATTGGCATTTTCATTTGAGTTAAATACCTGTCTGTACCTGTATTGGCCAGGTTATGACTCTTGGCAGTGCGAAAATGTGGGAACACATGGGACAGGCTTTTGGAAGCCCTAAACAGCCCCACCTTTGCTGCTGTTCAGACAGAGGGGAAGACACCAGCTACCAACTGAGGAAGCCAATGAGGCTGAAAAAACCCACCAAACCCAACCACAAAGAAACAACTCATTGTTTAAACAAACCTGTGGTATCTCTATGGCATGAGTAAAGCCCTTTCCTGCATAGGGGATGGTTTTTCAGGCTCAAACTCAATGTGAGCAAAGACAAAAGATCTCTCTACGCACAAGACAGGACCTGAATAAAACTGAGCCCTAGAAAATAACCTTTGATTTTTGTCCTGAGGCAAGGTCTTGAATCAGTGGCAAAACTGGAAATCTCTTACCCAGATGGTTTGAATCACAGCCTGGGGACCAGCTCTCCTAGTTTTCACGTCCATCTCACAACAACAGTCTCACGCACAACTACTGAAGTTCATTCTCACAAGAGAAAGTTGAGAAGGTCTCTCTAACTGTGAAAATATATGACTGTGACAGATAGGGATAAAACAACTGCTTTGAGGTTTCACAGAAATAGTGTTTTCTGCTGAGATTCAGCAGGAAAGTAACAACCAGTGCTCCAGCTCTTGAATGTAAAAGTCAGAAATCCACCTGACATTCAGAAAAATAACAACTGTTTTATATATGCCTGCACCAGCCAGATGCTATGAATCTTGTGCAGCCTCAGGGAATATCAAGTTACTTGATAACATGTGATTTGATATTCCAAAGAGAAGAATAACCTGACAAAATTTTGCTAAAGAAACATTATCAGAAGCATCTAACTCTTCCCATTTCTTTCTTGTGCAATGTCTCCATGGTACCCAAGGGGAAGGACTGGAAGTTCAAGCTTGGCACCAGATATGAAGATCCAGAGCCATTTTTATAATACGCAGCCCGCTGCAAGAATAATATTTAATTCCAGTGTCACTAAAATAATCAGCATCTGTTTATAACCCAAATAATAAACCCAAATAGCTGTGTTGTGGGTTAGTTGCACAGGCAAACCTTTAAGCCTATACATATTTCCCAATGAAAAGCATAATATATGAGAAAAGAAACACATGCAATTTACTAAAACAAATTATTCTCAAATAATGTGAAAAGAGGAAGCAGGCTTGGTAACACTATTGACTTCATGGTCCATAGATAAATTCACTTGTTCTCTTGATTTTTAGAAATATTCTGGGCCATGCATGAACAAGGTGGTTCCAACACACTCCTAGGGGGCAGAGTTACAAGGGCAGTGACTGCATGCTGAAGGGATTTATCTGCTCAGCACTGGGGCAGCCAGAGATGCATTCCTGTATAGCCATAGCCAACAAAAACAAACCCTCCTGAGAGAGAAGAAAGATTCTCCTTCCATGCTATGCGCCATATGGCAACTGGGTTCGTACAAATACACAAATAAAAGCAGTTTCTCTACCACTCTGGCTCCCCACACACCAAAAAGATTCCTGAAGCAGCAGAACTAGGCTTCCTAAAAACACAGAATCTGGTTTTGTTTTATTTTTGTAGCTCATGAGGAAAGCTGCTCTAATTTCACTTGTAAAGCACAGTCAGAACAGAAATGAAGTATTGCTGGTTTTTGCTGAAATCCTTGCTGCCTAGTGCTTCATCCCAATGGTTAGTGAAAATAAACATTAGAAAGGCCACTGTTCCCAAATGCTCCTCATCATCAGCTCCCAGTCCAGCCTCTAGGATGGAGCACCTAAAGATAAAGTTGCAGACAAGATCTAACAATGGATGTGAAGAACCACAAATTTCCTTCCTCCTTTCCAGGCTGGAAACAAGATGTCTCCAAGCTGAGGCAGGATAACGTGTTTGCGATAAGGACCTGTGAGACAGCTGGCTTTACAAGTGATGGGTAATTACAAGATATAACTTCATAATTTCAATGTGGATGTTGAGCTTCCCCCAGATCCTTCAGAGATAATGATTTCAGTCAGGCAGCTGGACATTTAAATATCCTTCTGTTAATCTGTAGGCATTATGTACTAACTGCAGCTCTACTCAGAACGCTGAGCCAGCTCCCATGAATATATGACACAGACAGAAAGCTGACATATGGGCTAATTACCTTATTTAAGAAGAGAATCAGAAATCTCCTCCTAAATAAAGGATATTTGTGGTGGCTACTTAAACTCCACCCTGGAACAACATGCTAACAGGGTGTTTTAAACAACTCTAAAGCCTTTCTGAATCACTGACTGCCTCTGTCTGACCTACACTGGTTTTGACTAAATTTACCCGTGTCATTCAGTGTTACAGAATACATATTTCAGGAATCAGGAGAACCCCCTTTTTTTAGTACTTCTTTGTAACACAAAACTGGGATTTTTATTTCCTTCTTAGGAATAGCATAAAACAAGGGCAATGCTTTGTGGGTCTCTGGTTATGACTTAGCTCAAGGTTAAGGATGGTTTTTTATCTGAAAAGTATTCACAGTTATATGTAGATAAAATGAAAAAATATAATAAGAATACAATAGCTACTTTTTATGTAAGGAAAATTATATTAGTGTGAACATATACTGTCCCACAATTATATTAATTACTGTCCCAACAAGTATATTAATTTTTGGGAAAAAAACCAAAATCTCAGAAGTTCTTTTGGCATGTACAGAAGGCGTTGAAGTCCGCTGACTGCCAGTGGGATAATTACCTCATGTTTCTGCATCTTTGATTTTAACAATTGTCAATATGTAAATTATAGTAAATGAAATTTTGTTTCCCAAGAGTTTTATCCATGACCATGTTCCCTTTAAAGAAAACCTTGACACAACACACCACCCAGGACTGAGATCTCCCTTGCAAGTTGATGGTACGGGCTAAAGCTGTGTGTGAAGACAATGCCCCCAATTACTTTCTGTAGTTTCGCAGTCTGAGAAGTTCTTCTGGCAGCTTCAGCCAATACGTTGTCTAAAACAGGAGAGTTTTCTTTCCTTTCTTTTGAGAATTAATTTGTCTTGTACAATGTTCCAGTTCTGGACTTGGCTCCAGGTTACCTGGCAGCTCTGCCAAGTGCTGAGGAGAGGGCGAGTCCACAGCCCCTCAGCACCACTCCACTTACAGGCAGTCTGCACACTGTAAACTTTTAATTCAAAGCATGAGTTGGTTTCTCAGAGGGCTTTTTCTAGGTGCTTTTTGACAATTGCAAGAAGTACCTTGTTCTGACTAGCAAATGTTAAAATTTTCAATTGCTGTGGAGAGCCCTAAACCTCCATCTGGTTTAGAGCATACCGAGTTCCTTTCTGCAGTGCGAGGGACATTGGGCCATGGGTCCCCTGTGACAGGGAGATACCTGTAGTCACTTTTTCAGATGCTTCTCCTCCTAGCAGATATTAATAAAGTCCATGTGCTGTCTTTGTAGTTGAACTCTAATTTTACCGATTGACCCCTGAACTTGTTCTGGTTTCTGAAACACAAGCTAAATCTCCTGATTTACTGGAAATTGCAGGTTGCCTTCGTTCTTTCAAAGGGACACGTGCTTGTCCAGCTGGATATGCTCCCGTAGCTTTTCTTTCTTGTCTATATATCACCACATATCAACATGTGTTTATGATTATTTCAAAAGTTTTTACAGAGAAAAACCTGAAAGCTTGTTACTCAACACAATTCCTGTACCAGCTTCTTCTTTCTTTGATACTGAATACTGGCTACAGAAGAAGAAAACAAAATCTAAAAATGAAACACTTAAGTGCATCCACAAAACTCTTTCCCCATTGCTTTCCATGACCTTGGACCGCAGCATTAGTTTCTCATATAGAACAAATCTTTGAGCGAGCGGTCTGGAAAAATAAATTAGCTAAGATCTTGATACCATACGCCTAAAGAGTTTCCACATGTTTATGAGAAGGGAACTCAAAGTTCTGGCTGTATTGCTCACGTCATGCTTTTGCAAGCTTTCCATTTTTATTTGTTAAAAATATCTCCCCAGACTTTCCCATAACTACAATGTTCATAGCTATATCACCTCCAACTGTGATATCGTCAGATGTCTCAGGCAGAGCAAGGTCAGGCCTGGCTGGTTCATGCACATGGTGCTTCCAGGAAAGGCCATGCTGTATGAAATAAAGCAATGCTGGATGCCAAAACACTGGATAAAGGCAACCCAAGTTCAGCCTTGCATTTTGCTACCCATGGAAAAGAGAAAAGAGATGGTTTGACAATGAAAGCAAGTGAATTAATAGCTGTTTAACATTTTTTTGTAAGTCATAAATGCAAATCAAATGTGCCAAGATAGTCTGGGTTAGGAAGAAGACCACTCTGCTTTATGCACACAGCAATGGGAGGAGTGGCTGGGATTAGCAAAGAGCATCTGTAAAAAGGAGCATGGAATTTAAGATGCACTTTGACACAAGCTTTCAGTGATTCTGTAGAGCTCCACTGGGGAGTCAAGGTAAGAGGCACAGTGGTTGCTACTTTCTGTGAGCCCAGGAATGACATCACACAGTCATTCACATACAATTGCTATGGAAACTGCAGAACTTATGGGGGAGTTATACAGGACATGAGAAGCCAGCTCCAGGTGCTACCTCTGAGGTAGAGTGAACGTACTTTACTTGGCTAGCCTCCTAATGTGTTCGTTGAAATGATGAGTAATAAAAAAACCACCATGCTTTCCTTTAAAAGAGGAAAAGTCAATCTCTAGCAAAAAAATGGCTACACAATGACTTAAGTTTGGATTGCTGCTGAACAAGGTGGTTTCAGGTGAAAGTGTCTTCTTCTCATTCGGCTTTGGGAGGGATTTGTTGAGTTCTATTTGTTTTGAGGAACCTCTGGTGACCTGAAACCTCACTTGCACTGTCTTTGTTTACCAGTGAGACAGCTGAGGTTCTGCTCACTGAGTGTAAACCAGGCCAGTTCCCATTTCTTAGCCACTATAAAAAGCCTTGCAGTAACATGTTCATACTTTCACAATTCTACTTTATTAGCCTGGATATTTCCTCTCTAGCCTGGCAAGAGGCTCTTTGCTTTGTCAGCTCAAACTGTTTCCATAGACAACATCTTGTTTGCATTTCTTTTATGATGTCATCATGCCCAAATCTACGCCTCCTCTTTTCTCCTTATGATCAGCCATTTAATGTTCTATTTCTTGCTTCAGTTTCCAGTACTCAGAACAAACGCACTACTCGAGTTCACAGGAGTTTATCTTTACGCCTCATGATGAGCATCCAAGCCAGATGCAAGCAAATCATGCCCATGCATCATGTCTGTCCCCCAGTGTTCCAACAGATCAAAGGGACAAGGGACCCATGAAATTGAGAACCACATTCTTGCAAGTAGTTTAATATTCCCAGAGACTGTATTTTTTAGTGGCTGAAGCTAAGATTTGAGATCCATGCTACTCTGAAATATTCAAGCAGACTGAAAATCCACATGTACTGCATAACCTGCAGCTCCCACTGATTGCAGCTGATTATGAGAGTGCTTTCATATCACTTAAAAACACCCTAACAAGCAAGTTCTTCTATCTAAATGCAACTATTGAAGCCCCAGATAGAACATGCTGAAGGCTGTGAAATGTTTCCAGGCACCACATCTCTCTAGGATTTAAAGTGATGTTGAAGAAGTCAAAGAGTTTGGTAAGTCTGGTTTATTCAGAGGAATCAGATTTTCTCCCCTCCATTAGGGAAGACAGTGACTAACAGCAAGAAAACCTCAGGCAACTTAATTATTTATTTGCCTCTGCTGAATTCAAGAGCTAAGCCTTAGGCATTCAACCTTGAAAACCATTAGCTAAAAATCTTCAAACGCTGGGAACCTGGCAGCACAGTACCCATGCCAAGCACAGCAGACAAGGACAGATACAAAAGTTTTGTAGAAATAAGCGCAGGGGAAAGGAAAGAGACAAAATGAAATTGAAGAGAAACCTTTACTTTGTTGTGGAAGGGTATGAACTGCAGAAGTTTCAAGACTGGCTTCTTGAGGGGCTGGTTGCTACCCTGGTTGAGAGGAACGCGGATGGTAACCGTGTTAGAAATATTAGTTTTATTTACTGCAACATGCAAGACAGTTTGGAGAAATGGGTGAAATACACAATACAGAGACAAAAAATAAAACCCCCAAATTAGCGAGCCACCAGTCAAGGTGCTAGATGTGGCCCACAGCTGAGCATAGCAATGCATGAGAACAGTGGCACCTAGATAACACCCTCTAAGTTTTAGTTTTTAGGTTGCTAGAAATTGTGACAGGTGAGCAGTGGGGAGGAAAAAAAAAAAAAAAGGGAAATCTCAACCATATGCAATTTGGAGCATCTTATAGCAAACTGTCTGTCCAAACATGCTAATGAGTGAATCACCTGAAGTTAGCATTGCTCAGGACATCACAGAGAATGAGTGCTAACTCCAAGAACATCTGCTGGCTAGTGTGCCTTATTAAATTATACGTATGCAACCACTTCAATAGACTAACTACTCTCCTGTTTATGTTTTCTAAAAGCTACAAGAAATAAATCGACCCCCTTATCTTTATAATAAATGCCTCTTGTACTCTTTGTAGTATTCTGTGCCTGCACACAAGCCTGGAGACAAGTTTATTCCACACATTGGACTGTACTTGAACCATCAGAGAGCCCCAGCTCTGCTCCCGCTTCTGCTCCATTACTAGAAATTTTTGCTTAAGATATTTTACTTCTCAGCAAAACACTGAATAACATGCAGGTATTTCATTAATTTGCACATAATTTTGTGATCAGAGATCATGATATAGTCTTTTGTTTTTTTTCCCCTAAACATCGTGCAAAGCAAATCAAACAGGCTTAACACACATTCAGTCTTCAGGGCACAGTGATCTCAGTTTCATGTATCCCAGGAAAAAAATAAGTGTCCTGCTGGCTTTGTCACCTTTCATGCTCACAGTAAAATAATCAGTCTATTTCTGGGTGGAAAACAGTCTTTTATGAAAGAGAACATGATGTGATGCCTTGAATATATCACAAGTGGCACACATTGGATATACAAAGGGAAGGCACAATGACAGGAGAAGAGTAAACTACTTGTTTGAGAAAGAGCTGAGCCTGACCATGGAGAGGTTTTGTACCACAGCTTGAAAATCTCCAGGTGAATGCAATAGATTAGAGGTCCACTAGAGGAGTATATGGCTTTTTGGCTACATTCCTGGGGCTCTGGACAGAAGGAAAGGTCAGTGTAAATCAGGATAAAATCAACACCATGGTGCCACTGTTGTGGAGGCAGTTAAGTAATAAGTAAATAAATCTGTGTTTGGAGGCTAAAATGGCCAACCTGGAACAGCCTCTTTCCCACCCTGAACAGGTAAAATTTGGGAACCTTTAGCAGCTGAGTATTACCTGTATGTTTTCACAACTTTCCCAAGGTTTTTGAGGGCACCCAGGTTTTTTTGAGTGATAGTAGCATCAAACACCCCATGATCTGCTTGTGACTCCCACCAGAGGGACACACCCAGATCACACCAAGCTCAAGAGAAACCAAGGGTCTGCTGCAGAACTTACAATGGCAGATGATACAGAAAACATTCCAAGGACTCTAACCAGCTCCTGACCCCAATGCTTGCTGCACTCACGCGTGCCCGAGCAGCATTGTGCTTCCCTACAGCAGTCAATCTGAGAGAGCCAAATCAAGGACTTTAGCTAAACCCTCTGGAAGGTATCCATATGTGAAAGCATAATGCTACACATAATCTACACAGAATTTTGCAGTATGGAAGCTGAGCACCTCAAATACAGTTGCAAGCGGGAGATTTGGGGCTGGGGGAGCCAGCAGGGTTTGTGGCTACTGTCAGAAGTATCTGACAACTCTGTTTTGCCTTGGCAAAAGCCAGTGGGAGGTTCAAGAGAGGTGCTGTACAAAGTACTAATGGAGAATCAAACCAAAGTATGTGCTGGTTACCTCTTTTAGATGCAAGAAAGAATTTCAATTCATTCACTTCTAGTTAAAAAAAACCCAAAACAAACAGTTGAGTCAGATGTAGACATTACCTTTGCCGGGTCTCTAGGATTCCCTTTGCTCTTGAAGTGATAAATCCTGAGATAGCATCAGTTACATCATTTGTGCTTTTGAAACCCTTCCCTGCCCTTGAGCTTCTTACTCCCAGTATGAGAAAAGCTCAAAATAGAAACAAATACACCTTTTAGAAGACAGCTATTATAATTTCAGAAATGAGTTCTTGGCTCAAAATTTATCCTCATGCTATAGCTAAATCACTGGAAAAAGAGGAAAAACAATATCCTCTTCCACATTCCTATTCCCAGCTACCATTCCAGCACAAGTCTTCCCTTACCCTTTATATAAATCAGCTATTCTTTTAGCAGCATCAGCTGTAAAGAATCACAGGTATCCTCCCTGATCTTCTCTCTGCATCTGTCAACACTCTCCATTAAAGCTCTTTGGCTCCAAGCTCAGTGTATTTCTTATTATTTTTCACAAATGCTGTTTAAGGAAAGGTTATTAGAAGATTCTTCTCAAACCTCACACTACTCCTTCTTTAGGGAAAGAAATCTGTTAGTAGCAAAATTTTCAGAAGAGGTCCCTGCATTGTCTGTTCAGTGAAGATCAGAGACTTTTGAAAAGCTGATGGAAAGGGAGGTAGTTGGAGCTTAGCTGTGAGTTTCAGCCTGCAGGCAATTGTCTCCTCTACAAGAATGTGTCTAGTAATAAGAGTCTTGGATAAGTGTATAATTGTTTTGCTGTTGTAATTAAAAAAATTATCATTTCCTGTGGTTTAAGCATTAACCTGTGGCCTTTTTTGGGCTGAGATTTTAATACTGACAAAGACATTACTGTCATTTGCATAACAAAATGACAGGATGACTTTGCTTCTATTGAATATCACTTTTTAATCCTAAAATGGATAAAAAGCCTAGGCCTATGGGAAAATGTGTTTAGGGAAATAAATTGCTCTTTCAGAAGTAGACATACGATGTTGCTGTTGGCTCTGAAGCACATGCAGAAGCATAAGCCATGGAAGAGCAGAACATTATCCTCTGTTGGAGTGACATTTTCCAAATGGCACTGCTCACAAGAAGTAATTCATGACTTCCCTGAGGGTTTGGGGTTGCTTTTTTTACCATCTGTTGGTGAAGAGGTAGCCAAAAGGACCGTGCAGCCGTGGGTTCTGCCTCTGAAATGAGTATCTCAAATACCATTGAGAAAATGTGATAAACTGAGTCAGAGAAAGTGCGAACCAACAGCTGAGGAAGAGCCTGAATCCACCTTCTGCTGACTCCACATCACGTCTTTTAAACAGGTGAAGTTTAAAAGCAAGTTCCAACTGCAAGAAATGTTAATTCACATCCAAACTGTCAAGCTGAGAAACAGGCAGGGTCCTGAGTGGGGAATCATATAGCTGAATGGTGGGGACGTGCCATCAATCTATAAATAGCACTTCTGTTAAGAGAAGGATGCTGGAAATGAGTCAGTGGAGATTGACTCTCCTTCCTATAGATGCTTCTTTTTGATGGAGTTCTCCTTCTTCCTCCTCTGTCAAAGGGATCTACATGCTGCAATTATGGGTTAGATTAGGCAGCTGGGACTGATTTTGCGGGTTTCATCTTTCTCTTTTTCCAATACTGCAGAAGACTTTGCTTAGAGGAAAAGAAGAGGAGTAATTGCATTAGCATTGAAAACAAATCACTCTTAGAAAGTAGTGTTCTTCAGGTCTAACCACTTTCATAAAATTTATTTAACTTAAACCACAAGAGCAGAATACAGAACTGCAAATTTTAATACCGTATTTTTTATCTGTCTTCCTCTGCATGTTTTTTGCATGTAAATACATATATGTGTATTTTTAATGTATGTATTTACAGCAGAATGTTCAGTATTAAGTGTGTGCATATCCAGTGACACATTTAATTTTGATGCTTTGGCAAAACTGCTTAAAAACCCCACATCCTTGTCTGAAATATAGCAAAGAAGCAGCATCATTCTATGTTTTTCAAAGCACTATGTCTTCCAGAGAAATACCAGTTTATTAGAAGCGGGAATAGATTTTTATTTTCAGCAGTAACAACTCGCACTGCTAAGGCAGTGCTGGCCAAGAGAGGACCAGTAGGCGTGAGCTTGGAAAACTGTCCTGCTCTCTGCCAGACACTTCAGCATGTACCAGGTCAGCAAGGTGTAGTTTCCTTGCACCATTTTTCCAGTGAAAATAAAGTAGTTTGATCACAGTACAGGCACAGTAAGGGGACACTCTTGTTCTTACCAGTACTGTGATCCATTAAAGGGATCAGAAGAGCCAGGTTAGAGAAGAGGCTTTTTCTGGGTACTTACGGACTTTCGTTCCCATTCTTTAACGTGTTTTGTACAGTCAAACTTCAGAAGCCAAGAAACAAATGTGGGGAAAGTTAAGGCTGGAAGTGAGGTCTAAAATGTATGGGCTGAAGGTCTTTGAAAGACTTCTGGTGAATTTTGTGGAAAGTGAAAAAGGATTTCTGTGTACTGTGGGTTAAGAAAATATGTGGTGAAAGAAAAAGATGTCTCTTGAAAGTAATTTTTTATTCTGAAGATTGCATGAAATTTTTCATTTTTTGCCCCGCCTTCAGCATTCCATTTGGCTCGAAGTACAGATAGAGTGGAAACCCTTCTAGTCTTGAAGAACATCAGCTCTTGCATCTGGATTTTTCTAAAAGAAAACACATAGAACTTCCTCTCCAGGCTTGCTTTTAGCAGTCTGGACCCTTCCTGATCTTTAAAATTTGCCTTTCTTGTCCTCAATAAATTATAAAAAGTTATTTCACTTTTCATAAAACTATCTCTTGGAAATAATTTTTTTTCCCATTAAAATTTTTATGTTCTGGGAGCTGTCAAAGTCGATTTCCACTGGAAAATTATTCTATTGGTTGTATTTTGACTAACCTGAAGAAGGACACTGATACTTGCGGTGATAAGGGAGTCTATTCATACCATCTAATATCAGCTTCTAAACGAGGCACCTAAATGAGGATTTTAGCAGTAATAGGCCTCCACTGAGCTAATAGAGCAAGATGGGATCTTGCAAAGAACTATTTATGAGAACTGAGTATGTGAACTCTGATGGCTAAAGAGGGAACTTCAGAGTGCATGGGTGCATCCTTTGGTGCTACAGAAGTGGAGACAAGTGAGCAACGTTCTCTCTTTAATGCTCTTCCCTGGGCGTGACAATAGACTGTGATTTCCTCCCAGAAGATGACATCCCCTGGGAGCTTACACATAGGTTATGTAGTGAGGATGCTCTAGAGACTTAATTCTGAATTTTTTCAGTGTTTTTAATTGACCTTCAGAGCTCAGTGGTGCAGGTGACACCAAACATGCCTATGCAGAGATTCCATCCGTGACGGTGATGGGATGTGCTACAGACTGAGATCTACACAGCAGTTCCAGCATAGAATGTGTTCCCCAGCTTCAGGCCCTAATACACTGCCTGAATTTCAAGGAATTCTCTTGCTGTCACCTCAGTGGTACCACACATGCTGTGGTTGTCTGGTCATAGCAACATGAAAGTCTGTATGAACAAATTCACCCGGAGAAAGACATGATGTCTAAAGCGATTTCATCCCTCAAGGAACTTAATTTGGCAGCTATTAGCAGCAAGAACAATGCATAACTTTAGAGTAATGTCCCTAACATAGAGTTGAAAAAGCCTGTTTGCTGCTGCATAGTTGAGTAATGGGAAGAAGAAACATGTTCACTATAAAATATAAATGAAGTTCTCCACCCTCAAAAGCATCTCTCTGGAGTGTCAAAGGGATGAATTGCCCCACTGCTCAGCCCGGGTGCAGCACTGTGCCCCCTGGATCTGAGCCAGGCCACAATAGATACTGAAACCCTCCTCAGAAAGGCCCATCTGAGTTATTTCCCTTCTGGCACCACCAATCTCAGAATGGCCTCTCTAGCTGGTTTCCAGCTCACAGAGTGCCTGTAAATTCCTCTGAAGGTGTTGATAGATGCTGGTACTTATTCTGTAAGATGGAGACAAAATTAAATTTGCTGTGAGCTTATTAGAGGAACTATTTTACGTGATACACAATGACCTACCTTGCAAGCCTTCTGCAACAAAGGCTTGCTAATATCCTAGAGCATCTTCTGTGATGTTTTTCAGGAGGCACCAGGGCTGTGCTTCACTGGAAGTTCCTGATTGTCTCAAGGTGCTAGAGATGCTTGGCAGAACCACACAGAAGCAATACCCATCATTTGTCAAGGCCCTAAGTTGATTTTACTGCTCCTGTAGCCCTGTTCATGACTTTTTCCCTGTGTATTGCCATGTCCCCAAGGATACACATAATTCTACAGAAGGCAGTATCTGTGCTCTGCCTCTCAGGACAGGCAAAGGTGTCACAGGTGCCATCAGCTGAACCCAAGGGGCTGGGCTTCGTCTGCCTATTTACCGTGAGGTGCTGCTTTTTGAGGCAGGCTCCCTTCCAACCAAAGGCTGATGTACCCCACCTCGTTAGAAAGAACATTTCATGGAGCCCAGGGGAATGTGGTGGTTGCACGGGGGTGAGGAGCAGCAGCTGCCTGCTAGCTCTGATTGCACACCTAGGTTACCTTTTAGAGCACTGCTGGGACTGGCAGGGTGAGTGATTTTTTCAGCAACGAGTGAATCACCGCTGGCACACTCATTTCACCCAGAGGAGCCATGAGCAGCACTGAGATAGTGTTAATTTGTCTCTGTTAATGCAGGAGACAGAAGGTTTTGGTGTTTCCAAAGCCTTGTGCAAGGGCTACAAGTAACTTCTTGTCACTATAACAGCAAAGACTACCTAAATAGAGAGGGTCCAAGGAGTCTGCTGTCACTTGGAGAGAGTATCTGTGTACTCCTTTGCCTTGTTTCATAATAAATTTTGTGTTCTGCAGAATTCATTGTAAGTGGCTAAAATACAGCCCAGGAGAATGACCAGTGGTCTGGAAGACAGGAGTGCTGGGGTTTTTGTTTCAGTCTGCCACTGCTTTGCACTGCAGCTTTGGGCCTAGAGCTGCAACAGGTTCAGGAGAACCATACCCTGACTTGATACATGCGTACAGATATCAGCACATGGTTTATTACCCCATCACTAAGTCAAATATTAACTCTTAGGTGCTGTCCTGATGTGAGGAACGGACAAAAGAGTGGCGTGGGAGCGAGCAGCATGAGTCAGTCAAAGAAGAGCGTGAGTACATCTCAGGAAAGTGGTGAAAGCTTTGGATAACAACATATGTAAATGTAGATTGGCGTGCATACCTTAAAAGTACATGCTCATATTCTTATGACCAGGCAGCAAATTGTTTGGGCAAGCACGACTCCCTGAATATTTTTCCCTGTAGGGGAAAAATGAGGCACAGACAGTAAGTGAATTTCTTGGGATCATGTAGCAGGTTCAAGGTACAGTTCAGGAGCTGATCATGGACTGGACTGGCACTGTGTCACTATGAAGCACTGTGAACTTAAATCATGATTAAAATGCCTCTTCTAATGTCTGACATCTCCTATAAAGACAAATGTCATCCCAAAAATGTCAATATTGTAAGAAATAAAAATCTCTGAATAGGTTGCTATAAAGAACATTTTTGTGAGGCTTTCTTTTCTAATTAGAAGTTACCAGGGCAGTCTTGAAGTGGTGTAAGGAACATTGAATAAAGCACAGCCTTAAGCCAACAGTGAATGTCTCTTATTATTTGTCACAGCTAGTGGCAAGGTCTGTCCATTGTGTTTTGGCATCTGTGGATTTGATCCTGACTGTGGACATGTCCTTGTGAGTGAAAAAGATGAAGAGAATGTTTTTCTTTTAGCTGAAGAAAGTTGCATGGCACAAAGCTATCATAACAACAAAGCAGAGGGACTGTCTGGAAGAGGTAAATGCACTGCCTTCCATAAAAGGGGAAGAGTTTAATGAGAAATCTGTGATGTTTTTAGAAGTACTTACGAGCCCAGCACAGACTTATTGATGGTAGCTGAAATGCAAATCAGAAATGTTGTCACAAACATTCCTAAAACCAGAAAAACAAGTATTTAAAAAGCCAAACAAAAAGAAATCAAACAAAAAAAGCCACACAATCCTTTTTGGTCTACATCTAGTTCTCTGAAGAAACTTTGCCAGAGCTATTTCCTTACAGATCTGCTCCTCTGTGTTGCTTGTCTTCCAACAGCACTATAGAGGAATGCAATGACTCTCACATCTGTTGGGCCATTATTATTTCATGTGTGTGGGTGACACTGCCACTTGATGATGCATGGCACTGACGCATCATGGCCTGGTGACGGGAGTGGGTGGCTGCTTCTCTCTGTCACTGGGAGTCTCTGCAACTGCGACTCTGCTGGATGAGGAGAAGAAAAAGAAATGCGGATTGTGTTTGGTGCAGCAGTGCTATGATCAACCTTAGCTGCAAGAAGAAGGATAGAGGTGTCATCATCCATGAGCTGGATGGAGCCCTGAGCAACCTGGTCTAGTGGAAGGTGTCCCTGACCATAGCAGGGGGTTTGGAAGGAGATGATCTTTAAGGTCCCTTCCAACCCACGCTGTTTGATGATTCTAGGATCCACTTGTATGGCATTGAACAAGGTTTGAAGGCATGAGGAGGACAATATAGGACTGGTGTACAGAAACCAGCTGATGATTGCTGACAGCACTGAGCAGATCCAAATCGGCTGTGTAGGATTTTGCATCTCACTTGGTGCTTCAAAAGAGAGATTGATGCCAAGTCTTAAAAATAGCCTGTTTCTAGTCTTGTAAGTGAAAGGAAAAGGCCTAAGTTTGATTTTGGTACAAGAGAGGAAAAGTGTGGGGGTAGTTTTCTCTTTTTTCTTTAATGGATCTCTGTATCCTAGCTAAGTGCTGCTTTTATCAATTCGAAGGAGATAAACAGTGTGTTGAATAATAAACATACTGATAATTTCTTTGTGTTTTGGATGGAGAAAATCAGGCCCAGTTCTGCCCTCCATGCCATTGCAGGCACTGAGCATGCAGCTCTCATTTTGGGTTTTACCTTACAGTGCTCCATGTGAGCGCTCGGATGTCACCCTGGAGCATTTTGTTGCCAGTGATTTAATGGGAATACCACTGTGGCTGTGTGCACTACACTGTGCCAGCTCTGCCATAAATATGGAGAGAGACATGAGTCCCATAAGACCTACTTTTATCCCTTAAGTCCCTCAGGCAAAAGGGGTAATTTTGGTTTCCAAACTCTCTGCATTCCTTTTCAGCACTTCTGTTCAAAGGTTACAGACAGTATCTGTTTCCTCTGCGACTCTTGCATTAATGGCCTTAATGAACATATTCTCAACCCAAACAAAATTTATTAAAAAGAGAAAGAAGAGGAAATTGATTAATAGAAATAAAAGACTTATTTAACATTTTACATGAATTTATTTACATTCCTCATGAGTTAAACTGTTCAGCTATGTGATAAAAATAAAAAGAAGTATGACTAGTTCACTTTTCATGAAAATCAATCTTCTTTCTATTCAAATCCTCTATTATAATGCACTTTCTGTCTGGAGAGCTGTGGGTATCCTACTTGTCCTCAGCAGAGTTTTCTACAGGTAAACAGAGAATAGAAGCTGAATCCATCACTTTGCTGACAGCTGGCTCATTGAGGTTGTTATCTTAAGTGTGATTAACCACTGTTTTTCAAATATTCATTGTCTGTTTTGGAAATTGCCTTGCACAGTTTGCAACATCTCAGCAGAACAAAACTTTCTCTGGCATCATCTTTATCAAATTTTCCTTTACAGTAGTTTTCCATTTGAGTTGATTTCTCACGCACTAAAAAAATTAATTATGGGCAGATCTCTGGACTCGGCTTAACATCTGCCCAGCCTGAGTCTTGCAGTAAGCTGGAAACCCCGAGCTGACTGTCTCCAGCTTTCTGATATTTGAAACCTGGAATCAGCCTGAGGTTTGAACTATCTCTGCCACCATGAAACAGCAATTAAAATGCAATTACTCTTTGGCATTGTACCAGAACTTCACCTATTCTCAGAACTCCTAAAATGCAAGAAATAAAGGGAAATGACTGTAGTGTGTGAGTGAATGGTGATCTAAGCTGCATGGGTAGTGTGTAAATGAATGTGCTCTTCTCCCACTGTCTTCTAAATCAGGGGTGAAGGCAGTGTACTTCTAAAATGGAGAAACTTCGCTTAATGATGTTGCCTTGTCCCAGCCTGCTACAAGGTAATAATGCAATTAGGAAAGGCTGGCTGACTAATAAGCACACAGTTGTTGTGGGCTGTAGGAAGGTGTTTCTCACCATCTCTCAGAAAATGCAGGCAGCTTTTCTGAGCTGTACAAAATCATGTCTTTGCCAAGGCCTGTGTCTTATCTGTCTTTTATTTTATTTTTTTTTTTTAAAGAAAACCAGAGCTCCTTGTTGCTGAGCCTTAAATGACAGAAAATGGCATTTGGTCATGTCTGCTCCTTGCTCTGCATCATCCTTCCCCTGACATAAAGGCTGCGATCAGTTTAAGCCCCCAATGAGCCTGGAACAAGCATAAACTTGAGGTTGGAATGGAAACCTTATCTGTTCAGGGCTGAAGCCTCATCTGTGAGGGCAGTCCTGCTGATCCAGAGCAAATCAGTTGCTCTTCTAACCAGCTTTGAACTGGGGGCTGTTTAACAGTGTAAACAACACACTCCAGCCATGTTTCTCCTTATTTTACTGAAGGATGAGAGGTCCAGGCCTCAGTGTGGATCACACAATTCCATTACTTTTACCAAAGCAAGAGCTGGAAGCTATTTTTATGGAGAAAGCTGTACATCTTGCACAATAATTTGGTTTTCAAACCACTCTGGGATGTTTCAGACATGTATCTTCCATTTACTGTAATACAGTCTGACTGTAATGAAAGATCTGTGTCTGAACACCCCAGGTTGCTTTGGAAGTCCCAGCTTCAGAGTGTGATTTAAAACCCACTGAGACCAGGTCTCTTCAGTGGTGTCAATGGATCCCAAAGTAAAAGAGGGATGTGCCTGCAAAGGCAGGATCTCAGCCAGTTCACAGTGACCCATTCTTCATTTCAGGCAGACTTTCGTCAGTAGTGGCCAGAGTTAGAGAGCAGTGGCATTTTCCAAGCTGCCAGGTGATGAATGATTAAACAGCCACAAATACAGTGAAGTCTTTAGGCCAATCACTATTAGAAGTGGCTCCGGGCAGGGGGAAGGTTGCCTAAGAGGCATTAATTGGGATTACAAGGATTGAAGAGGATGCCCAGAAATGAGGGAAAGATTTTGCGATGGTAACTTAAATAAATGTAAAAATCAGAAATATATTTTACACCCTCTTTTTACACAGCTTAGCTTCTCAGCTACTTTTCTACATCTGGAACATCCAAGATTAGCTTCAGCTAGTAAGAGAAAAGTAGGAGACACTGATATTCTCAGTCGTACAGAAAAGCTTTTCAGGGACCTGCTTGCTTTCACTTTCAACTTAGGGTTAATTTGCCTGTCAGGAGAGATTCCCCCCCAGAGAACAGAAGGGACTATTTTCATTTGGAAATGTAAGAAGGGAAAAGGAATAAGGCCATGGGAACAGTAAAGTGTTTGTTTTTTCTTTGTATGTGGGATATGGTCCTCTCTCCCAAGTCACTAAAATTCTCCCTGCTGTTTGCAGGGACAGCGGCAGTGCTGCCTCTTTCTTCTGCAGGCATGAAGATGTAGCTTCAATGTCCACAAGCACCCGAAATGAAGATATTGCCCTCTCTGTAGGCTTCTGGGGAGCATTTGGTATGTTTATACCATGGAGAATATAAGATTTGATTTTGTGGGTCTGTGGAGCACTGCAGGGAGACATCAAAAGTGCTTCTCATGTTCCAGGGAATGGGCTGGGGGCTTTATGTATCTGTGGCTCTGGCTATGTTCACAGCTGAGAGTGTTGTGTGGCTGTGCAGCTGCCAATTGATAAAATGGAGAGTTTAATTAATCATTTACTAGACTAAATCACCACAGTACTGAGACTGTCCTTAGCTCCAGAAGGTGGCTGAACCCCAGAGAGTGTGGTTTAGATTATGCTGAATTTCTTGCCAGCCCTTTTAGAAAAGCAAGAGCAGGAGAGTTAATAGCTGTGTTTTGCAAGAAGCAGGCAACTTTTCCTTTTTAACGAAAGTTAACTTTCAAAGTTATCTTCTGGATTTTAATTTGTCTTTTTTTTCCCCCATGAGTTTTCCCATTCTGACAAATCAGTCACACTCATCTAGTGGAAATAACTGGATGGAAACTGTTTCTTGTGGAAAAAACTGAGAACAGGGCATCATTGTCAGTAGATATCTGCAGGCTGAGGTCATGGTCCTGTGAATTTAAACTATGCAAATATGATAAAAATGAGTTTGATCATCAGGAAAATCCAGGATCCACTTGACAGGTCTGAGTGTGTGGTGCAGAACAGAGAACCCTCATTTCTATGAAAAGATGACAATATTTTGAACAGTTCTTGTGTTTCCAGGCTTTCCAGAGGGACCTGGAGCAAGAAACTGTACTTATTTGGGGATTTGATGTTATATTCTTTATCCCGTTTTAGTGAAAGGAATATGAGTCATCTGGAAATCACAAAGTAAATTAATGACTGTGACCGAAACTTCAGACAGTTCTTTCTAAAACAAGTGCAAAGTTTCTTCAGGCAAGGAGCTAATTTCTCAGCAATATGTTGTTGCTCCACTGGTGGTGCACCGCCTTAAGTGGTCACAGAGTACAAAGAAGTCTTCCACAAAGTTAGAAAACAACGGATGCTCAGCTTAGGAGAAATATCCAGCTTGGCAATGCTTACTTATTTCTATTTGTAATTCTAACTATTCCCAGGCAGATGCTTTTGGATTTGTGTATGTGTCTGTCTATGCACACATAAGTACTCGTATTTCTACTTGCACGCACCTCCCACACACTCTTATTATGGAATATGAATCCAACTTGTGATTGCAGAAAAGCCCTCATTTCTGATGTGAAGCAGTGGTAAGCTGTCAGAGAATGGTATCATAGGTTGTTATGACAGGTTATTCAGAAAACCGACATGTTACAGAGAAATACTACATCCATCTGAAAACTATATCCATGCTGGAAAACTGACAGGATGGTAGTTACATGTAGAGTTTGGAAGGAAGTATCTAGGCATAGGAAATCCCATTATAGACTTCTGGCTGTATCACAATATTTCTCCATATACCTATAGGACTGTTATATCTGTCTCGCGTACACTCCGGGTTAAATTTCACAAGATAAAAACATGTTCTAATCTGTTGACTTTAACAGAGATATCCTAACTCATGTCAGCTGATTATGTGTTTTTCTAGATATATAAAATAAAGATCAATGTATATATTTTTTCTAAGGTATTTAGGTGGTTATTTTGTAATTCAAGCTATCTTTGAAGTCTCAGGGTGGTGATAGATCCTCTGATTTTTCTGAGCTTTCTTAAGTCCAATGATAGTATTTACCTGTGTCTGGAAAACATAATTTAGACTATAGCTTTGCTATAGCATCAAAAATCTCAATTTTTCCTGAAGATACTGATTTGGATGGCTAAGAAAACTGTTCCTAATCAATATATATTTTGTCCCTAGATTGAAAAACCTGCTGTTAGTAGCTAAAGACAATTATTTTACTTGTTCTCTAGGTAGGTTTAGTGTTTGGGACTTTCTCCACACCCCTGTATACACATGGCTAAAATCAGCTTTTTTTTTCCTAGCTCCACCAGAGAAGAGATGCAAATCTGGTGCATCAGAAGATAGTGCTCTTGCTTTCAGTAACATTTCTTCCACAGAAAAAAAACCTCAACCCAGAACCTTAAAAAACCACCACATTTTCTTTTTTTTAATTTTTCATTTCTGTGGCTTTTTGGTCTAAACTAACACATAGAGAAAAGCAATGAGGTGGATATTGACTGTAGGGGAAAGAAAGCACCCACTCATCAATGCTCCCTCACATCACTTTTGCTAGATTTAATTTCAGACTACCCGATTTTTATCCCATCTCAAATATCTCATTTCACCTGGAGTTTGTATGGTATTACAAGATGGAAGGGCCAGAGTCTAACATTTATAGACGAAGTCTTGTAGCCTTTCCTTCTCATCCTTTTTTTTGTTTTTGTTAATTCCCTTCCTGTTTTCAGAGAAGCAGAACCATTTCCCAAACAGCATTGCTGTGAGCAACAACTTGAGGAGAGTCATGTGCCAGCTCCTGTGCCAAGTCCCTGATAGGACAGGGAGCTTTTGAACCATCCCATTGCTAATCAAACAATCTGGTGACATTCTGCCAACCCTGTCCTTGTCATCTACTGCTCCCTCTGCAGGCACATTTGATCAGCTCAGCACCACATTCTCCCTGCTGTGCACGAAGTTTCTTTTCCTTTGCTAACAGCCAAAGGAAGGAGGGACGGACTGATTAAAAACTCTTGGCTCATCTTATCTGGCTCATGACAGATATATTCTCAAGTTGATCTTGTAAGTCACTTTTTCTTAACTGGAATTTACTTTTTTCGATGGTTTTATATCTTTCTAGCTTGCTGCTCCATTTTTCTACCCCAGGTTCATTTTCCCAGGCTCTTTCTTAGGGTTTGATTCTGAAAAGGAGAACAATTTACCTTTAGGGAAGTGGTAAAGGAGACAAGCACATCCCACTCCTTTCAGACCACAACTGGCTGTGTTTTAAACTTGTCAAGTACTGGGTCACAGTAGGTAGGTGATAATCTGTCCCAAAATGCAAACACTACTAGAGGAATTATGTAATGAAATTCATTATCTTTTCCCAAAATAGAGAGTGGTAACTTCTCCTTGTGTACAATGGCTCTCAGAGGTTTAGTTGCCTCTCCACCTCCTTACTCTACAGTCATTGTTCCCTCCTTGCCTCCCCCTCTGCCACAAAAACACAGAGCAGGAGGAAGATTATGAAAGCAAAAATCCCCTTGGACAACTCAGATCAAGGATGAAAAACTACTGCTCGTAAAACATAGCTGGAATCATTCCCACATGCAGGGAAAGGTCAGTGAGTGCAAATGCCTGTGGAGAGCTTGTCCACAGGGATTGATAATTTTGAGTGGCATAAGATTTCCCAAGTGCATGCAGCAAAAGGAAAAGTGCCTTGAAAACAAGCTGCTCATTTGTCTTTTGGGCTGAGGCCACTCTGTCAAGTTTTGAGATCACAAACAGGGCTAAAAAATTCGTTTGATTACGTTACTATTAGAAGCAGGTCACATGGGTACTTAGCCTCACAGGGCTGGACATCAGGCATCTAAATATTCAAACAGTTGGGGATAACAGGCATCAGATCAAGTTTCTGCAGCAGTGATTTTACAAGCTAAAAAGGGAGAATTTTCAAAACACAGTAAAAGGCTAAATCTAAGAGTATAAGCTTTTTTAATGAGTATGTGGATTAAATATTCTTAGGAACTGTTGAGTTCAACAATTGCAGCTTCATCCATCACTGCTACTACCTTAGGTAATACAGCGTGTAGTGGCTGTGCGGATATCAGTGTGTTCCACTCCCTTGCTCTGGTTTGAATGAGAGATGTGTGTGCCGCTGGTCCTGTGCTGCTCAGCATAGCAGAGATCCTGCTAATATTTTTTGGGGACAGAAATCCGTTCCCAATCAGCTCTGTGCTGCCAAAGTTGTCAACCACCACCACCACAATGAAGCGGTAAGCGATGGTGACTGACGAAGGTGAAGTCCCTGAGAGACAAACAGTGATTTTTCACTGGTTATCCTTAGTGTTTTATCTCTAAATGCTCCCTTTGAGTACCTGGTTCTTGCTGGTCATCTACAACCTGGGCTTCTACTCCAACTTGGAATGGTGGGCAAGAGACTGTACATGTGTGTTGTATATGTCATAATCAAATGGAAAGGGGATAACTTCCAGAGGACAGTCCTTGACTTTTCAGGGGTTTCTCTTTCTGTGGACAATAGAAGTAGTTAAGAACAAAAATAGGCTAGATACCCAACCTGCAGCCAGCTGGCAAGAAAATCACCTAACTTCTAGGTGTCTAAGTGAAATATATGTCCCATTTTGACAGCAGGTTACTCAAGGTGTCACAGCCAGTTTCATATTTTGAAGTGCACCTTTTTTGTCAGGGTTTTGGTCAGGTGTCTGTTTTCTTTCAGAATCCTGCAGAATAGGGTAAACTCTTAAGTTCCGTTTGATTCAAGGCTATGGAGGGGGAAGGACTGTAATGTATAGAAAGTCAAGTTAGTCTTCCTCCTGGGGACTTTCAAAAAAAGTGGCAAGAGTCTTTCCAAGAAGATCCAATGAACAAAAGGCAACATGTGCCCATGATGAAGCAGTTACTGGAAGGAGCAAGAAAAAACCTAAATTTTCGAGTACTGCTCTCTTTTGCCTTGAGTATAAAGGGTAAAGAAATATGGTGTCCTGCTTTCTCTGCCTGTGTGGCATGTTCCTGGCAAGTGATAATGCATCAAATACATTAAGAAGCATTATAAGATCATTTTTGGTAGTTAAAATTTGTTGCAATTTGGATCATTAAGCAATTCTCTACTTAGCATTGTCTTAAAAGAAAACACATTAAAAGGCCATCAAAATTGCTGATATCACATTTGTTATCTGAAAATAATGGTTGGCACTGGAGACAGAGCTATTGGATTTCGGCAAATTAACTGCACAACTAATAATTAATGCCGTATGTTTGCTGAGAACCTAGTTTTACAACTTGATTTCTAGAAGTAAATTTCTCAAAAACTTTCAGGCTTGCAATGCTGGATCCATATAGAACATAAAGTCCTGCAAGGTGAGGGCAACTTTCCTCCACCTAGGAACCTGGTTTTGTGGAAGAGTATAATAGAAAGGCGAATGTGTATTTCCACAACTTTGGGAAGGCTGCTTTTCCAACTTTCAGAAGTTTTAAATGCATATTTGTGGCGGGGGGTAGAATGACCATAGCCTCAGAGGGATGTTTCTTATGTGCTTTTCTCCAGTTTGAAGTCATAAAATTTTAACACCCACTAAAGCTTATCCTGCAACAAGGAGATCCATAACTCTGCATAGTGTGAAGAATATTTCTGCTTTGTTTTAAACCAACTTCTTGTTTAAAAACTATAAACACCTCATAGTCCGTGTTTTGCTGCAGGCAAACCTTTCATATGCCACACAAGATTTAATAGACCTCTATCCTGCAGCACCTCCTTCCCCACATCCATCTCATTTCCAGACTAGGCACCAAAGTGATATAAACCTTTTTCGTGTCAAACTACTCAACACCTCCATAAAAGCACCTAAATCCTGTGAAATTACCCAGGTGAGGGGGAGTTCAGACATAAGAAATGTTGAATATGGAACACATGCAGAAAACCCAATAAATGTTTTAAGCTAACACATTTTCTTTGCTCCCGTGTGAACAATTAACCACGTCTTATGAGCAAGATGAATGTGTTCTAGAGGAACTACTGCATAGTTCACTGTGACTCTCTTCTGCCATCTGACTGTCTCAGAGCTACTGTGGCTGCCTAGCTGGGGGGACTAAACCATGGGTAGCATTGTGATCCCATGGGAATTTGGGGTAAGATGATTTTAGCCACAGGGAGGACACTGCTCACGGTTTGTGCAAGACACACAGCCTGGTTGCTCTCAGTCAACATCAGTGACTTGTCTGATTCTCCAGAGACCATAGGCTATGGACTTGGGTTGAGGTCCTCCCAGGTCCTTGTCTCACAGAGCCTTCAGGAGCTTTCCTGGCCCCATCAGAAGCTGAACAAAATTTCATTAAATGGACTACTCCATTTCACCTCTCCATAAATTCAGAGAATCATCAAGCTTGGAAGAGATCTTTAAGATCACTGAGTCCAACAGTCAACCCAGCACTGCCAGTGTAACCCCTAAACCACATCACCCAGCACCAGATTCAGATGTCTTTTACAGTCTCCAGGGGGTTTTTATTGTTTGTCATTTTACAGACTAGTCTGCCTTTGAGTTTCTCACCCTCCTGAAGTACCTATTCACTTCTCTTCCGGCAGATCCAGTGCAAGAAATCAGATACTCCTCTGTGAGCTAACACCTTGGAACAATAAGTGGATTCAATGACTCTCCTCAGCATAAAATAAAAATACCTGACTAAAGTGTGGATGAATGGATTTGCAGTTCCAGTAAGATGATAACACTTGTAGCTGTGTATTTTGCACTCAAACACCTGTCACTGAGTTGCAGTCACTTCTGGGACAGAGAGTGAGCCCCACTGAGTGACCTGCTAGACCAGGATAGAGAGGTGAAATAACTTAGAGTAGAAACAATAAGACAAAACTTTTTATAGCAGCACAGAGCACTTTAAACTTTGTTGAGCTTGTGCATCTTACAGTCACTGAACATTTAAGCTGTGTGATATTTGATATTAATTTTTCTAAACATGCAAAGAGTCACACGTACTTTTGAGGCTGGAGGGGTTTACACCAGAGGTTCAGTTCTATGAGCCATTGCCCATTGTTATAGGAACTGCAGAATTTTACTTTTTTACACTTTCAGCAACTACATGAACATAAACAGGAAACTTTCTGCTTTTTACACTTGCCATGAAAAGGAAGGGTGGTCGGAAAAATTCCCGTACCTGAATATTAAAGCAACCCACAATGGACGTTAAAGTGCACTTTCACTGTTTTGAACATCCAAGAGCAGCTCTTCTGCAAATCCCATCTCGGTATAGGGATAATTCTCTCTCTGGTGTTCATTCCTATTTTACATACTTTTATACAAGATGGTCTCTGGATCTACAGGTCTCAGCTGTGACTCAAAGCAAATGTGTAAAACCCTGTAGATTAAACAGCATTGATTTACTCTGAAAGCCTCTCAGGTCTTGCTGTACAACTGAAAAACTGAAAATATGTCCAGAAGAGTGCAGATGGAGCTGGCTGACTCAAGACTACACCCTAGATTACAGCCATCATGTGGACCATGAAACATGACAGCCAGCAAACACATTGCTCACATTATCCAACTGGGAAGAGGTTTGATTCAACACCTTATGAAGAAGATGAAAAAGTTTGCATCTAATACCCAGCAGAGAAGAAAAAGTTTCCCAGAAAAGATATCAGAAAAAGAGATCTCCATTCCAACCTTTTCTGTAGAAAGTAGAGGGTTTTTTCCCTTGGGGCAAAAAAACCCCAGTAAGTGGAAAAAGTTTTGCATTTTTTAATTGTAGAACAATTCCCTAACAGGTAAAAAGCTGCAAAATAGTCAAAAATTGACAGACAAAATGCTTTCTTTTGAGAATAACATCATCACTCCTATGTAACACCAGTGGAAGGAATGCTACTTTAAAAGTGAAAAGAAGCACTTAGCTGTGCAGGTCCTACTCTTAACTATTCTGACGAAGATTTTATAATGATTTTTAAGTGTGAAAAATAGTGTAAAAATGACCTTCTGCAAATGAGAGTATTAAAATAGTGTTCTAAGCAAGCAGGAAAACCACTTTTTCCTATAAAAACTCATTTCAGAAAGTCATTATTATACCTCTTACTATTTAAAATTGCATTTTGGACTTGTCAGGAGAGGAATTAGTTCACTTTGCAGTATTAATACCCACCACTGCAAATCATTTTCCTTCTGAAAAAATGCGCTAAGCATTGGACTAACCCCCGTGTTTTTTCCTAGCTCAGCGCTATAGAAGCATAAAGGCAAAATTGGCCAAAGATCCAACACAAAGCCCATTAAAAATCAATGAAAAGCTTTGCAATGGTCTTCTAGTGTGGGTTACCTCCCCACTGAATACAAATGAAATTAATCTGTCAGGCAACAATAATACAGCAATATAATTAACTTGCTTAGAATACAATCATCTTAACTTTCATTAAAAGTGATGAGTTTCTTTCAATTATGTTGCCAAGATGCATTTTGTTTTTGTTTGCTTGTTTGAGGTTGAAAAAGAAAATAAATCCTTCTTTTGGTTAATTTCCCCCTGGACTGGGGATTTTTCCTGCACTGAAGTCCAGCTTCCAGGGTCATGTTTGAGAATGCAGTGACAGATAGGGACATCAATAGAATGGGGAAATAACAGCCATTTTCTTAGTGGAGCCACAAGCATGCACATTTCACCCAGAAGTTAATGAGAACTCGATGCAGTATGGATTCTGCCTGAACACCAGTTGCAGTGGCAAGCTGGCATTACAGTGAGAGATTGCACGAGTTTTCCAAAGAGAGATGGGTTGGTGAGGGGAACGCTTGGGCCCGGAGCCTGGAGAGACCATGGCTTTGGGCACCTTTGTTCTGAAAAGCTCCCTGACAGACAGGAAGCTGTCTTGTACCTCAGGATTTTGTTGGGTTTTGGAAAGTTCTCATTGACTTCTCAGTGCCATGGTTGAATTGTGCCTTCTCTTGGGGCAAGAACTATGAATGAGCAGCAACTGCCTCCTCTGCTGCAGTCCTTCCCTTCTCAGCAGAATCTCAGGCCACTTCTGACTGTCTGCTTGTGACTTCTTTCCAGCCCGAATCTCACATCTCACCAGGGTGACAAGGAGGTGGAGAGGTTTGCTCTTTTCCTGAGTGCACGATGCTCCTCGCTTGTGGATCTTGATGACAATTACAGAGGAGAGCTGCAGACGGGGGAAACTGGGCATTAAATAAAGAAGAGAGTGGATCAAGCAGAGCTGTGAGAAACATGGCAGGCTTGATTCCTGCAGGTTCACAAGAGCATCTTCAGCTGCGATCCACTGAGCAGCTGCCAAAGACAGAAGTCATAGGTGTGGTTTCAGCCTGGGCTACAGAGGAGGAGGAGAGGCCAACTGAGTGTGAATTTCCCTTGTATTCACTCCTTGCCACATTTTCATGCACATTAAGGTTTATACACTTCTTCCCTTTCTTTTACTTTGCAATCTCTTACTTGAAAATAACAACAAAATTTACGGTTTTCAATAGAAGACAATGGTGCAGAATAGAATACAGTCAGCTTTCAGAGAGGTCTTGATAGACTGGTTTTGACTTCTTAAACTAACCACAGATATTTCTTTATTCTTTGAAAAATCTAAGTTGCAAGATTATGAAAGTATGAAGATTACATAGTACTAACAGTTGGAAAAAGAGTCAGATATACCTTTAAGCAAAAACATTGGGCTAAATAAGTAGAGATCTTATAAAGAATGAACTGCAGAGTGTGGGGAGGAATTTGTTGTGCTGATTTGGAGGAATTTAGAGAAATGGAGCAAAGGAGTTAAAAAGTGCATACATGCATTTTTATTCTGGGTGAAGTTATTTTTTTTTCACATTTTTTAGCAGTTATTTTAATACAAAAATCTAGCTTAATTTTTCATGGGGTAAAATTGCCATTTAGATGGCAAAGAAATAAACCAGAAAAGTTCCAGTTTGAGAAAGTTGACATAAGATGTTCTTTCCTGCCTCTTCCTCACTCTTAAAATATGCCATATGATACATTCAGTCAAACACCTTCAGTTGCTCTGAAAATCCGTTTTTAGGCAAAATTTCTATTCATCTGAGAGGGTTTGCCTAGGTCACCCAAATCTGGTACTGGATGTACATTTCTGCTTCGTTCTTCTAGACAGCAAGATCTCCATAACATGGACAAGTCCTCCAGTGCATTGCCAGTGCCTTACCAGCCCCTCCAATGGAAAAGTTAGTGTCCTTTGCTTGGCCAGGTGTTGCTTTTTGTGGTACCCATAGAGTACAGAGCTGTGTAACACATGCTTCCAAAATAAAAGGACTGGGCACTGAGAATTAGTCCATTTTTGTAGGTGGGAAGGAGCAGGATGGATACCAGTGCCAGAAGAAAAGAGTAGGATATCTTGCCCTAAAGCCATCAGGAAATCATTGCAATTTCACTTTTCAGCTTCATCCTCATGTTTGCATGAGCTGTCACTTACAGGTCTAATTTAAATAGCTCCTTGCTCTATTTCTCATCTTTTCTGGATTTTACTTCTAGTCCAACTCAGAAGGCAGCACTTACTCAGGTATGCTATTTTGCAGTGACCCCTATTAAAAATGGAATAACAAGATGAGCCAGCAGAAGCAAGCACAAACTACAGTGACTGGGCAATAACATTCTTCTGCCCTAGTGGATACTTTTAAGAAGGGTAAAAGGTACAGCTGACCTTTTAAACTCTGATTTAGGTCTCTTCTGCTTAGGATTCCCTTAGGATCTTTCTTCATTCTGTGCAATCTTTAATGTATGCGATGGTTGGCAAGGAAATGCCTTGTTATATCTGGCTTAGTATTCAGCAAATATCCAAAGGGCTGAATGCTACTCTAATTAAAACCTATTTGCCTCAAACTTCTCTCTGCATCAGCTTTCCTCTGTGAGTGCTCTCTATGCCTTGGCATTATCTCAGATGTTATCCCACCCCATTCCTTCTGCTGCCTGTGGACTTGTTACCAGTTCAGCAATGTGAATTTTGCAGGGAGCAGCAGGACCATGGACATGTCTGAGGGGCTCAGTAAACACAGGGATTTTCTCTGCAGAGCTCGGGGTCTCAAGTGCCAACAGCCCTGGGCTTGCAGCCTGGAGCAAGGTAACTGAGGATGAAGGGTGAAATACGCTGTCATTATTCTGCTCCAGAGCAAAGTCAGTCTCCATGCAGAGCTGTTCACAGAGGGTGCCCAGGGCTATGCAGCCACTTGCAGTGGGGCACTTCGTGTAAAACATGCAGGTGAGATGGGGCAGATTTTGTTTCTGGACATGTTTGGTGGTTAGAGGTAAAAAACAGGCCTTCCCTAGACATGGCAAATACCACATGGGGTTCTGTGGGGGTTCTGAGTACTGCTTGAATGCGTATGGAATCACCGTCCTTTCTCAAATCCATTTAATCGCCTACGATTGAATTTGTATCTTTGTTGTACTACCTTTAAAAAAGCCCAAACAACACTTTCCCCCCATTATTTAATGTGGTCAAGAGAAAGGGAAAGCTTAGGGTAGAGGTATTGCCATGAGGGCAGAGGTATTGTCCTCCCTGCTCTCTGGCATCTCCTGTCACCTTTTTTTAGCTCATGTTTTCATGGGCAAGTGGGAGAGGCAGAGATCACCTTTACACCAAGTACCTGTCATAGGGTGGTATGGACAGATTTGATTCCTCAGCACTGCAGCCACCTGTGCTGTGGCAATGTATAATTAAAGACAGGAACATCATCAGGAGCTGTCTCTTGCTCCTAGCTCAGGATTAATGTCAGAGAGGATTGTATCCTCACTGCTTTCAAGTCATCATCTCCTGTCAGCTCTCATGGGCATCTTGAGGCTTTGTTGCTTCCTCATGCTTTGAGGCCTTCAGGATTTGAGAAAGAAGCTCAGAAATTACGTCCTTTATTTAAGAGCTTTCTTATCCACCAATTCATTAAATATTATGTTTTAAAAAAAGAAAAGGCTGTCAGGAAAATAATCTGACTGACATGAAGTCTTTAGGCCAAGTGCTAAAATTAAGTAGTGACGTAAGCAGTACTGAAATGGAGAGTATGTTGGTTTCCTTGTATAACAGACTTATCTAGGTGAATTAATTTGCCATGCAGGCACTCCACTCTATCATTCCCTGGATGACTTCTTCCCCCAGCTAAGTTACAGACTGAAATTTAACTAAAATGCTTGAGAAGAGCATGCAGGGGAAGCAATTTCCTACCAACGCCTCCAACTCAGCACCCCAGACCACATTAGCTTTCCACTATTGTTGTTTTCACACACGAATTGCTCCATTTTCTAGGACTGACAGATTAGCAGAAGAAGAATGAAGCTTTTGCTGAAAAACAATGAAAATCTTTATATAAAGTTTGGGGCTAGTTTCTGTCTGGGAAAATCCATGCAAATCATTATTTAGCATTTTGTAAGATTAATCTACATTTGCCTACAGGCAGGTGTAGCTCCAGGTGCTCCCTGGCTCCTCTTTGGCCACACTTGGCAGCCAGCCCAACCTCTTCGGAGCCCTTGCTTTGCCAGGGCTGCTGTGGGGTGGAAATTTCTTTTTTTCTGGTCAGCTTTATTTTCTAGGCAATTATTTTCTACTTTAGTCTCAGAGTTCTTTGCTTAAATTACAATAGAAGATATGTCCAAATCTCTTCCACTCTTTCTTTTTTAGTCCTGTCCTGCTGTGATTTAGTGGATGCTGTAAAACACAAGTTTTTGGCTGGGAAACCCATGGCTGAGTTGAGGACAATGGTGGCTGAGTTTTTCTCAGAAGGGAGCCTGTCTTGTTTCAATCCAGCTCATACTTTAAGAGTGCTTGCCACCTTCTGGTTTGGGAGAGGATCACAATTGTTTAACTCTGGCATATTGAGGAAATCAACTGTAAAAATGTTGGTCCTGGTCCTAATTCCCCTGAAATGTATGAGAGATTTTCAAGATGTCATAATGCTAATTGGAGAGTTTTGAAGTGAAAGGATGGATTTTTTTTTCTGTTGGGTTTTTTTTTTGTCAGAATGTAGAAATGACATCTGACAAGAAAGGAATAAAAGAAATCTTTTAAATTAAATTCTTCTTTTGACACTATTGGCATCTTTGGAGAATGCTCTTTAACCATTATGTAAAGCATTCATAAATGCAAGAATAATGGAAAATTAATTTTATAAGTGAAATAGGTACAAATCCTTCAAAAGGGAAAGAACTTTGAAATTGGAATTTTTTTTTTTCAAAAAGCTGCTTGCAGATTTTGACCAGTCTCAGACACTTCTATCTGATCTTTTCAGTTGTCAGCACTCAGCCCAATTTCAGCAAGACCACTTAAGAGTATTATATGGGCCATTTGTATGAGAGGAGAGTGTGCATTATCTCTGAAAAAGCCACTTCAAAATTATGGGCACTCAGATAATATGAATAGCACTGCTATCAAAAATCACAGGGTACCTTAGCCAGTCATCTGCAGTTTAGCCAGATGAAAGCATTCCACAAAACACATACATTTGTGGAAGGCTGGTGCATGCTTGTTCTAATGGCTGTCACATTTGCTCGGCTTGATGTAATTCATACTTAATTTCGGATGTCACAGTCCTGTCCAAAAAAATCATTTCTACAGAGATCCTAACTGAAGGCACCAGAGTATCTGAAAACATTCCAGCAGTGCGTGAAGCAGTGTGACTAACATATGCCACTGGATTGTTCAATTTGTTCCTTCCCAGCAGGGGACAACGAGCAGTGAAGCAATTCTTTTTGTTGTGCATTTTAATCACACACGCATAGAATTATGTTTGTGTTAAAAAAAGCAGGTCAAAGCCAATGCTCCTCATGGAGAAAGAAGGGCAGTAAAGTTTCAGTGCTCCACAATTCTTGGCAGTTCACATAAAGTTTTTGGCAAAAAAATATCGTTGTTTTCTTGGGTCTAACTTGGTATTGCACATCTTCACACTCCAACATAGCCCTTGTTTGTCTTTGTTAATTAAAGAAGACTTTTCTGTACTCCACCACTGAGCACAGCTTGAACGATGGCTGCAGTCACAGTGAGGTAAGCAGCAGCCATTTGTTGGGTATGGTCCACTAAAGAGATGTGGGAAGAGAAGGTGAAAATTGGAGGAAAGTTGGCAGGTGTGGAACAATGCAGTGATGCGGGGCAGAGCTCCTTGCAGAGGATGGCACATCTCTGTGTGTGCAAGAATCGACAGGCAATTCGTGAAAAGACTGGAAAAATAAACAAAATGAAGTCAGGGCTTTCAGACAGCCCCAGCATGGCTTTCATGCAGAAGAGAAGAGCTGGAGGTAAAAGCTGCCAATTCTTTCTGTCCATCACAGGAAGGCAAAACAGGGTCAGAGCCAGTGGGAATGAAGGAAGAACAAGGAACAAGAGGCCTGTGAGGCACAAAGAACTATTGCTGCACCTTTTAATTTTGCAGCCTAAGTTCATTTACTCCCAGGCCTTCACTTGGGACAATGCTCAGAGTTACAATAACATCTTGAGGATGAGCAGCCCTGATGCCAAGGCACAGCCGGAGAAGCAGCTGGCTGCTCACTCGGGAGACCAAATGATGACCATCCTCAATTTTGCCCTAATCCGTCACAAATCAGTGCCAGGCCCATTTTGGAGCTTGGAGGTTTTGTCAGGGCTCCCTTCTCTGACCAGGAGACATGTCAGGTTTGTGAAAAGTGAGACCATCCCATCCAGGCTAATTTATCCCTCTCTCTCTACCTGGATGAAAGATCAGAGCTGTTCATACCAAGACTCTCTAGACAGAGCCCTCAAATACACGGGGCTCAGAGGGACTGTAGGTTTGAAGAAAACTCCTCCTGCACAGCCTGCTGCTGTGTATGGCAGTGCTGATATCCAGGAGAGCTCTGCAACAGTGCGTGTGAAATGGGTTTTTCCCTCGCTTTCAATGCATAAATCAGCCTGTTGTGTCTTTGTACTGGCTGATCCAATTGTCCTGCCTTCTGTTCAGCCATATGAGAATTACTGATGGGAAGCTGTGGCAAACATGGTAACTTAAGAAGCTTGTTTGTTATACCTCAAGCTCCATTCATCTGCTAAACCAAAACGAGGGACATTTTTCAATGAATATTTGAGTTGAGCGTTAATTACAAATCTGGCTGTCCATGTTATAGGCACAACAGCTATGTTTGAGCCTTCCCTCACTGGGCAGTTTCTAAATTCAGGAATTAATTCTCCTACCCAAAGGAGATCAAATTTTGTGACTGTGACAATAAAAACTCCCTGCAGATCTGCAAGATCTCAGGTATCTTCCATCGCTACCAGAGACTATCAAATGAAGACTAAGAAACAAATTAATTTGCCAGAAGTAATAGTTGTCCCATCCAGAGCAATAAAAACAAATTTTTGGAGGCTGAAGAACCTCTAATAATAACTAAAGTATCTGTACTGTTCACAGCATTTTTTTTTTTTCATCCTTAAGATGTTTGCTGATTTCTCAGATTTTTCCATGTAAATAATTTCTGCTCAATAGATCCCTTTATAACAACTGTTAGAGTATTGTGGAAAGAAAATTTCATTGCTCTGACTGGTACTGAGTTATACAGTATGTGTCTACTCATCGTTTATTTGAATCCAATCTGGATTATGAGGACAATATATTTAAGATTCCCTCTCGACAAATGTTTTTCTTTTTCTTTTTTTTTCCCCAATTCTTTCTTAAATAAACTATTTCCAATGGATGTTCCTGCCAATACGCTTGTTCATTCAGAACTTTGGGCTTTATCACAACTGGCTACTTATTTTTCAGTCAAAAATGGACAGATGCAGGTGGTCAGGTTTTTTTAGGGTCAAGCCATAAAAAAGAAATTTTAGCTTCTAGCACTTTCCATGCTGTTGAGCATGCTTTTCATTTCAAGCATGACTGATCCCACAACTTCTGGGTGACATTTGCAGGAGACAAATTACAAAACTGCTGTGGAATCTGTTGGATTTCTCAGCACATGTGAGGCAACATGAGAGGAGGTACCACAGCGTGGTAAAATACCATTCCCATTAAAGGAAGGAACAGAGCTGGATTTATCTCGCCATGCCATTTGCAGCTGAAATGAAAAAGCCTCACAGACATTTAAGGCCATTGGATGATGCCAAATGCATGCAAACTTTGTGTGAGTCGCCTTCTATCTGAAGGTGTCTATCTTCTGCCTGCTGTAACATATCACAGAGGTGAAAGAATGATTGTAGCCATCAGCCAAAAGCTTTGAGATGAAATAAAGCTCTCTTTCATAGCAGAAGCAATGTACCAATCTGTATTGTGTTTAACATTATTACTAAAAGGCTCCACTGCTCTCAAGCACAGGAGTGATAACACCTGAATTTTTATCTGTGAAGAACAGTTTCTCTTGAACAGATCCTAAAGCCTCTGGAACTTCACAGGAACATCCATGCAAGCCCTGAGAAGAGCTGTCTTGAATATGAGTACATTGCTTGCATAAAAACTCTGTATGTGCGCCTTCCTTTAGACATACATAAGCACAGATGGAGAGAACAAAGCCCCCCACTCTTATACTTGTTTGGCTTTATTGATATTTTCTTCTGATAGTTGAAAAATTCTGTTTGTAGTTTCTCTAGTTTCATGAGAAAGTTATTTCTTCCTTTCCTTTAAAACAAGCCCAGAAGTGATAAACAGGTTAGTTTGGCAATTTTTTGTGGGGGGTGTTTGGTTTTCTTAATTTAAATTTATTTAGTTGTCTTTTACAGGAGGGAGAAAAAGATATCCACTGTTCCCCCACCTGAATCCAAACTTGGATTTTCTTGGCTTTGCAAAATTTTGAAATTTTTTTGATGATAGCTCCAAAAACCCAACGTTTTTCATCCACCTCTACAGCTGCATCCATGTGTCCAAGTGCTCTGCCTAACTCTCAGCAATTGGCAGAAGATCAAATTCTTCATGAGCTGACAACCAGAAGCCATTATCATGCACCGTGGAGTGGTGTCTTCCGAGCTCACCCTGCCCTGATCCTCCTGACCTGAATGGGTCAGGTTGTGAAATACCAGTGAGTCCATGCTGGGAACTGATGCTTAGAAGAATTCTATGATTTCCGTATTTTTGTGGACATAGTGGTGTTCTAGCCAACTCTTCCCACTCAGAGACATGCCAGAGGTTCCAGCATTGCCCAATAAATTAGTGTCAGGCTCATAATTCGATCTGGAGTCCTCAAGAGGTAGAGAGGACACCGTGGCTCTACACAGTAAATTAGGTGATTTGTGACCTCCACCATTTAACCAAATATTTTTACTTATTTACCACTAGACAATGCCTGGTTTGATAACTTTTCCAGATTGAGCAGACTTGCACTGCACACCGTTTTCTACACTGTGACTGCAGAAAATACTGCTCTGAGACAGTCCCTCCAGGCAGGACTTTCTAGTTGCTTCTGAGACTCAAGGTTATATCTCTGTAAAGCTTTTTTCTATGTAATCTGGATCTACAGGTCAGGATAAATTTAGTTTGAGGGGTCTTTCACACAACAGAGACCTGCTTTCTGTATAAATTGTGTTGCAGGATTTAACTCACCGTACTGCAAAAATTGAGCTTTCATGTCCTAAACTCATTCACTGCTTTCTGCTCTGTATTGTGCTGTTTAGGTAAGCCAAGAATGATACAAAACAAGAAGTGGATTTCAAGTAGAGGTTTTTTACTTCTCTCTACATCATCTTCAGCTGTAACTACATAGTTCAAAAGGCATTTGTAAAATTCTTAAAGAGACTTTCCATGTTCTTGAGTAGTTACACTAACTTTTTTTCCAGAATATGACTCATAAAGTCTTTCTTTGGGATCATTGTTTTCCAGGATATCATAACATACCATTTCACAGAAGAGTTTTTTGAATTGGCTTGTATAGGCCAGATGATAACCAAATTCTGTTAGATCCTTGTGCATCATAGCCTTGCCCTTATCTTTAGTTAACAGAACACCAGGCTTTTTCCATACTTTAAAATGACTTAAATTTTTTTTTTAAAAATTACGTCCCCAGTGCTGTTTGATGAAACATATACAACAGGATAACCCTCAGGCAGAATCACCCCCAGACAATCTGACAGGGAACCACCCCTTTTGCTAATGATTTCCCACTAATAGATCTCTTTTAGGATCTTGCAGTCACTTTTTCCATATATTGTATTCTTCATAGGTTCTGACATTTAATTAAATGGAGACAATTCAATTTCAAACACTTAAAGAAAGAGCAACATCGTGAAATTGAATTGTCTCCATTTGTACAGAAAGTACAACTGGGGGAAATAAAGGGATGATCAATTCTTTCCCATACCTCCAGACAGGATCACCAGTACCAATACCTCATTCCCAGAATATTATCTTGAGAGGTACCTTTATCATCCTGTTGTGCATCCTTGTCAAAGTATAAATTAGGTTTTGTGTGACAGGACCTTTTTAAGACAGAGCAGTGTTGAGTGACAGTACATATTTTTCTTCCTTCCCCATTACATTTTTAAAAATATCTTCTCATTTGAAGTGTTTGTGTTTAAACATCTTTTCAAATGAAGAAATGAAGAATCTTCACCCTGCACTGCAAGAAATTTCATCTACCTCCAACTAGATATGATCAGGCTTTTAATCTCTAGCCACAATTACAGCTTGATTCAAAGATCATTAAAGTCAGCAGGAGTATTTGCAGTTATGTAATAAGCCAGGTCTTTCCTACCTTTTAAAATGTTAAAATAATTGTCAGCTGCTTAACCTGAGGAGAAGTTCCAAATGGGTAAATTTC
>VZRR01006115.1:290007-333990 GCA_013398015.1 Oreocharis arfaki
GAGCAGTTGCTGTCACCTGTGTACCCAAATGCCCAGCTGCAGATACCCCTGCTACCACACTACACTGCAAACCACAAAGTAGAGGCTGTGACCATGTTTACCATCCTGATAAACTGCTGACTTGGATATGTGCATATTTTGGCTATGTTTATGGTTAGCCCAAAGTCCTGGAGCTTTTTTGCATAGTCTAAAGCACGAGCATAAAAAGGAAGATGTATTTGCTGAACAAAGATAGGAGTCATGGACGGATCTCTCTGCGAGGCAAAAATTATTCTTGTAGAGGCACATTTCAATCCAAACTAATTAAAATGGTTTTATATTTGTTTAGACACAAGTAAAATTAAAATTCCAGATTGCGATTGAACTGTTCATCCTGTTCTTTATGCTTCACTCTGAATTTTCTGTTTCAATGAAACTCCAAATGCTCAAAAAGAAGATTAAATATTCTGGGTTTTTTGTTTCTAATTTTGAGTTGGACTAAAGAATCCAAGTTTTTCCTAAAGCACACGACTACATCTGTTTTTTTAAAAAGCTTGCAATTCCTCTTTCATTCAAAATGTGCTCATTACTGCTATGAAAGTTATAATGAATACAACTCTATATTGCATATCATTCAGATATGAGAAAAAGTATGTGAATTACAGAAGTGGATGAAGATCCTGTAGCAGATGCGTATGGCATAATTTTGATGAAGAAGTATCACAGAATTATATTAAAATACCAGAGAAAAAAGGACTCACACCCCCACCTTCCTAAAATAACAGAACTAACTTGGAATCAAAGAAGAAGAAAGCTGCTCTGGGTGAATTATAGGGTTCCCCCTGGCTGTATTGATCTTTGTTCAAGAACCTTCTCTCTTTCATCTCTTTAGCTGTAAGATCAGGGTTATCTAAGGATCTGCATCTTCGGTGGCATGAGTAGCTTTCTGAAAGGAGTGTTGTAAGACAGACATGGAAAGACTGGACGAAGTTTGCTTCTCTTATCCCTCAGAAAGCCTGTCTGACTCTTTGAATAACTGTCAAGTCAATATATAGCACAAATTAATTATCTCATTAAATCCTCAGTGAATATCCTTGCAGTAATTCAAATACCTCTCACTAATGAATAAAAGGAGTATAGACAGGCAGATCTCAATGGATGAAAGCTATCACTGAAGAGTAAGAAAAACAAGTCCTATAATAGCTAAATATTTCATCTACTCTGAATGAATGGCTTTGCAATGATGTCTCACTTGGAAAGAGATGTTGGAGAGAAACTCAAGTGCTGGGAAATGCCAACGGAGGATCATCAATACCTTATTTTTCTTGAACTCACTTTTGCGTGGTGCACCTCCTACATTTCCTAATTGCCAATACTTATTTACTAATGCCAATTTTGTGCTGCCTTATGAACACACAACCTTCTTTCAGACCCTGTGGTCAACTTTAAAAAATAACTTCATGTATGCTTTTTTAAAAATTCCCCCCCTACTCAGGTACTAGATTAGTTAAAAACTGATTCAGAGGGATTACAGTGCCCCTTCCCAGAATGATGTTTCTCTATTCTCCCCTCGTTCCAGCCCGCACCAGCTCCAGGTGAAAGCCAGGACACTTGCATTGCTCTCCTCTGGGTGACTCTGACCACGTGTCTGTCTCACAGCCCCCATCTAAGGAACACCTTGCTTGGCCCAACACCGTGGTGCTCGTGCAGTGCAATTTGTCACAGCCCTGCCAGGGGCTGGTGAGGCCACAGCAGAACTGGACAGGCCTTTTGGGAAACAGCCAGATAACAACCTGATTGCCATTCCTGCTGCTGAGAACAACACAGAGAGCCCATGGATGACTGATGTGATCAAATTCAGGCAATATTTCCTTCCTTTTCTTGTTTTGTTGGTAGTAGAAAGTACAGTCCCTGAAGGGCACTAACTTATTATTACAGTCAATTGAGTGTACTGAGTGGTTGTGTCTCAAAATACCCATGTGAGAATATATTCTAAGTCTTCTTGGGAGTCAGTGAGTAAACTCTGGCAATGCTGACAAGCCCGTGGAGAGTTATTAAATGCAGAAATATACCTCTGCCACAGGAAATCTCTCAACCACAATTTCCTGAGGGTTATGAGAGCATTTTGGGAAAAGGATCATTGTACAGTCATCTTTTTTTATGTTTTCCAGGAGGCAAAAGTGGCAATCTGCTATTGGCCACTGCTTGATAGGAGGGGTTGGAGTAGGTGGATTCATCATGGAAAGCAGAACTACTGATCTCATGTAGTGAAGCTGATGAGAGTTTTACTGAGCACCTTGTTTGGCAAAGACTTCTCTCACAGCTTTCTCAACGGCAAAGTATAATTACTGAAGTAAAAGTTCTAAATAAACTTATCAAGTATCAGCACTAGTGATAAGAATTATTCTAGTACTTGCCAAGCTGTGCCTGAATGAGCTACCTTCTTATTAAACTGGAGTCTTATCTTAAACCACTCCTGTTACTTAAAGACTTCCCTGAATTGCTCAGTTATGGGAAGCACCATCTGAGTTTTTCTGATTTTGTTGGATCTGCGGTGCTAGTGCATTGCTGTGGTTCAGAGCAAGTGCCAGTACAGCTTTTCTCTGTAGTCATTGCTGTAGACAGTGCTCACCTGTGCTAAGGAAGCAGAACCTGCCACTTTGGGAAGGGAAAGGACAGTTGTGTCACTTTTAGTCTCTGATGCAGCAATCCCAGACACAGTCAGAAAGAGTTTTCCAAGAGACGTGGGACAGTAGGGAAGATCTGTGAGGCAGGAACATGTCTCTCAGGAGAACGGCTGAACAATTTGTCCATGGTCAAGAGATTTAAGATCTCTTTCTGTATGGATAATCACAGAGACCAGATTTTGAAACTACTTTTATTTATTTTACCCACATGGAGTGAATATGCCAGAAGAAAGGTGGATGTTGGATTACAGGACATTGAGAACAGTATAAACATACATATACATACATACATATCTATATGAATATGTACATGTGGTTATATTTGACTCCTCCTGCAATTTCCATGTAGTTCACAGTCCCTGATCAAATTTTAAACCTATGAAATCCAATATCAGCTAAGCTATCTGGGATGAAATGGGATTGTTCCTTCTGCAGTGCTCGTGATAATAACAGCAAATAAAAATTCGGACATTTAAGAATCCTCAGGCAGTCAAATAATCTTTTTGGGAAAAGCCCTAGATAGTACAAAGCAGGCAATGGACTCTGCTGATAAAATTTCTACACTGTTAATATTTTGCATTTTTTCCATTCACACTTTGTTCTATCTTCTCACATGCCACAAAAGTCCTTCCAATGACCTTCTACCATACATAAAATAAGCTCCAGATTTTGGAGGGTCACTTGACAAGCATCACTGTTTTCCATTTCCGAGTGTAAATAATGTATGGTTACTCCTGGTGCATGGATTCCATTAAGATTCCTTTCTCATTACAAATGCAAAATTGGGAAAACTAACCTATTGCTTCCAAAACAGCTCACTGCCTCTTCCTTCAGCACGTGAGCCACTCAAGCACATGAAAACACTGACGAATTGCTTTAGATTCAACATGACTTCCTCCTCCTATATTGGTTTGGTTTTTCTTTTTCCCTAACAGGTCTAACAGAGCTGAACACACTGTTTATGCCATCCCAAAGCAGATGTCGGTTACTTGAGCATAGTTCTAATTTCTATTTGAAATTCATAGAAATTTTTTATGGACTTTGGATGGGAAATGGCTGGGGCTGAAGTTAGTGTGACAGACTGCACTCCTGACTGAGCAATTCCTTGAAATATACGTAAATGCAATGAAATTCAAGAGCAGGATCAGTGACAGTTTGTTGAGGCAGATTGTAAGCAGAGGTAAATGTTGGTAGGGTGGCCACAAAACTGGTGTCTAGGTGGTGTCAGTGGGCAACAATACCCTTGAGACTGCCTTTGTAACAAAACTATGGTCTTAACTGTAAGGGTTCAGTGAGAAAACACCCAAATGTTCATATAAAAAATGATATTAGTTTGTATGGATCTGAATTAGCTTTGGGATACTTCAGTACCCCATTTCTGCCCACACTTTCTCCCCAAAAGCCACACCTCTGTCCCTGTTGTGACTCACACACCACTTGGATTTCTGTTCCAGTGTCCCTAGGGTGGTGCCATTACCATATACCTTCCTCCATCATCCACAAAAACTATAAGTGTGTAACCACCCTGGGATTGTCCCTGACAACCAGGAGTACTTCATCAAATGAAATTATAGCTCCAGTTTATCTGCTTGTAAAATATGGCAAATGGTATTTTCTTCCTTTATTAAGCTATTTGAGATTTCTGAGAATTAAAGATGTGGACATAAAAGAAAACTTGGGGATGCCCCATCCCTGGAAATGTCCAAGGCCAGGTTGGATGGGCCTGGTCTAGTGGGAGATGTCCCTGCGCATGGCAGGCAGGTTAGAACGAGGTCATCCTTAAGGTCCCTTCCAACCCAAACCATTCTCTGGTTCTATAAAAACCAGGACCTTTCCTTTGTGTGTGTCTTGCCTGTCCTTCCCATCTCTCTATACAACTATTTGTGTGCTCAGTGGAGTGAATTCCTCTCTTACAATCATAACTCTGAATTAAGTCAAAGACCTCCAAACCTTTGGTCTACCTTTGAGCTATGCTATTTAGTGTTGAAGCAGAGCTGGGCACAGATATGGACAAATTGTCTACTTCTCTTCTTGAAAAACACGGATTTTTATGCTTGGTTTTTTTTTGAGCACAATTGCCATGAATTTTGCACAGTTAATCTAAAATAGTCACAGAAACTGGCATGACATTTCAGGAAACTTTCCTATTTAATGGCATACTGTGCACAGAGTAAATAACCAGACCCTCTTCCAGTCCACTTTACAACCCACTCAGGTTACAAGGTTGGCTCACATGACAGCTTGCTCTGGGCTGAATCATCCACAGAGCCTGAGCTCACAACCTCTGCAACTGCAGTTATAATTTTCTATGACTGGAACTAAACTACCAGGTTCATTGCCTCAGAGACAGTAAGAGCCTTATCAATCTCCTCTGCACTTCAGCCAACGGGAAGGAAGTAAAAACCATCATCATACCAAGTGTAACCCATGACAGAAAAAGCCCTGGATCTGTGTTGTCAAATGTGTAAGCCTCACCTATCTGTTTTACTGCACAGCATCAAAAACCAGAGAAACTCTTCAACAAGTGCAGCTGATTTCTTGAAGATTAATTCACTGTGTGATTTATCTCCTTAAAACAAGACAAAACATTGCTTTTCATTTCAGAGACAGTGAGAGACAGAGCAGGGACTAAGGGATCCTGCGATAACAGTGTTGTGTTAGTTGAATGTTTAAACAGCCGCATAAAACCTGAGCAATTCACTAACAGCTAAGCAGATGTGGAGTAAGCTCTGCAGGAATGCTAAAAGCTCACACTTATTTACAAATATATTTTATGTTCCAAAATATTTTAATGTTCACCATTAAAAGTAGTCTCAACTAGGATGAGTGAGTCAACACCGTGGGGGGAGATTTTTATCCAAAATTCAACTGAAATTTTTTTCAGCCAAAATCTGCCTTCCAGGTTTTCAGTTTGAGTAGCATGACCCACTAGGACCTGAGAGGGCTCAACTCCTCATGGCCAGGCTCGCTACTCTTGCACAATGGGGTCCTGGCTACTTGGACTAGGCTGAATTGCCCTGTTCAGTAAAAACTCCTTTTTCAGGTATTGGTTATGGTGAATAGAACTCTGCTGTGCTCTCTAACTTGATTCAGTCTGAGTGTAACTATTGCGGCATGCACTGAGAGAGCATTGTTTAGTGTTTACTGAAAAGATTTCTTTTTCTTGAGCTCTCTTCTGCAGGGACTCACACACTCACCTGCACTGAAATCTCAGTTGGCTTTATCATATTTTATGAGTTGGGGGATGGGAGGCTGAAGTCGCTCTCCAGTACCTATTCCTCCAGGCTGAGAGTGATTTTGAAATGAAACTCTCAGGGAAGAAACCAAAGTCTTTTGTAGTCACTGTCTTTGCACAGTAATACAACCAAAAAAAGGTATTAGAACAGCATTACACTAAGTTAACGACTTTGCCTCGTTCATCTGTACAGCAGCTAACGAAACATTATGAATGCAAAGCAAATGGTGTGTTCAGGCTAGTTCAGGATGCACATGGCACCTGAATGTGCTGCATGAATTATTCACTCTGTTTTTGTTCACCCCCCATCATCCCTCCCCCATCACAGACTGAAGCTCCTTTCCTGGCTGTAGCAGACTCCTCTAAAACTCTTCCCCTTGCACTGAGGAAAGTTTTGTTTCTGGGGTGTCAAAAACATATGAGCCAGGTCACCCAGTAAAAGAGAAATGATAAAATATTAATATGCTCAAGGAGGGAGAGAGGGGAGGAGCTGACAAGCTTCGTCCCCGTGTTAGCGAAGGTCTTCTTTCTCATTATTTAGTTTTCAACGAACTATGCCAAGAGTGTTGTGCTTTTCTGTACCACTGCTCTTTCTTCCCATTTAGCTTATAAATGAGATAGCTGGATAGACTGTGTGGAGCTGCTCTTGAGGCAGAAACTGCCTGTCTGGCACAACTCAAATTTCCTCAAAATCAAGGTATGCTTATTTATGGTGTTGGCATTCAGAGCCAACTCAGCTTTGCATCAGTATCAACTACCTCTCCCCACACTTTCCTCCTATCTCAGTTGCCAAAAGTACTGTGATAATTGCTGTTTGACCTCTGTGACCCTTTTGCTAGTTTTTGCAGCCAGAAAAAAAAGGATATTCAATTTTGACTTCAAAACAAACATAATGTGTTTTTCAGCATTGACCTGCTGTTTGCCTGTTAGCAGGAGGCAAACATTTGTAGTGATTTGGAAGGCACACAGAAAACAGATTGATAGAGAGTCAATCAGCATGCCAAATACCTTGCTATTTGCTCTCATGAAAGGCTGGTGAATCTTCTTTTTTGTTAGCTTTTGGTTGTTTTTGCTTTTTCTTTTTTTCCCCCTGGTTTTCTCCTCTATGATTGCCTCACCTACAGGAGAGTTGATCAATTTGTCACAATCTCATTATAATCTCGATTACTGCAACGAAGATAGTGTTTCTAATAGCTTATTTTAAAAAATTCCAGGGTTTTTAGAGTCATACAGGTTTCAGCCTGACAGACCAAGGTGTATATTATATATCACTGCATTGATGCCCATCAGGGAAAACCTAGAGGTAGGAGACAAGTAAACATATTAATTGACTGAAAAGTCCTTGGGCATTTTTAGTCAGGGAAGAAGTAAGAAGCATGAGTATGATAGGGGTGAGGAATATTTGGGGTCCTGCCCCCTCACTAGGAACAATTCAGAAGGTTACAATTGACTCTGCATTGAAAGAGCTTGAATAAAACTGTGCCTCTCTCTGGACTTGTGGAACTCAAAGGTGAAGTACAGTTGGACAGATGAATGGGAGATAAAGCTTGAGTGATGGGAAGCCATCAAGGTTTTATGCCCTGTGTGTGGAAGTATTACAGTATATACTGCCCTGAAGTGAGCTTTCCTTCAAAATCCAAGTCTCCTGCTATCTTATTTCTTCATACTTTTCCATCTTAAGCTACTGCTAATTGTGTGCCAGTCCCTGTGCTGGCCCCGTACTGTGTCAGTCATGGCAGGTGTGCCATGATATCTCATCCTCACACTATCCTTCCTTCTCTCAAGGTCTCTCCCAAGGCATTGTAACAGGCTGCCCAGGAAAGTGGTGGAAGTGAAATAAAATCACCTTCCCTAGAACTTTCCCAAAAATCTATGGATGTGGCACATTTGGGGACATGGTTTAGTGGTGAACATATTGGTGCTGGGTTAATGGCTGGAATTGATCTTAGAGTTCTTTTCCAACTCAAACAATTCTATGACTCTAAGACACGAAGGGTAAGACAAGACTCAATTCTGATTGTAGCCTTCTGCTGCATCTCTTGTCCTTGGGATATTTCAGTGCAGTTCAAAATACGAAGATTGAGCAGATGCAGTTGGAAGAAGAGGAAAATAACCTGTCCTGCTAATCCTCCTTTCCTTTGGACTGTACATTTGCTGCATTATTCCTTATTATTGTATCAAGCTTCAAAGAAGAGCCAGAGAGACCAGAAAGTGGCATGCAATCATCCTCTCCAGGTGTTCCATTGCTGCCTTCTCCACTGTTATTGTTGCTCCAGGCAGGCAGCATAAAGAAAGTGGCATGTTTATTAGCTCACATTCAGCTGTGCTTGATTGATATCTACACAATAGCGAAACAGCCTTTTGCAGCCGTTTCACTCTCAGAGAGGGATGCTGTTTTAATTGTCATAGTCAGTCTTTTGTCAAATGTTTGTGTGCTGCTGAAGAACCCAGGGTAGCACAGTAGCTGTTACTGCAGGATTAATGAAAGGCATGTTCTGTTTACACAAAGCTGACACTGAGTTAAGTGACTACGTAGAAAAAGATCTTGGCTAATAAGTGCCTAAGGACTGAAGGCAAGGAAGTCAAAATTCCAAGCATCCAGGGCCTGTCTTATAAGGAATTTTATTTTTAGGCAGGAAATCTTTTACTGTTTTGAGAATTATGATCATGATAGTTGCTCTTAACCATTTTAATGAGGACATATAATAGTGGTATTGTTTTAATTATTTTACAATAGTGCTCAAGAAATGGAACAGAGCTTCATGTGGAAGTAGGTTAATTACCCAGATCCATCACAGAAATTTTATATAGTACAGCCCAATATAATCATCCTTGAAGTCAAGAGATTTTCCATCAAATTCAGAGTTGTTTACACTAGACCTAATAGCATCAGATTTGACCCCTAATTCTTATTTCTTCACTTGCCCTGATGGTGAGGGAGGCAGAGATTGAGAAAACAAAGAGCTAACAAAGCTTATCTGATACAGATTTAAAATATGGAAAAAATGACTATGGATGGCAAGGCATCTCATCTAGAAAGCAATTGTTCTATAAAGTCTTCCTCTCCAGTGATGTGTTAGGATCCTAATGCGTCAGTCCTGTGAAAGCCTCATCGCTGGTTCTCATCTAAGAAAAGCACTTAAGCACCTGCTTAACTTTAAGTCTTTGAATGCTCTTGGCAGATGTCCTAAAATATGATTGAGCTGAAAGCAAAATATTCAGCAACTAAAAGGAATTGTCCTATTTAATGACTGTTAATGATGCGAGAAAGAGGCATCAAATTCATTCTAAAGTGTTACCTACAAAGAAGCAGAAATTATTCATTGCTTTAATGCAATCAATAAGAGTATTAATCCCAGGAGGAAACACTTGGCAAGGGCAAAGGTGCATTACGAGTCCACTGTAGCTTAAGAATAAATGTCCGCTTTGTTCTTATATAATTATCTGTCAAATGAGCCCTCAAAGCAAGCTCTAGGCATTTCAGAGACTTGAGAAATACTGGGAGGAGCCATAAAGATTTTGGTGGAGGTCAGGTGTGGGAGAGGAATGGAGGCCAGAGAGGTGTATCCTTGTCCTGGGACAGATCATTCCTTCTTTCTGTTTCCCTCTTTCTTTGCCCAAAGCAGCTGGATCTGCCAGCACAGGGAGAAATGTTGCCTGATTTGCCTTCTGCCTTAATTTTGGTAGCTCATCACTTCTGCAAAGTGATCTACAGGATGCTTTGCTCACACACATGATTTGTACAAATTATGACGATGTCAATGCACTGCGGTGAACTGGCAAGAGAGAACAAACGACACAAAGACAGGCGATCAGCTCGATTTTGTACTTGACTGCAGCAGCAGTGAGATAAGTTTTGTGCTGCTGATAGCTACATAGTTCTGCTGATAGCAGTTTTTCTGGCAGAACTTGTGCACTTGGGTGGGAGAATCGGCAGCTTTGTGGTGAAGACAAAGGCACTGACTAAAATCAGAGACATTTCCTCTCACTAGCCCTACCCTGCAGAAAGTCATCGCTTGATTTTTGATGTTGTAGTTATTGTCTCCAAGTCACAAATAAGATAAATAATGTCTTTGTTAATCAGAAAACCCAGAAATCTGCATTTGCTGGTGTAAGATAGGAAATATATACAAACTGACGCAAACTGGCTGAGCTCTTTGAATTGGACTCGTTAAAATGAGACTGTTTCAAGTCACCTGTCTGCGTTTTGCTGACATTTGGCAAGTGTTCAAAACCAGTTGTTTTACTCAGAGAATATTCTGTTGGATAATGGCATGATTTATTTGGTTAGCCTTACATGTCTCTGCTGCATTGGCACAGACTATTAACTTTCATCGTGGAAGTAAAAGAACATTCTTATTATTCTTATTTCTTCTTGCATCCAAACAAAAGAGTCTCCATTGAGGAGAAGACAAATCTATTAATTTCATTTAAAGGAATCTCAATTTCCTCTTTTACCAGCTGAAATATCAGCGAGGGTTAATGAAACAAAACAAATGAAGCTCAGTATATTTTCTTAAACTCTGTTCACATTGCTCAATCTCAGCCTTTTTGTGGAAGTCAGCAGTTTAAAACCCCACACACTGAATATTCATAAGAAAAAGATTTTAAAAATGGATAATTTTGGTTATTTGTTTAGCCAATATTTCATAAAAGGGAAGTGAAAGGAGGAAAGGCATCATCCTTCTTTTACTCAACTTGTTAGTCATTCACCATGAGCAAGAGCATGTTCGCTCTGCATTTCATGGGGAGAGGATAATCTCAGTAGTGAGAGGAGTGGATCAAAACCTACAGGCTGCCAACACAGTTTTTCAGCTGTTCTGAGTCAAGCAAACTCCCGGAAATACAGGGAGGTTCTCAAAAATAACTGCATCAAATGCACAAATGTCCTAAACACAGGCGTTCAAAAATAATCCTCACTTTGATGTGAGGAAAAATCTGTATGTTTTCCACTCTTCCCCCAGTTTTTTCTCCTGTACCTGTCATACACTTTGTCACGGGAGAAAAAACCCCTTACTCACATGCTGCAATTACTGCAAGATTGGGCTTTGATTCTGAGCATCTCTGATTACGCACTGTACCAACAATCCAAAAAGAGAATCACGCAAATTCTCACAGCTCCTCCCTCACCCATCAGCAGCTGTCATCAGATATCACTTCTGTGTGTAATTAGCCCTCATCAGGGGTAGATCAAAGTAAGAAGCCAGACTAAGGTTATGTAAAGTGCCTAGACGTGGAGAATAGAAAGAAGTCCTATTAGTTGGGGGGAAAACTGTGACGGGAAGCTGGGAAGTGGGAGAGCAGGGAGCAGGTAAGGGAGCAACCCAGCCTTCCACCACCAAGGCTCTGCTGGAGGATGAGAACAGATCAACAATGCCATGAAATCACATCTGGTAGCTGTGATCACCAGATCACAGATTCAGCTTCACCAGATTCACACCAATCAATGCTTCAAACAGCCCAGCTCTCAAAGGACAGTTGGCAAACCCTGCATAAAACACTGTTTGCACAACTGATTTTCTCTACATCCAAGTTATAGTGATAAAGATGCCGAGGTCTCGATGAGTATGGGAATGTAACATCACCTCCTAAAGATGATTATTAGGTACAGGCAGCAGGGCAGAGAGAGATCTTTGCACAGGAGTGGTGAGATTTCACTACTGATGGGAAAGCTGTGGCTTTTTACACATACTCTCTCCCTTAAACCTTACCTGTAACAAATACGTATTTATCGTGTGAAAAATGAAAATGAAAAAAAAATAGATCAGGACACTTGCTGTTGCTATTGTACTAATTTTGACATGAATTTGAAACATTCAATAGAGTCATAGTTACATGAGGTAGAGTTAAATAGCAAATTCTTTCATTAAGAAGCCAGATATGACGTGATCATCCAGTCTGTCTTCCATAGAGGATAGTGTAAAAAGGCCGAATTAATTTCTGTTTTGACTAGGACACCTTCATCAGTACATTTCAAGCTCCTCTGTAGTTTACTTACAACACACATCTGCCTATTTTTCATACATGGGAGTGTTCTATTATCACAGCCATTACTGAATTAATGACATATTAACACACCAGTAAAGAGACGTGATATCACTGTCACTCCTTTAAATCAACTGAATGAAAAATGTATTACAGAACCTTCAGTTTCTTGCCAAGGTTCTATTGTATTTGGGGAGCAAAATGGAAAGCTAAGTCAGAATTTACTCAATTATGAAATCAGAGAATGTCTGAACCTCTGGAGATGATCTAGTCCAACCCCACTGCTAAAGCAGGTTCACCCAGGGCAGGTTGCTCAGGATCACGTCCAGGAGGGATTTTGAATGTCTCCGGAGAAGGAGACTCCACAGCTTCTCTGAGCAGCTTGTTCCAGTAAAGAAGCTTTTCCTCATATTAATTTACTCCTGAAACTATTACTTTACATTCACCACAGAGAACCTGATCACCCCAAGAGATTTGCTGATAAAGAATTTGTGCATTAGAGCCAGACAGTGTAGGACTTTTATCAAAAATGGAAGGTATGATTAAATAACCTCTCTTGGATTTTTTATTTTTTCTTTCCGAAGAGCACAGTTATGCATTTATAATACAGGATACTTGCTCACCCATTTCTGGAACAGTCTGACTGCCCTGACAAAGTATCGTTTGACCTCTTTCCTGGCTTTCTTTCCATAAGAAAATATCTCATAATATTTGACACTGTTTCCAAAAACATTACCCCAGTACATTAGATTAAATTTTTCCTAGATGCAAGCTTCTAGAGTTCCTTTTACAGACACCCAAAGTTTGCTTCATGTAAGTAGGCATGCACCGGTGTCATAGAGCAACTAGGGAAGAAAAAAACCTATTAATTGTATAAAGTTCACTTGTGAAAATCAGCTGAAGAGTTTCTGCCTTTTAGCTATCAATTGAATTCTCAGTGATGGCTGTGGCAGAGACAGGAATTTATTAAAACACCCAATTGATAGATAACGTATTTTCCTATTTTCTACAATATTTTGAAGGTCCAGCTATGTCTGAGACCCTTCTTGGTTCTATGGAAAGAAGAAAAAACACCCAGCATTTCAGCAATGTCTTTTTCTGTGACCTATTTCTTTTCTTAAAAAGACTGCAACAATTCACACCCAGGATGCATCTACCACAACACTCTTCATAAATCGTCCTTATAATCACAAGTCAAGTGACCCTGTGGTTTCATTCATTGAAAAGAGGTTTAAAAAGATTTTCTTAGTGAAGCAGTGAACAGGAAAGATAACTCCCCTGTCCTTCCAGTTGTTTATCTTTGTTTGCCTGTACCATCTCAGATTTCCCTAAACCTTGTCCTTTGATGTATTCAGGGAATTCAGGGTGGCTTCATATTCAATTATTGCCTAAATCTTAAACTATTCTTAAAACAACATTGTACCAAACAGTCCCGATAGTGTTTGCACTCTGCAAATGAAGGGTGCTGTCAGAACACACTCTCCTGTCGTAGGTGCCCTCATGGCAATCCATTGTCTGGCATATCAGAGTCTTACGAGGCAAGAAATGTGTTAGAGTGTTAACTTCAAGAAGAAATTATTTGGACAGAGGCAGGCAGAAAAGGAAAAGAAAAATGAACAGGAAAAGTGAGGGGGAAAAAGAGAGCAAGGAAGCTGTTGTAATCAACTGATTGAAGGAGAGAAATATGCACACGGTTTTTGTTTAAAAGCAAATCCAGGTGCTGCAGCTTATAAGTGCAATGATGAATGAGTAGAGCAGACGCTGTTTATGTGAGCGTGGTCTATACATTCACTTTTTCTTTTCCTATCTTTCAGCACAGGCACAGTGCATCTGTGTGTTTTGAATCGGTCAGAGGTCCCTTGGACCCTATATATTAAATAATAAAAACTCACAGGATACAGATGGCCAAGCTCTGGCAACAACATTCTCCCAAATGCGACTTGATTTGAAGTGATGAAAAAATGTTCTTTGAAACTGCCCTTTCATCGAAACTTGACTTTAAATACCATAGACATTTTCATAAAAATACATAAAATCTCTGCTCGATGGAATGTGGGTTGGTTTATTTTGTTTGGTTTTTTAGTTTTTTTTTATAATTTCAAATCTTTCCTGCTGTGTTCTTGTTTTTTATGAAAAGTTAGAGGTAAAAAGAAAGAAACATGCAAAGCTATCACAGAAACCATGATCATAGAATATCTCTCAGAAGAAATAATTATCATTCAACCAGTTTCACAAATCACCACATCATCTAAAATCAAAACACCACTGACTGCAATCAAACTTTCCACCACACCTAGGAGTCTGCCCAAAAAGCTGCAGACACCACTGCTTTCCTGCATGCTTGTCTAATGCAAGCCCAGTGTCTGTGCAACAAACAGATGTGTCAACACCCAAGTTTATGTGCACTTTACACAGTGCCTTTGTACAAAGGTCAAAACATGGTGGGTTTGGATCACAAATTCTGAAACAACTGTAGCATAATGCTTGGTTCATTAAAAGAGCTTAATATCCAGACTGATGATAATTTATGATTTTATTTTTTTCATCTACCTAGAATTGTTAAGAATCCAGTCTCCTTCTAATGCCAAGAAACCATTCTCTAGGATCTCAGTCTAAAATTAATCAAGTACAGTTGTTTGACCTGGTTGGAATGTTCCTCCAGAAAAGCACATCTTTGGTCAATGGAAAAAAAATTGGAAAACAGTTTTCTATGACTCAACATACATTCATGGACAGCTTATTCCCTCCCACTCATCACTTCCTACATACGCATCTTGCATTGCAGTTTTTCTAAGCTTTACTATCTCATTTCCTTGGTATTCTTTTCAATCTCTAGTGCACTTACTGGCAGCAACCACTTAGCTCTCCCCCATCTCCATTTACTCAACCAAACATGCCAGACTTTTACAGATCCCCAAGACAGAGCCTCTGTTTTCCTGTTTTCAGAAACAGCTATCTTTGCCTGTTTTACCCTGGATGCATCTTTCTGAACCCTAGTAACTGGGACTCATGCTGCCTTGCATTTGAAAGTGATTTGCAAGGGACATGACCATCCATAGATCAATCTCTCTTCATCCTCCTTGGAGGAGTTTCTGCCACAGTAAATGTAACTTACATCACCTCTGGCTTTCTCAGCAAAAAAGACCACTTCATTTATATAAATCAATAGGTAATCAAACAACCCTCCCACCACAACAACTCAACAATCACCACAAATGTGTCTTTTTTTCTTGTTTTTTGACACAGCCAACAGCATGGGAAAGTGGATAGGACGTTGTTGATGCCACGTTATGTAAGTATGCATGTATGTGTTTATGAGAAAATTGATCCATTTCTTAACACTGATTTATTATACTTCATGACCTTCAAGGCAAATTGAGATTTGAAGCACAAATAGAGCTTCAGGTGTATGCCTGACATGCACTGGCTTTCACCACGTGCCCCACCTGCTTTATCAAAAACCAATGATAACACCACAACAAGCAAAACAAATTCCCTGATGTGACTGCTCCTGAAATGTGGTTATTTTATTTAACCTACTTCAAAGGCTGATGCTGAGCCAGAGTATTGTAGCAGGCTGAATATCAATCATTCATGATTGCATTGCTCTGTATCCCTGGGGATGGATGTGAGGATTTTTATTGAAGTTCTAGGCAGTTGTGAAGAATTGTACTCTGACATCTGGTGCAGGCATTTACCTGATTTCTCATCTATCAGGAAAAACTCTGCTTGCTGCTGTCCACTGACATGTGTAAGCAAGGCAGGGCTGGTGAGGAGCATACAATGGTGGGCAGTGCTGATACAACTCTTTTTTGAAACTCTATTTTTTACTCTCTTTCCTTAAAAAAAAAGAAACTGCCCAGAGGGTAACCATGGTGAAGACAAGCCTCTCAGCGTGAGCTGAAGATGAAAGTTGTAATGTTTTATGTGTGTCTGCAAAGGGCTGGTCAACAAGTCTTGAGTGAACTTTATCATTTGTTTCAATGACGTGTTATCTCAGATACCCAGGGATAACAATTTATTGTGACAGCCTCATTTTTCTCTCAGATTGTAGTCTCTTTCATGCAGATTCTCTAATCTTACCCTTCAGCTCTCTGGTATCTGAATGCCTTCCCAGCCAGCAAGCAATGCCTCCTGGCACAGTCCAGTCTCCCTCTGTTCCGCTTGCCTGGAGTGGGGACCATTTCCATGCTGCTGTGCCAGCTGCTAAGGCACTCCAGGTTGACTATGCACTTGCATCACATCCCTGCCATCAAACCAAATTTACAGTCTCAACTGAGACACCAGCATGTGTGAAATCTATGTTTGCTCTTGAGGCAGATAAAACATTGCAGCAGAGAAGCGATAGCTGTCAAGCCCCCCTCACACTTCAATCTACAGCGTGAGGGTCCTGACCCCTCCACCACAAAGTCAAATATGTGAGCTAAAACCCTTTTCATGTCTTCATTGTTGAACTCTGAGCATGGTGATGGATGCACAGGCATTCCTGGGGACTCAGGTAGAAGCATGTCCTGAACAACTTGCAGGCGTGATGGGATAACTTCCTCACCAGTTTCTCAGATGTGGCTGACTGCACAACTGCTTTCACTGCAAAGCCAAACATCATAATTTCACATAATGTTAAGGACGTTTTAGGCTGGGCTGAGTACCCTAGCATAAGGCAGAAGAGATGTGAGACTGATTTAACCAATGTTTGGTCTGGAATGCCAGCTAGCAGATGAGCGGCTAATTTTGGTTTGTTGGTTTTTGTGGGCTTTTTTTATTTGTTTGTTCATTATTTTCCAGGCACCTGTGGGTCTTACTGACTACGTGAACACTTCTACTGTGGCTTAGAGAAGAGTAAAACAAGCCAAAATAAACTGATTTCGCTAGGGTTTAAATCAAGTGTATTTTGTCCTCACATTCCACTCTCTGCAGCCTGCCAAGACGCAAAAGGCCATTTGCTCAGCACTGGACATTATGGAAAGATGGTATGAAGCTCTACCTGTTCTACATCTAGAGATTTGTAACAGGCATGAAAACAGTTCAGACATGGCCATGTCAGTGGATGACACTTGTATGGCCTCAGGATGGTACCAGCATAATTTGGTAGATGTATTTTGTCTTTTTTTACAGACTGTATCATTAGGGAAGATGCCCCTCACTAGAGAAATAGAGAAATTTGTTTGAATAAACTTCACCATGGAGTGATAGATATAGATATAGACAAAGTCCTAAACATAACAACCAAGCCTAGAGGGATCAGTATGGACTTCATGCTTCTCACTGGTGGGGGACCAAGGTGAAGTCACTAAGCCAGGACGGCTCTTTATGACTCTGCATGACACACCCTGAGGAATTTGGGGGAGTAATGGTTGCAAACAGGTGGAGTGCTCCTGATATCTCTCCCACAGACTGTTGCCTCCTAGACTGTTCAGAGCTCTACCTCTTTTTGTCTTTATGACAACATAATTTCTTTTCAGTGGTAAAAATGGGAATAAGTATTTTTAATACACTTTTTTTTTTTTTCTCCTTGGCAGCTACAGATTGAGAAATGCAGAAGAGCAAATAAATCTTACCCCTTTAAGGCCTTTGAAGAAAATGGCTTTTAGGAAGGTCACACTCCCCTCACTAATTGTTCAGTATTTTCTCAAGGTCTAGCAAAGGGCTTGAATCAATAATAAGTTGCACACAACAAGCTAGACAGGTTAAGTAGACTTAGAACTCTTGTCAAAATACATGACATTAATTAACATTATGAAAGCAAAATAATAGTAGTACCCCATAAAAACTGCATTAGGGAGGAGACAGAATAACACAGGTCATGTTAACTTACTGCATAAGGGAAAGGAGGGGGTAGCATTTTTTTCTGGTGAGAATTAGGAAACTATGTAGTTCAGAGGCAATAAAGAGACCTCAAGTATCTCAGTTCAGACGTGAAAAGTGGTCACATGTAGGGAAACTGGTGGACCCAAATGGAGTTCAACTGAGAAATGGTGGGACGTTACGTGGATGTCAGGTCCAGTTGGGCTAAATGCAGCTGCAATGGTCATGATTTTACCCTCTGTTTTGAAAAAAAGAAGGAAGGAAGGAAGGAAAAGAAAGACAGAAAGAACAAAATATATAAGGTAAGTAAGGAAGAAAGAGCGAAGAGAAATAAGCAAAGTGAAAGAGATTCATCCTAGCCAGACCTATGCCTTCCTTCCTTTTTTCCCTGTCAGTAGTGGATGATCATAAACCAGCCAGAAGAAAGGAAACAAGGAGGGAAGGAGAAAGGGAGAAACTGTACCTTCAGGATGTACCGGGTTGCTGCTATTGTGTGTTCTACCATCTGTGCCACTGATACCCTGAGTACTTCACACTAAGGAAAAGCAGCAGTATCAAAAGCTGCCCTTGGCCACACCACAATTCAATCCTGCCTATGTTGGAGTGACCTCTTTTGTGATCTACTGCTATGACCTTGCTGCTGATTTACGGCTTCTTGCCTGAGACAGTGCAAGGAGTCATAAAAAGTTTTTCCTTTTTTTCTTTTTAATTCTATACTGCTGCCATCAATAGCTCCTCTTTGGATGTGCTCTGCAAGCCTGTGAAATAAAACAACTCCCAGGCCTCTTGACCCTTTTATTATTTTCTCTTCCACTATCTTTTTGTGCCATTTAGGAACCATAAAAGAATAAAAACTCAGCAAACTCTCCTACCAGTTCGTGATGCACTCTAAGTACATTTTTATAGCAAGTTTAACATTAATGAGCACCAATTACTCTTGGAAATCATCATAAAAGGCATAAAAAGGCTGATACTGTATATTTGATATACTCCGAAGGCTATCTTCAAGATGGAAGTGCAATTTTGAGAAACATCCACAAATTCCCTCCATGGGAAGGTGGTAATTTCTGAGTACATGCTGCCTTTGTGGTTTAGGCATGCACCACATTCATGGGCCAGACCAATACTCATCTTTGAGAGGATGGAATTTGCACCCTTCTGTAACAAAAAAAAAAAAATCACTTTACTGAAAAGACGTCTTCAGGATTGTTACTGTAAAATACTGTCATTAAATATATAGGAGATAATCAGCCTTTCTTCTCTATTTCTCAGTTGTGCAGAGAAGGCTTCTTTCAGAAAAGAATTAGAGTGGCATAAAGTAAATAAGCAAGGCTGAGAAATTGTTCATAGTTCTGTGAAATCATATTAATTATAGAAATAGCAACAATAGTAATAATGTCTCAGCAATCACAATTTCTAGGCAGTAATTCACACCACAGTTAAGTTAATAGGACTTCTCTGGGTTGTAAGAACCTGCTGAGCTGCCAATATTTGTGGAGCAATCCCATAAACATGTTGCAAATTCCACAAATATGATACCTCCAAGCCAAGACATTTTAGAAATTCCTAAGGAATATTTTATTACTTAATTAAGAATCACAGCTGTCATCAGAGGCAAAAAAAGTATTTAAACGACAGATAACACTTCTCTACCGCTACGCTTTTTTGTCTCCAAGGTAGATAGAGATGGACTTTTACATGACTGCTGACAAATTTATGCCCATTAGTTTCCTTCAGAACAAAGTCAGCATTTGCTGTTTATCCATGCACTCTTACAGGAACTGAGTAAGTTAATATTAAATGCATATTCCCTCTCCTGTAATACTGGAAGTATTTTGTGGGGGCTTTTCTGAACAAATGCAATATGAAAACCTAGCCCAAGTACTTCCTAAAATATCTGTCACTACGACTGGGCTTTATTTTCATGTCAGAAATTTCAGCCTGAACTACGGCTTGAATCATTCCTGTAACAGTACTCTTAGAAGAACTAAATTGTGTTGTTCAGAAGATTTTGCATTGTGGTTGTAATTCCATGAAGCTATTTGAGCACGTTTCCTCAGTGACTCCAAGAATTAAATTTGTAGGCTGTGTATGTCAACCTGTGATGTCTCTCTCCTCTTTGTTGTTTGTTTCAAAAGAGGATTCATTCAGAATGAAAGGAATTATGAGCTGGGTTTCCATGCAAACTACTGTGGGCTCTTTGTATTGCCCTGAATCTCAGAAATAAAGGTAAGTGGATGGGGAAAGGCTACACTGGCACAGCTACAGCTTTGGAAGCCATAGCTGAGCTATTTTTGGACTGCTGATGCTATTGGAGACGCAGCAGCAAGATTTAGTGTGAGAGGGAATGGTTATTGCAACCATCAGCATGGGCTGAACTTCAAGATACAAAAATTCCCTTTCCTTGGCATGTCTGGTTATCCTAATGCAACTAGCTGCATAGAACTCCTGCAAGGTCAGCAGGTGCTGTTAGTCTTGACAACAAACTTTCTGCTGGGACAACCTTCCCATGGAAAATCTGTGCTTAATTCTGAGTGCCAGAAGCCTGGGCAGACATTGTAACATGGATGGATGTAAGGATGAACCAGATGGAAGGACTGCAGGATGAGTGGCTTCCCTTGTCCCCAGCACACTGTAATTTCCCATGAGTCATTTGGAAGGTATTAAGAGTCACCTAAGCCACCCTAAAAATAACATTTGTTTCTTCTGCTTAAAGTAGTGACATTTAATTATAGAGGAGAAATGTAAATATCTTTGAAATATCTCCACCTTTGAAAAGCTCCCTTAATATCCACAAGTAGCTGCCAGATTTGTCAGATAATAAATCAAAGTCACTTCTCTCCAAACAGGAAAGTGGCAACCAATAAATCTCTGGCCAAACCATTACCAGGCACAAGTACATTGTTTGTATTTGGAAAGGATTCCATTAAACAGAGCATGGCCAGCAAAATCCAGCTCCATGTTCTTCAAGAGACTTGCTTTGCACATTTCTGTACTAAAGCACGTTTTCCTGTGACTTTCCTGGTGCAGCCCCCATGCCACAGAAGACTTCTGTCAGGACAATGCAATTCTTTCCACCACCCTGAGGAACTCTCAGCAGAGCATCACAAAACTCTGGGGTTTCAAAAACCTGCAGCCCTCCAACTAAGAATCTAGCCTAAGAATATTTATGTTTGTTGTTATTTGTGATTCTCTTTCTAAATGTTTTAATTGTATAATTTGTAAAATTTTTGTTTTCAGGGGCAATATATAAAAGTAATTGTATTGTTAACTGCCTTTTCTTTTTTTAGGAAGAACCTATAAATAATGCACAAGCTCAGTCACTTATGTTTCATTTTCTTCTTAATTTTTACTTTCATGAGATCCTATTCTGCAAAATGGATTAGATTGCAATCTGTCTGGATTTGTCTCAAATCTAACCCCTCTTCATATACTTCACATCCCCTGCTCACTGTAATGCCACAACCTTGGCTGTGATTGTATCAAGATAACAAGGTTCTGTCTGTCCTATAACAAATGGAGGCCAGGAAGGTAACATAATACCCAGTAAGAATGAATCTTTTAAATCCAAATATATTGCTGATAGCAGTGCTTTCTGTTGAATGCTCATAAGCACTGAGGGATGCTGGATTTTTCAGGTTTAGTGTCAGACCTCTTATAGTCTCTGTGCAGCTTTGGGAATATGCCATTCGTCAGGATCAGACTCACGTTTTTCAAGTTGTTTAAATAAAACTATTGGTATTTTCTTAGGAGGAAGAGTTTTCAGTCTGTGATTAGAGTTTGTAAAAAAAACCCCAACAACAATAAACCCCCCCAAACAACAAACAAACAACAAACAAACAAAACAAAAAAACCAAACCCAAAACTGGTCTCATGAAAGAAAATGTTCCACTGACTTCAGAGAATGAATCTGCATTGATGCAATAAGCTTTGCTTTTCATATCCACCAAGGGGAAAACCATGCATTTATCAAATTTCACCCCCCCTTCACAGCTCTGTGAAAAGTCTTCGTTTCTCCTATGTACAGATTTTATGGACATTCTACCAGCCCCTGACACAAGAATCTACAAGAAGCAAAAATTTCTGAAATGTTTTCCACGGTTTGCCTGGTTTTTACTGGTTTAATCCTCTCTACTAACATATGGAAATAGAGCCTAGAAGTCATTTGGGGTAGGGGAAGCATATGCTGGAATTAGTATTGTTTACTACAATTGATCCAGTGCTCGCTATCTGTGGAAGAGCAGCAGCTTTGTGCTCCACAGCTGAAACTGGATAATGAAAAGGAAACTGAAATTGATATTCTTCTGACAAGAGCTGTTGAGATCCAGTTTTCAGTCATCTCTGCCTTAACACAACCACACTCAGGAGGCTACTTTGGCTGCACTGTGGCTTTAATCAAACACACCTCTCAGTTTTGCTTTTAGAGACCAAATGCTCACACCAGTGAAACCACTACCAAGACTGACAAAAGTTGTATATGTCTGTAAGCTATCCAACAGCAAGACTTACAGATCTTGTGGGCAGGTTTCAGCATGCCAGAGTCAGTAGCCAGATTCTCAGAAGCTTTTGGCACATAGTATGCAAAGCTGTTAAGTGGCTGAAAGGGAGGAAAGAGCCTGTGAAAGTCTGGCTCCTGTCGGGCAGTGAGACTGAGCTGGAGAATAGCCCTTCCAGGCACATTGAAACTTGTCCTGTTGCTGCCAACTCTGGGCATGTTCAGCAGGTAATCAGTGTGTTCTGGCACTGTGGCTGCCAAATCAGTGCCTCTCCTGGGCTCTGAAGTGGCACACACACAAGTAAAACAACATAGGTAGAGATACCTGCACACAAACAAAAACATTTCTTGTCCCTGATATTTTTTATCAACACTCTTTCAAGCTTAATAAAAATTGCCCTTCATTCCTCACAATCCCAGCTGTGACACCTCACAGCTTCCTGCTAAGCTGCACAGCTCTCAGAACTAAGCAGTGTTTTTATCACCATTTGACAGATGCGAGCTCGTGGAGTTAAACACTCCTAACTTGACTCTCAACTCCAGCTGCCCTCTGCACTTTGCCAAGGCTCCTGTAAGTGTGCCAGCACAATCAGCTTCTGCTGGGGACAGACAAGAACTGGTCTGCCTTTTCAGGAAGAACTTCTCTATCTGTAGTGAAATACAAAATTTTGCCAAATATGTGTATATAAACATATATATATGCACACATTTACACACATATTAAAAGGCAGTCATGCATGGCTTGAGAGCAATTTCTGGTTCTTGCATTTCCTGACTTCTATCATAGCTCCTCACAGAACAGTTTTTGTTTACATTCCTGTTTAACTGGGGCTAGGACACGACTGCTGAAATTACAGATAACAACCTTGTCTATCTAAGGCACTGATTTAGGTTTGGAACTATTTAATCATTGATTTAAAATGTTCACAACAATTTGATTTTCAGAAGGCAATTAAGAATAAGTGTTAGACTGGAAGAGAACAGAGTAAGAGTACATTGCCTACAGGACAGACAGACATCCTTTTTCTGAGAAAATGGGATGAAATAAGGTAACATTTAAGAAACTGTTATGGAATAGCTGTGCTGAACAGTCAGAAAACTAATGTCTGAGTTCTTGGCAGCTTGACCATACAGAGCTGGAGACTGAGACTCAGCCCAGGACACAGAGGACACACGTATCTGTCTCCTATTTCCCTCCACGAAAGAGCAATCAATAAAAATTATCAAATTTCTATCAAAATCATGGAAAGAGAGGATTGATGAAGAAAAACGATTGTGTGTCTGACCTAAAGCTAGCATCAGTTACAAAAAGAGCATCAAAATACATCAGCTTCAGTAGATCAGGCCTTCAAGGTTGTTTCTACTGATCAATGTTTCACTGTTGTTTCAGATGCTGCCAAATAGCATAAGTACCAATAATAAATTCCCAGAAAAAACCCAGATTGAATGGACAGTGTACCAGACCCTTGTGCATCCTGATTACTCTCCCCTTAGAACACATAACTGGGCAAAAGTATTTTTGACTTCTCCTTGAGGCTGCACAAACATTTTTCATTTCATAGGTCATATCTGAGAGGGTCTCCAGAGAAAGTGTGATATTAGCTTTACAGGCTTTTAAAAAAAGTTTTGGCTCAAATAGAACAAATACAGCCAAGACAGCAGCAACAATACTCTCTGCGTTGCCCTATAAATATTGAGTTCACAATGCAACATGTGACAATTAGGGGTGATCTGTGCTGTAGACCAATACACAATATAACAAAAAATGGAATGAGGCCAGTACCATATTTTAAAACATAACATCCAAGCAGCCATCATGCAGCAAAGCCTTATAGAATCACTGAACTCAAATTAATATAAAATCATGATTAAGAGAGATATAGAAAACATGGTTCTCCTGACAATCCCAGCCAGGACCATTTACATCTGCCTTGTTTTGTTTTTCTGTTCTGTTTGTTATTTCTATTCTTGAAGTATGAAGCAAACATCGAGTCTCCTGGAAGCCAGAGGCAATACTTGGTGATTTTTTTTTTTTTTGCTGATAATAAAAAAATAAAATTAAAAAAATCAATAAAAGAAATTAAGAAAATACTACATTTAGATAGGTAGATATAAAAAATTCATCTTTTGCTATAGCCATAGGGGAACTTTCAAGAAAAATTTTAGCATTATCTCTGGTCATTTCATGCAGAGATTGACAGAAAAATAAGCGAGTCATTAAACATTAACAGTATCATCAAAAATGGAACTTTTTTTCCTTTTTGGTTTTGTTTCTGGTTTTATTTTGATTCAAGATGTAACCCGTAGTGTAAGAGCTACACCTGGAAGAGAAAAATCTCAGCATCTCTTCCAGTGAGCCTAAATGGGAATAACTGCAAGACTGCCTGCCAAACAGTTCAGATGTCTTTAGACATATAGAAATGAAACATGAAAAGTTACATTGGTTAATAGCTGAAACAATAGTGTTTTGAACATGGAAGTTGAAATGCAGAAGAAGTTATCAGAAATAACAAAGTTTGTAATATAAACTTAATATGAAATTTGAAACATTAATTCTTAAAGTCAGATTAACACACTGATAAAGAAAACCTGCTGTGTCTGGATTGTTTCTGTCTAAAATCCTCCTATGAGAACTACATATATTTCAATATGGCAAGCTTTTGGCAAATTAAATCTCCTTGTCTCAAAAAAAGAGAAACAGGACAAAAATTGATGGCCCTTGTGTTTTAGACATCCAAACTCTATGTTCTGCAGGTTCTTTCTGAACTTTGATTTATGCTGTTACCTCTGGTTCAGGTGAAGGACTGAATAAGGGAGAATTTGGGGGATTTTTCCCCTTTATAGAAGAAGGTGATTACAAGCTGCAAGGGTAATATTAAGGATTTCATTAGGGTCCATAAACAGGTGCTCAGTTTCTGGAGTTGTATTCACAGGTTTGCCACAGGCAAAGATGCTTAAAGCAACCCTTTCACTTGTCACTTTCACTTGTCCCCTTGTTTCTTTTGTCACCTGCCTAAATCTATCCTTCTGCAGCAGACATTGGCCACTCTACCTTTACTGGAAGCTGAGCAAGCAAGGTGGTAAAACTTTCCATATCCCTGGCTATTCACAGAGAGATACAATTTATTTTTGCTGCTCAGGCAAGCAGTCCTCTGGGCTGCATTTCTACGCTTTGCCATTTTTCATTGCACTCCTTTTGGACGAATTATCACCATCTATTTTTGCCTTTGGTTGTCCACTTTACAACTAGAAAATATATTGTGTATTTTGACAAGCAGTTGGAACTCTGAGTAAAAACACCAAAACAAGCTACCAAACAACACAAACCAAAAACCCCAAAGCAACAGAAAACTCTCCTTAAGAGGGTTTTTTATGATTCATTATCTGACTTCCAAGATGTGGATTACTAGTCACAGGAAATAAATGTTACATGGCTCCTTCAGTGTTCAGAGACAGAATTTCAGAAAGCTTCATTTACTGACACGTAAAACAAAAACGAAAGATTTTAATTCCTGATTATAAGAAATGCATCGTTTTTAAGGAAAAGGGCTCTGCATCTATTAAGCCCTGCTAGCATCCATGACTCAAGAGGAAGCATTTAATTTTGCCTTCTTTTCTGCTATTTTTCTAATTTTGAATGATGCTGAGAGGGTAGAAATCATTCCACTGAGCAAATTTCAGCAAATAAACTGACAGTGAAGTGAATGAGGCTCTCTACATGACAGTTCTTTCTCCCTGTGCAATCGCTAGAGAAGTCTATCCATAAATGACCCTTGGTTTCCATTTAAAAGCCCATCATCTCGGTAGGAAAAGTCTTCCAAAGCCCTCTGACTTAGAGAGAAAAAGCTCTGCTAGCTGGCCTAAGGGCAATTTCTTCCTTCTGTTTACCTCTTTGAGAGGCAGCAGCCCAAATACATTGCTGTCTAGAAAGCCCTGCTCATAAAATGGGGAGGCGGGGGTGGAAGGAGGAAGGAAGAAAACAAAAAGAAAAGAGATTCAGAGCTGAGGCAGAGAGAAAATCAGGGTACTGTATCCTTTGGTGCAAGCAGCATGCAGGCATGTGTGTCAAGAAGTGCGTGATTAAGACTTGACCCGAGATCCACCCCATTACAGCCTCTCTTGTTTCCATGGGGCCAGACCCACGCAGCTTTCCCTGGCGGTGCAGTTTTACCTTATGGAAGCCGTTTGTCATAAGAGGCATTGCAGGACGCCATGGAAAGCTGGTGATGGGATTAGAGTCATCACCACGCCAGTTTGCCTCTGACTTTTACTAATTCTTTCAAGCTAACATAACCCATTAAAATAAAACTCAGCCCCTGCCTGGATCAAACTTACTGCACGGGCTAGACCAGAATGCGCACTTGCTTATAAGGCACTCTGCTCCCTACACACACAAAAAAAGGACTGACTTTTCCTCCTCTCTGGAAAATGATCCTCCACAACAGCTGCAGCCAGCCTCTGCAACACTCCCACAGAGAGGAGCAATCATTTAGGGCTCTTCATTGGTGTATGTGACATAGACCCCATCGTGAGGGATCAGTCTCAATGAAAAGTTCTCTCTTTCCATTGACAGCAGAAGATGTTTAAACGATATTCAGGAGAGGTCAACACCCTGGACAACTTCCTTCCCTGGGAAATTCAGCAGAACAAAAGAAAGTTCTGTTTTGTTTTCCTTTTGGGCTCTTAGTGCTGACAAACTCGAGCAGAAGACTTCCTGAAGACCGGGAAGGCTGCAGTGGCCGTTGCCAAAGCTGTCTCCCACAGAGGGAGCTGCCAACAGCAGGCTCACATTGCTGCTGCTGTCAGTACCACGGACCTGCTAAAGACTTTTCCCTCTGGAAGACCCCTCATCTGCCATATATGGATGGACACAGCAATGCTGAGAGAACAAGATCTCATCCTCAGGGCACAGAACCAAAGCATCTCTTCCATGCCTTGAGGTGCCTGCCTGTGCCTCTCTTCTCTCATCACACCCCTTCACAAGCTCACACAAAGCCTCTCATTCCCCACCACTGCATCCCCTCCTTTTGGCCTCTTTGTGGCAGGAAAAAGAGCTGAGAGCCTCCCCATCCCAAGCATCAGGCTTGACCTCCAGCAGGTTTTTACACCTCCACTAGCATCCCGGCTCTTCTCATGAAACAACCAGACCAAAACCCGAACGAAACTCCTTAACTACCACGCTCCATGGCAGGGCTGCAGTTGCATTTCCAGTGAGCTGCAGATTACCTTAAAGATGTCCATAGCCTTGTCATTACCTGAAATAGCACATCTGAAGATAAATCGTTTTATACAACTGCATTCTGGCTAATCGCTGACCAAAAAAACCCAAGCAGTGAGAGACTATCTGAGCTGCCTGAGTTGTACTGAAAAATCAAGTTCCATGTATTTCTAGATTTTTCTAGAAAGACAGCCTCAAGCCCAGCATCACTCACTCTCAGACAAAGCTCAATGTGGAAACTGAGACTTGACAGACGAAGTGTCTCGGTAAAGACGCACAGCTTGGAACAAGTCAGATAATTTGTAGTAATTGCAAGTGGCTCATGCAGAGCCATGAGGAGAAGCCTCCCTTGAGTCATCTTCCACTTAACTTGGATTTCTTCCAAGAAGATATTTGACTTAGTTTTTTTTTTAATCAGAGCCAGAAAGAAATTAAAAAAGCTTTTAATCACTGTAAGAATCCCATTTAATCAGACTACTCTGTTTCTTCAGTACTGATGAATTAACCTGATCACAGTGTGATTTAGCTAAGAGTTTTGATATTGTAATATTAAAGTTTTTCTGTTAGTTGCCTGCATTTATGTCTGTTACAAACCCTGCTTACAGAAAAGGGTTGATAAGAAAGGTCTTAAATGCAAGCCCTGCCCAAATTAATGAATTTCCACATTCAGACCCTGCTATTCTTATTTTCCAAATGGGCATCTTCAAATAATTACTGTGAACTATCCTATGATACAGATGATTCTAATTAGGCAAACTGAAACCAAGTAAAAAAAACCCAGTGTTTTCTAAGTGGACTAGATGTTTAAAGGGGAAAGGAAGGTAAGAATCCAAAGTAGCTTGGGCCGTAAGTTACCATGACTGATGTTGCCATCATATTCTCCACTTTTGCACCCTCCCCAGGGAATGCATTCAGACATTGGACTCACAGCTTTTTGGTTGGCTGCTTTGAAATGCACAAGCTAATGAAAATCAACCCACTGCTGAATTTGGAAAAAAACCACAATCACAAGTAAGGCAAACTGGTTAATGTGAAGTCAGATGTAACAACATGAGAACAAGTTTAAACTCATAGCCCAGTGGAGTCATGGCCAGAGAATTTTTCTGAAACCATATGGTATCTGCCATGAGAATGTCAAGAAATATTGTTCCTAGGCACACAGCTATCTGAGGGATGGCAGATGGAGGAAACAGTGCAGTGCCAGCATGTCTAATTAGCTCGGAGACTCTTAATTCCTTTGTAGTTTTTTAAATGCCGCTCTGTCAATATCTGTTCCAATGACCATGGAAGTGGAAGGGAGTGTCTCAGCTGACTCTGGTTGGTGCTGGCCTCAAACCCCCACACACTTAAGTGAGAAAATATTTGACTGCTGGCTTGTTGCAGAGTTGTTTGCAGGACACAGGGAAGAGAAAGCAATGGATCAAAATCAAGGTGGAGATAGGGCTACTTCTGAGCATTAAATGCCCAAAGATTTAGTGTGGGCCTATAGTAAAGCAAAATTTTCACTCTAAAACCAGATTTGGAGTGTTTTTGTGTGTGCTTATATCAATAGAAAAACACCCTGAAGGCTGGTTTCCTTTTCTTTTTTTCTTCCTCTCAGAAAAGATTACTTTTCCCCTCCCAGTTAAAACTGTGCTGCTTTTTCTGTTCCCATGATGTTTTCTCATCTCCATCCCATGCTCTTGCATGCTGACATGCAGCAAGACTTCAGTGCCAGGGATCCCACTTCCCCAAGGGTGGATTATTGTCACATCAGCTGCCAGGCTGGGTCCAGTTGCTGTACTTCATCCCATGCCAAATCTCCCTGTCATAGGAAAAACAAGGCATACAGCAGAGGGACAGTCACCCACTCACTGTGTGGGCTCCAGAAAACTTCTAAAGAGCAGAGTTTCTTCTGCATAAGGGGATCTTTTGCTGTGCTGATTCATGGCACAGCAGAAGGATTCAGGCCGGCTGGGCAAAGAGATCATTTTCCTTTGCTTTGGGAAGGAGCTGGCAGACTGCACAGGAAACCTCTGCCCTGAGCAGCACTGACCTTCTTAATGGTGCCTGCTCAAACTGGGCTGGGAGATCCTCTCACTGTATTTATCTGCCAAGGGGAGCCAAGCTGATGCCTGCTGCCAAGACAGCCTTCACACAATCCAGTGTGACCAGTCACACATGGTCAGCTCTGCCAGCCTGTACCCAGGACTGGCCTGAGCTAATCCATAGTGAGCAGTTAGTGACTGACCAGTGAGACTTGTGCTTGCATTACACATTTCCTCAAACAAACCTCACAAGGGTGGCTGAGGAGAGGAAGCATTGCCATTTCTACCTCATCCATATGAAGGTACATGGGTGATGACAGCCCTCAGATAAGGCAAAATAAAGTTTAGCACAAGATTTGTAATCCAGTCCTAAACATTATCATTCTGCACCTTGGTGCACCTCACTCAGCTTGGAGTGGCATTGAAAATAAAATCAGGTCCTGTGGCTGAGAGCCAGCTGGGTTTAGAGAGGCATAGTTTGAATAACTGCACTTTTTCACTGCAGTGTGCTCGGGCATATTTTGGTGTTAGATAAAGGAGGAACACTTCTTGAAAAAGCAGCCTGCTTTTGTTCCATCTCCCTTCTGAGGTCTGAAGGCTGTTCAAGACTGTCCAGACCTTGATTTGCACTGTACAAGGCAAGACCAAAATGAATATGGTCTGAATTGATCACGCAGGGAGAAAGAAATCATTCAGACTCTGAAAATACAGTTCTTACGAAGATAGAAATGTAACACCTACAGAGCACAGTTAAAACCACAAAGAGCAGAGGGTTTGCTCACAAATGTACGTTTCTGCTCATTCTTATGACAGGCGAACAACTAAGTTTGTAAATGTTTAATCACAATTCCTACACAAGAAAATGGCCAGGAACTCTGTCTAGGCAGCCACATAGTTTCTGGTGGGTGTGATTTTTTTTTTTTCCCACTAAGGAAAATAGTTTGATTTATGGACATTGTTTCCATAGCACACAGGTGCATTCATACATACCTGGCCTGACAACTGTGCTGGGTATTATATAGTTCTTCCCCTAAAGCCCTTGCTTCAGTTCATTACTCTTTTAGAATTATTGCCTAATGGGAAGTTAGATCTTTAAAAACTGAGTTTTGAATTGAAATCTTACTGAATGCTGCTTTTGGCTTGAGTTTGTTCCACTTGAGGACTCTGCCTTGAAAAAAATGGATAGGAAGCTTCATACTCTATAAAGTTCTATCCCCCTGTTCTTGTATTTTTCAAGTCTTTATAGCAAGTCTTGTGGGAAGCTTCTTAAACTATCACAAAAAAAACCAAACAAACCAGTCCTTATCTTGCATGGGCTGATATAGGACAATTTTGTGTTTTGATATGGTTCATGAGGAACTGTAGACAAAACTAAGGATATTTTCCTTCCCTCTTCATATAAATAAACATAGCTATCTAAATACAGCCCCAGTGTAAGCAACCTCTAAACTCTGAGACAGATTTTCTCTTTCTTTCTGGCTTGATATTCACAATTGTATAGTGTAAGTTTTTAAAAAGATTTTGTATGAAAAACCCCATTTCCCAACAGTGATTTATTTTCAATTTCTTTTTAAAACGACTTGCTGGTTTTCCTCAACATTTTCTATTCCACAGTTTTAACCACATTCATAATGCACTCAACATATGGCAAAATCTAAGAAAATTCAGTCAGAGAACCATTTGAGTAAGTGGAATGAGACACATTGCCTATTTAGCCTTATATATTGCTTGCAGGAACTGCTTTTGCTTCCAGAGAGAGAAGTTTCACTAAGCATGTAGATCTTCAATTATTAAGTGTAATGACTCAGAAGAAAATGTTATTTTCTGTCCCCTGGAGATAAGTAACTTATGACTTCAATGATACACAATGGTAAATATCCCAAAGCTTGAATTCTGGAAAGCAGCGTTGTATCTACAACTTTGCAAGTCAATGCAGAATTCGTGCTTGTTTAGCAAACCCCAGTACTGCATGCATTGAGGTGTGAAGTGATTGGCAAACACACCCAAAGAAAAACGAAAAAAAAAATTATATTATGGAAGCACCTCACTAAAGGACTGAGAGGAAGCACTTATTTTCCTTTAGTTACTGGTTTGAACTCAGGTCAGTCATCACCAACAGATATAATCCAAAGGTTGGTGTAGAAGCATTTGACCCAGATGGGATGTGTTGAGCCCCGGCATTTGGTGCAGCTGTGCACAAGACCAGACCCTGTAGGTCCACAGAAAGCCCAGTCTAGAGAGCACTCCACACTACCAGCCACCAACCTGCCCTTCTGAAAAACTGAAACATTATTGAACCATGGAGCAGATAGGAAAGATGAGTTTCCCACTTGAAATGAAAAGTGCCTGTACTCTTGAGGTTGAGTTCATGAGCACTTGTATCAGAGTTTATGCTTCGTTTTCCCCAAAGTAAGTAGATGACAAACTTTCTGAAAAAAATCTGTCATACAAGCTGCCCTGCCCATAAAAAAATAATCACTATGAAAAACAAAACCAGAAGTTTTATCACTGTATTCTTGACTTCACACTGCATTACCAAAAATTGATCTGTGCATAATTAATAGCTTCCTTTAGCTAATTTGCTTCATCTTGACCTTTGAAAGCATTTATTATACAGAGAACACTCTTGCATTTCAGATAATTCCCTACAAGCGCTCTGATAACACAGTGAAGCTGATAACACAATGAAACTCTTAAGAAACCTGTTTAATATCAAAAAGAAGAAACAAAATATTTTACTATTAGAGTTCTATGAGAACCAGCAAAGAAAATAAGTTATCTATTGGATAGGAAGACTTCAGATCTTAAAAATATTAAGCATCAGCTCCGGTTCCTTTGGCAGCAAGGCAGTGATCTCTCATTCGTAAAAGCAAATGAATTACGGAAGTGATCGATGAAATGCAGTCCTGACGTGGCAGGTGTCCAGATCAAGCTCTGTGTACAAAGATCTATGAGGTCACCAGTGCTCAGCAGTGGGCCATGGGGGAAACTTTCAATTATTTCACTCAGAAGGCACACTGGTAATAAACTTACCGCGTATCAGGAACATTATATTTCTTTCATGCTACTTTGAAAATACTGGTTTGTTATGAAATTTCTGTTTACTCTCCAACAAACAAACAGCATCTGCCTACATCAGAACCAAGAACAATAAGCAATAAATCGCAGCAGCAGCCAGGATAACAGAATTGTTGAGGAAAGATGGTATCTGTGCTGCGAAGGGACATATTTCCAGATGCCATCTCCTCAGGAGATGTTCTGTAACAGCATGAAGTGAATGATGAAAGACATCAATGCTTAACAGTTTGGGTTGATCATGCACTGAAAAACTATTTCAGAAAGAATTGTAAGGTTTGGAGAAGAGATTGTGGAAGTGACACCATGCTATGAGGTCTCCTGGAAGAAGAAGCATAGGGAATATGGCTGAAAAAGCAGTGCACTGGGCCTCACTACAGGTTCTGCTGGTCCTGGACCACAATCCACAACTCTTTCAGTGTGTTGATTCTGAGCTACAGCAAAGCTTAAAGCCAGAGATTTAGCAATTCTAGCCAAGGCATATCAGTACAGAAACACGAATACAGGTATCCAAACATATCTCTTTAGACAGTTGTATATGAAGAGATGCCAACATCTGCCATAAAAATACAACGGAAGCATCCCACTGCTGGCTTAAAGACTGGGGCCAGGCACAGGTTGGAAGATCTGCACAGACATAGGAATTACAGGCCTCCAGCACAAGGACAATACCCTGTTTAATCCTCAGCATAAAAGGCTAACTGAGAGGTAGATAAATGTCTTTTGGGACATATAGGGAGGTGGATGTGTTGACCATGTGGTGTTGCAAGTGGAAAAGCACGTTTTGTGACCTGGGCTTAAAGAAAAATCGCAGACTGAACAATTACTTCTGATATGATTAGAATAAAAATTCCTATGCAGGACCATTAAGTCTGAATGTGATCTAGCTGGGGAAAGCACATAAAGATCCATAAAATCACAGAATATGCCGAGTTGGAAGGGACCCACAAGGGTTATAGAACTCAATTCCCAGCCTTGCACAGGACAATCTCCAAGAATCACACTATGTGCCTGAGAGCATTGTCCAAATGCTTCTTAAACTCTGTCAGGCTTGGTGCTGTGACCACCTCCCTGGGGAGCCTGTTCCAGTCCCAACCACCCTCTGGGGGAAGAAGCTTTTCCTAATATCCAACCTAAACCTCCCCTGAGGTTTCCTGACAGCTTCATGTCCTGTCAGTGGTCACCAGAGATCAGTATCTGGCACTCCACTTCCCATCACGAAGAAGATGTAGGGTGCTATGAGGTCTCACACCAGTCTGCTCTACTTTAGGTTGAATAAGCCAAGTGACCTCAGCTGCTCCTTGTATGGTTTCTTCTTGAGACCCTTTATCAGCTTCCTAACTCTCCTTTGGATGCTTTCTGACAGCTTTATATCTTTCATGTATTATGGTGCCCAAAACTCACCATAGCCCAACACACAATCATACTCTAAATGGATACTGTTATCTATGTCTTTTGTCCTAGAAATAAAAACCAAGCCCAGAACAACAAAATATTGAAGGCCTGGATACCATAATGGTGATCTGAACCAAAGAAAACAATCTCTGCTTAGGATGCAAGTGTTGTATTAGATAATAAGAGGGAAAAAAATAGGGGTATTGTATAGCTTGCAAATACAATAAAAATGCATCAAAGGGATATTTCAAGTTCAAGGTTTTCAAGTTCTTCCCATTTTGGAGGGAAACAAATGTTTTCCTAATCATGTGCAGTGTGGTGCAACAGAAGCTGCCTTACAGCAGAGGAAATATTCTTCAAGGAACAAATGGGAGAGGAAAAAGCCAACAACAAAAACCAAAACAAACCCTGAATAGAGCCTTAATTATGCATGTTGAATAAGATGCTCTCTGGCTGCTTTTGTTTAACATAATTTTAAGGCAAAGTCCTGTAAGCGCTGTGGAGAGAATGTAGATGATAAATCAGGCTGCTCATTAACTGCTCTAATTCTGAGATATTTTGCATTTCCTGCTCAGGTCCCAGTTTAGGCGTTTTTTGTGTGTGTGTTAGTGATTAACCTCTGCAGGGAAAATGGAAGGGGCTAAATGGGTAATCCCAATTAAATACAGCAAAACCATTTATTAGCCAAACGTTACATCTTTTCTCTCCCTTTCCTTGGGCAGTACGTAGTTGATCTCTGCAGGAAGGAACCCTCCAAAAATCACCTGGGCATCAGCAGCTTTAATTATGAGAAAGATGACTACAGCTGTACAAAGGGCTTGCCTGCTGTCTTCACAGGCAGACTGCAAGGTGCTTGACAGTGTTCTGAAGGCTGTGTCAAAAGCACCACGATTGCCACATTTCTGCGGCCAGAAGCTGTGTTCAGGTACAGTGTCAAAGAACATTTTCCCTCAAAATATAGCGTGTTTTGTCCCAAGTAATGGGATGTTTCACAGAGATGTGGCCTCCTTTTCCTCTCAAAAACTCCACTCTCTTAATCCCAACACTACTGCACAGATACATCTGGTCCCATCTGACAGCAAAGGGACTTGCTCTAGTTGAGCTTTTGAGATCTATTCTAGTTCTACTTTTCCAGTTTTTGTCTGAGAGAGAAGATCAGGATGTAAGTTAGCTCATCAGTATGAATATCAAATAATTCTCTGGTGTTCATCACAAACCCCCTGGAAATGAAAAGCCAAAAAGACTCTTGACATTTATGTAAGTCTCCTCCTGCCTAATTGCGATGAAAAGGTATTTGTATGAATTGAATTTCTTTCTGGTCTAAATCTCTCTCAGATTCATGTTCAGAGGATTTTGTTAGATCGTAATATATAAAAAAAAAGTACTTGTGGTAGTGTTTGATTTTTATCATCTGTTCTTATGTGACATTGTTGCCATGCTCCTCTGATGTACTCCACCTCTGCGAGCTCACTCAAGGGCACTAGGGCAGACCCCAGGCTAAGCACAGAAGTGATGTTTGTAGCTACACACAGATTAAAGCTAAATGTCAAAGTACAGAAGGAGGCATTGTAAAGGGTAAGTATTAAAAAGTAATAACATAGAAAAAAAAGTGCTTAGAGCAGGTGAACAGTTTCACCAAAATTTCTTTTGTGTCAAACTGTAGACTCTTGCCCTTTGCTCAGTGTGGAAGCAGGTGGGAAGAAATAAATCAGAACATACCTGAGAGAAAAAAATGCAGAAATTCCTCCATTTTATTGTAACCAACACATTCTCATATCTTAAATTTAGCTCAATGTTCTTTCCACTCAGTTACCAGTGAATATAGCAAGCAAGAAATTATTTCTATGTGTACCATAGAAAATATAAATAAGAAAATAGTTGTTTTTTTCCAGACAACACTTCCAGTGATATTTTGTTGGACAGTCTGAATCTGGGCACAAAGAAACAGAAGATAGGATTCTAATGAGGATTCATTTACTTTGTGGTAAAGAGAAGCAAAGAAAAACAAACCCAGAGAGATGAGACAATGGTAAATGTCTCCAAAGAGAAATGGGCAGGAGGTAGAGCAAGAGGGGGATGCAGATGAAGCAGCAGAGAGCTTTTAAGCTTTTTACAGCAAAGCTTAAAGCCAGAGATTTAGCAATTCTAGCCAAGGCATTAGTCCTGCTTAGTCCTGATTAGTCCTGATTAGTCCTGCTCTACTAATCAAACCACAACCAGAAGGTGAAATCCTGTATCCAGTGAAACCAAAATCTTCAATTACTTCTTAGACTTACTGACTGAAGAATGCTTGGCCAGCCTGTTATTCCCCAAATATCCCCAGACACATCCCATTATAATTCTCCCATTGAAGAGAAACTTCTCAGGAGTTGAGTCCTAGTCACCTCTTCCCTCCAGCATGAGCTGTACGGTGCTTCCACAGGAGCTACAAAAGCAGATAAAGAGTCTCCAGCCAGTACCTAAAAAGCCAAGAAAAGTGGCTGAGAACCCCAAAATGCTCTCTGTCTCTGCTAAACTCGTGCTCTCAGCATGTGAGACAAGGGAACCCTGCAGTCAGAAAGCTTGCCTGGCTTCATGGAAAGAGTCTATTCACTGCACTGGCACAGCATTTCCATGGTAATTCCAGCAAGTAATTTAGTCTCCTTATCTTATTTTTCTTCATCTGGAAAAGCGAGTCAGTAATTTCGCTTTTATTTATTTTGCCTATTCTGATTGAAAGTCCAAGCCAAGCATTCTTTCTTTCACTGCACTTAACTCAAACCATGTAAAATTCAGAGCATGTGTTTTCCGAACTTTCAGGCATCTTTCAGCTTTTCACTGCAGACATAAGGGCTGAGAACTAGATGGTTTTTTTAAGAAAGACAGGTCATCTAGTCATAGGTCTTTTAGGGTCACCTCTTTAAAGGGGCAGCCAGTATTACATTGCCAATAATAAACCCACAACAGTTTTGCTGTGTTTACAAATAAGTGAATTTTATCCACTTTAAAGCCTGTAGATGATATTTTAGTTATTAGGAAACCCTCCACTTTTTCAAAGGATCACTCCTGAACCTCTGCTTCTCCTCTCTCATTTCACCATCACTCTACTACAAAAACACCCTGCACAGAACTAAGCTTCAAGCACAAAAGCAGCGCTTTGAATCAAGAGATTTTGCAGTAGAAACATTCTTGTTGTTGTGTCTACAGCCCTCTGCCAAAGAGGAATGTTTTCTCTCTGCCTTCTGCTGTTCAATGGAAAGCATTCAAATAGAGTGAAGTCCCCCGAGATCTTGAACACGCCAAAGGATGGACTTACTGTGAGGGCTGTGAAATACACAAACAGTGGAATTAAATCCATTTATCCCAAGGCGAAGGAAAGAAGGTCGTTCCAAAGTTACCAGGGTGCTATAGTACAGATAAACAGATTCTGTAAGAGTTACTGAAGTGTTCTGAAAAGAATTTGTTTGCATCAAGAAACCCCACCTACACTTACTGGTGGAGTAATGGATTTATCACATCCTTAGATCCATTCTGCACTACAAATCTTGCAGATGAGCTGGTCAAGATGAAAGTTAAGATGAAGACAGAGGGGTAAAGATTAAATATTCTGAGTAGCTGTGTCCGGAATCAACCGAACTGGATGATTTAATTTTTCTTATCATAAATTCTAGTGCAGGTCTCAGCTGTTTCCAAGCAAGCAGAAATTGTTTCAACCTGGTGCACCTCAGAACTCTTCGAGCTGTAAAGCCACACGATTAAACACCACAACCAGATTTATTGACCATAGAAGACACTTTGTGGAAAGCTCTGTGTTGCTGCAGCCAATGGAGAGAAAAGGAAATTTCTAGGTAGTACTGCTTTTTATCTCAAGCTAATAGAGATTTAAATGATCATTGGAGGTGCCTACCTAGTTCCAACTTTTCTTCAGACAGAGGCAAGAAGAAGTTACAACCTGATTTCTAAGTGCAATATTTAAACTGAACTGAGTCCCAAGCTTTGTACTCTCCCTGGTTCATCTTACAGAAAACTTCTCCTCACTGAATTTTGCCACTGAGGTGCCTGGAACCATAATGATGTTTCCTAATTATAATAAATGAAAAATTATAAAAGCAACATATTTTCTGACTCCAGCAGCATTTCCTTTCAGAACTTGATATACTTTTTTCTAAATGTTATGTAGTACTAGGGATTATGACACTGGAATCCTTCCAGGTAATAAATTGCAGATGCTATCTGCTATGCATGCATGTAGAAAACATAACTTCATATTATTGGTTTGAACCGTGGAGTTAGAATTCCTTTTCTTAAGCAAATATTCTAAGCCTGTACTTGCTTTCCAAGAGATTTTGGTTTGTTCTGCCTGGAGAACAGACAGCTTGAGGAGAAATTAAAGGCCTTTCAGTACCTAAAGGGGCTACATGAGATGGAGAGAGGCTTTTTAAAAGGTCATGGATTGATAGGACAAGGGGCAATGGCATTAAAACTGAAAGAGAGTAGGTTTAGATTAGTTTTTAGCAAGAAATTCTTCACTATGATGGTGGTNTCACTGTGATAGTGGTGAGGCACTGGCACAGGTTGCCCAGAGTAACTGTGGATGCCCCATTCCTGCAAGTGTTCAAGGCCAAGCTGGATGGGGCTCTGAGCATCCTGGTCTAGTGGGAAGTGTCCCTGCACATGGCAGGGGAGATGGAACAAGATGATCTTTAAGGTCCCTTCTAATCTAAACCATTCAATGATTCTATGATGTCTTGTGTTTGAGTGAGAAACCCCATCCAAGGTCAAATTGGGAAAAAACCCAAAACCAACACAAAACATTTGCTTACAAAACCCCCAGAACACTAAGACATTCCTTACCAATTCCAGCTTTAATGGCATCCCTTGACCTTTTGTGTCAATTGACTGGCTCCACTGTGACTTTAGCTGTGTGAAAGGTCTTTAGGATTCAGCTAGGTCAACCAGCTCAGAATGCCCCATGTGGAGAGGAAACTCAGAATAGCACAGAGGCATTCCTGCAAAATTAATCACCAATCTTTTTGCACTTTTCCCCCACTGAAAGGACTAGTTTTAATAGCAAGTTTTGGTGGGAAAGACATTTGTCCTTTTATCTCCAGAGTTCCCTCATTTCACAAATAGTAACAAATAATAACACTTGATTCTCAACTCAGTACTAAAGCAAGAAAATTGACCTTTTTTTCCCACCAAACAGACAGGAATTCTCAGTCAATGTTAGAACTTTTCATATATTAGAAGTCCCAGATTTATGAATGAAGACAGTTTGGATAAGCTGAATAATAACCTTTGCAGGATATAGCAGAATAAATTTACAATGCAACTGCCACTTTTACAGGTGAGCTGTCTCTTTTTATGATGGAGGATAGGATGCACTCAGACAGAGTTCTGTAAGTTCACATGTTAATGTATCTTTTTTAATGAAGTGTCCTAATAAAAAAAAAAGGTGAATTTGCCTGCAGTTGTCTGTGGCAATGCTGTTCCTTTAGAATGGGCAGTGCAGAGGGAGGAAAGCCCTCCACTATTGTGCTGTTTCAAAAAGTATGTGAAAACAGTTATCGGGGTTCTTTTTGTTTGCTACCAACCTGTCAGAGTTGTTAACCTTGCTCCCCTCCCAGCCTGCACTGCTCAACACTAAATCTTTCCTCAAAGGGATCTGCAGAACCAAACCAGCCCTCTGCTCCTCATATTTTGAGAAACAAAAAATACCATCTCACCTATCTCCAGTGCCCAAAATGCTTCATTACACTCAGATGTATCTGCCAGAAGAACCTTTCAAACTCCATGCCTCTGAGTCTACAGGTGACTATAAAAAGTAATAGAGAGCCCAGTTTTGTTCCCTAATGGATCTTGTCTAGAAAAATACATTTTAGTTCATACACTTACTGCTTTGACTTTTTTCTGCAGAAGTATCATACGTGGATGTAAGGAAGAAAGGAATTTGACCTCTATTTCAGCTGAAGTTTCATTCCAAAGAGCAGCATCACAAGCTGAGGTTGAAGTCCAGAACCACTGTTATTCCTGAGCTTACCCATTCTACGTAAACAGTTTGAAATAAAATTACATGTTTTTATTCCTGTACTAATTTAAAGGTTGACGTAATCAAAATATTTGCATTACCTTTTTTATAGGTATCATAATAAAAACTGGTCTAAAATATATCCTATGAGATTTTTTTATTAAGCCATTTTTATAATTAAGATGTTCTACTTCTTGAATTGCTAAAATTATAAGAAAATAATAATATTCCCCCCTTCCCCCCCAACAGTTTGCCAAGTTTTAATTACAAGATTATAGGGCTGGAATTCTTCATTTTCTTTGCTTCTCGATTTAGCAAGTAAGTGGCTATCTAAGCTTCCTTTCCCAAGCTCTGTTTGCTATGTAACACACTGTCCCATGGTTCCCTCTTTCTGACTTTATACCAACAGACAGAAATGTATGGAAACCAAGGGAAGGTTTTGTGCTGACTTCAGGAAGAGAGTATGTAAATGGATAACTGGGCACAAATCCCAAAATTAAAGAGTAGCAAGATTTCCAAACCTAGGGTTTGTTTTGTTTTTTTTTTTTTTTTTTCTGGTTTGGCTGAAAGGCAGATTGTCTCCAAGACACTGACTGAGTCTCTCATTTGCACTAAGGAGGATTGATTATCTAGCACAGCCTCTGAACACACAGCCTTACCTTCAGGTAACCAATCACAAGCCCGCCTAAACATACCCTCTGCCTACAAAAAGCGCCTGTAGGCTTCTTTAGGTTGTAGATTGGTATCGTTGTCATTCAAAAGACATAGGATTAAACCTTTTCCAGAACATCCAGTGAACCACTGAAAGTCTTGAGAAGAAAATTTCCACTAAACAACTAATTTCACAGTGCATTGTAGAACCTCTTCATAGCACTCACCCCCGCTTGCAGAAGCAGAGAAGATTGCTGCTCAGACCACTCCACGACAAGAAATTAATCGCCAAGTATCCTACACTGAGCACAGCGCTTAAACGCAGTGGCTCAACCCCAATAAAATTAAGGCTACTACAAGACTTTTTTGCTAGTTCAATTCAGTGCAGCTGGTTGCAGGGAGCACGGATTTGATTTGGGATTAAATTCTCCTCCAGGATCGGAGATGAAATTCACCTGCAGCAGAAAAACATTCTTTGTAATATTTAACAATTCCTAAGCAGAATTTTGAGTGGGTCACAACTTTTTTTAGGATTGAAAGAAATAGAAAGATAAAATCAAAAGAAGAAAAACAGTTGATGCATTCACAAGCAGTTTAAAGGTGAAAAAAAAATGGTTAATACAGTCTGCTCAGCTAGGTTTTGCAGTGATAGGAAAAATAAGCAGGAGGAGATAGAGAACTTACAGTGAAACATGGGACAAGCCTTTGTATTCATATGTATAAAAGACCTACTAGTCTGTAATGCTAAAAATGTAGAACACGACCTTGTCTTTCTCATTAAATCTCATATGGACTCAGATAACAAAAAAAGATCTGAACAGGCTCAGAAGACTGTTCCGTCCTACCACCAAAAGAAAGTACTGGCTTGGCTTTATTTTCCTAGCAGCTTGGCAATGTCTATTCATATTTCAAAACTGTTGGTGATCTCTGTTCCCGTAAGTCCAAAGTATCTGACTTGTCACAGTTGTATGCATTTTCCTGGAAATCATGGGAGACCTCCATCAATTCAGGAACGTCTTGGGAAAGCCACAAATGTTCTGCAAACATTTGGTGGGTGAGTGGCAATTTTGAAGGAGGCTATACTTGGTTACTCAAACATTTTAACAAGAAACAGATTCTCCAAACAGACAGGAAGGTTGTTGAATAAAAAGGGAGATTGCAAAAGGTTGCCAGGCTGACCCCTCCACTGGATACCAGGTCAGTGTCCACAGCTGCCTGTAAAGAGAAACTGCTTCCTCACAAAATAATATTGGGCTTTACCATGACATGACCTCGGATCATTCTCTTTTATAGATTTAGCCCTGTTTGCTGGAGCCCTCATAATAGTCTAGGTACAAGACAGGAGAAAAAGCTGATGCAGAAAGAGATGTGGGAAACGGCTCTGTTGTTGCATTCTGCTGGCTCTGAATCTTTGGAACGTTTCACAACTGTATCAAAAGTCTTTATCCATCCTTAGGTTAGGTTGAGTCAAGCTTATCTCCTTATTACTGAAATTCAAGAAGTTAAAGAAAATATTGACAAAGTAAGCATATGTTTTCAGTTATCCTCCCTGAAAAGGAAGTTGGTCAGACGACCAAATGAGGTGAAATAAATAGAAAGTACATTTTGAACATACGGCTCTTCCTGTGAATCCTTTATGGGAAATGGATTTTTTTCCATACAGAAGTTGCTTACAAAGTAAAGGTCTTGTTTATAGATTGTAAAATATTCATACAAACATTATAACTTCAATTACATGTTCAGACTTTTGATCTATTTACATGGGAAAGAAAAGTGTGTGAAGGGTTTTGATTAGTCTTAGAAACCTCTTAATTCTTGGAGCACAGGAAAACATTAGCCCTGGGGTTTTTTTTTGTATTAAATCTGCATTAAATCCCAGGAGTAGCATATTTCTATGACTTTTTCATAAGACAAATGCCAATATTGATTTCCAACTACCATTCTATTATTACGCATATATTACAACTTAACACTTCCATGGTTCTAATTCAATACTCTGCAACCTGTAAACGTCCTCTGAACCTGCATAAATCCCACTGAAGACAGTGTGAAAAAAAAAGGCTACTTATTTCCCTGGGCTTTGGAACAGCATTCCCTAAAGAAATTCAGGCTTACATGCCACCCTGTGTTAGACCTGCTCTTTTCCTACATCTTCTCAAATGCAGCAATTGAGCCTGAAAGATTCTATAAATCATGTAATTGAGAAACTAATGCACATAAAAGGAACTATAGCAAAGTCATTTTTATTTTGTAATATCCTGGGCCAATGCCCGGGATGGACTGCACTCAGAGCTCCCTAGGTGATCATTTTGGTTCAAGAAAGGTTTGGGAAAAATCATTCTACTACAGACAGTAAGCAAGCATTGAGTAGAGCCATTGAAGTTGTTTATGTTTCAACCACAATAGAATGTCACTAAGGAGACAGAAATTGCTACCTAAACTCATGACCAGAATTCAGAATTACGGATGGTTTCTCTTCAATACAACCAGTGTGTGCCTGAAGGCAATCCACTGACTTCCAGAGAGTCACCCAAAATGACAGTGGCTTCTTGAAGGACTATTATTAAATGCTATTTAACTATCCACTTTTTGGATCAGCTTTTTATTGCCATGGAATTGGTATGCATTCACCCTGATAAATCTAACCTTTTAGTTAAAGCTAGACACTTTTTGATGGCTACTTTTCACATTATTACTATAAGTCAAGCCTTTCCTTACTCCATAATCCAGAATTTTTCTTTTGTTTCGAAACTATTAAATGACAAGTTTAAGAGAAAAAGAACACAGGTTTCTGTATGTCTGCTTTGTTAGGGATGTGTATCTCCCAGTGAATGGATTACAAAGGAATAAAACACAGATTTTCTACATTCTCCTAATATAACCATAAAGTTCTCCTCTGCTGTTTTCTGGGTTTTTTCCTTATAGCAGAAAAAAATGGTGCCGATGAAATTCCTGTTGCTGTTTTTATATGAACTTGCAAATTCTATGGGAACTAAGTTATTTTGGCAACTCATCTCCTCTGCTACACTGGGGACACATAGGCTAAAAAGGTTCAAAAGTAATTCAGTGACACACAGAGTAATGAGTGAGCCTTGCTTTCATAAGGCTAAAAACAAACCTGAACTGGAACCTTTCTCTGTGGTCACCAAAATGGGAACTGGCTGTATCCATCATTTGGTAAAGTGATATGAAGAAGATTGCAGAATTCAAAGTTCCTATACCACAGTGGTCTCCCAGTGACAACCTCTTCTACACATTGGAACCACCCCATAGAGCTTAATATCCTAGAAAGAGGAACCTGTGGATGAACTGTGTGCGTGCCTTTCTGGAGTTCTGGGTAATACTGACCTGGTTTACTGCTAATTGCCACCTTGGTGAAGCCTAACAGAGCAGTACCACTGTTCTCTGCACTGGCAGTGAAATA